>JAJJMC010005091.1:3544207-3695939 GCA_023531435.1 Papaver californicum
CAGAGGTACGGGGAGAGTGTTCGTCCAGAAACGTCCACGGATACTGGGCGGGAACACCAGGACCCACATGAAGTATGATTTGATCTCTCTTAAGAGTTAGAGGAGTCATAGACTCAAAATTGTGAGTTTGTTGTAAAACAATGCTTTTAGTAAGCTTAGCATAACACAATTTTGGCATGCTAGTAGCATGCAATTTTGTGCTTAGCATAACAAATTTTTTAGCATGCTTATAACATGCAATTTTGTACTTAGCATCAGTGGTGCATATGAGTGCCAATGGCTTAATCAGGGTGTTGCTAGCACAAGTGTCATGGCCTTGATGATAACGTAGCAAAGAATAATGATGTTGGCACAGGCAAGCAAAAGATGGCACTGGCGTGAGCGAAGAATGATGGCACGACAACAACAACAGGCGCGGGCAGTGGAGAGTAGCGCTAACGCCACTAGCACTTCTGTTAGCGCTTCTGCTAGTGCTTCCGTTGGCGTTCATTGGTGCGCGTGCATGTTGGCTTGACTCGTTTGACGCTTTTATGATGGGAGCATGGCTAGAATTACTAAGGCATGTACTTGTTGATGCCAGGGCTTTTGTCTATATGCTATTAGTATTGGCATTTGCTAATATTGTAACCATGACTATAGCCTATTTAGGGTTTCTTAATCTTGTGAGATTTAATTGTTAGCATTTATGCTTAATTTTTCTGCAGTACATACAGAACATATTCAAGAGATTCAGCCGCGGAAGTTTGCAACTTGAAATTATGCTTGATGCGGCTCTGCAATTAGATGGTATGCATCTAATTAGCGTATTTATAAATATGCATCGCCTCTATTTTGAATGTTCACAATTTTTATAATCAGTAGATTATGTTTTATACAAGTAGTTTGCATGGATGCACATGAAATAACGAGGTTTTAGTTGAGTAAAGCTCTGAAATTTTTGTGGTGCATATATATGCTAAAGAGCTTCAAGGCTAATTTAACCAGGAGATGAATATTCCTTCTCGATTTTCTTGCAGAATGTAGGATAGAAGTAGTGTTCATAATTCTGATGATTGATCAAAAATTTACATATTTATTTCATACTTATGCATCTAGGCAAAAGCGATGACAAAGCTTTAAGACTAATTTAGCCAGGAGATGAATGTCCCTTCTCAATTTTCTTGTAGAAGGCAAAAGTGATATTAAAATTTTCTCATTTGTCAAAAAATCACCATCAACAATAGCCCATGTAGATGGTAAGTCAGCATCTCAGATAGAAGATGAAAAATCACTTGCTATTAGAAAAAAAAAATTACTGAAAAGAAGAAGCATAATAAGGATGTGGTCTCAAGTGTTGTCCATGATGTGATGACTAGAAAAGATAGACAAGCGAAGACAATTAGACCAATGTATGACAGTGGAAGCAATTTTTCTGATAAAGCTTCAAGAAAGACCAAACCAAAAATACAAGAAAAAAACAAGTTGAGCAGAGAGCAACATAACGAACGCCAAAGACAGAGAAGCCGAAAGAAAAGGCAAAAGCAGAGCCAAAGGTAAAACAATATAAAAGGTACACCGCATGGATACATCACGCACACAAGAGGCATAAGGAAGGGTGACCTACTATCCTCATATATCTTCATAATTTGTGCGGAAATTTTATCCATAAATTTGGGAAACTTGAAAAACAAAAATCTTATAGGAGGGCTCCGTATATTTCAAAAAACACCACCAATATTACATTTAATGTGTGTGGATGACCTCCTAATCACTTTTAAAGCTTCAACGGAAAGCAGCAATCAACTCAAAATCGCACTTCAATCTTACAGCTCCTTAGCAGGTCAGGTAAATAACACTTCCAAATCATCAATCATATATAGTCCAACACTTGATCAGAATGTAGTGGATAACATACATGAAATATTCAACATGCCAACTAATTCAAACCCCCTATTTATCTAGGGGTCCAATTCAAACAAGGAAGATCGTCTCGACAGATCTTCGAACCACTTTGCAGTCGAAAGGCTAGCAAGGAAAGAAAAATGCTGGATGACTAAATGCTTGACGCCGTCTGGAAGGTCAGTACTCATTAAAACTTCTCTAACTCCAACCGCTAATCATCTCATGCAGATATAAATTCTTCCTACCCATGTGCACAACCATATAGATCGTATCGCTAGAAATTTCTTTTGGGTCATGATTCCACTGTGGAAAAACTTCATCTTTTAGGTTGGGACAAACTATGCAAACCAATTGCTGATGGAGGACTTGACAGTAGGAAAAATAATGTTCATAATAAAGCATTGCTTCTGAAAAGGGTTTGGAATCTACATGATCAACCTAATTCCATTTGGGCCAGCTTGTGCTATGAAAAAAACTTTAAACAACAACCAATTTTCCAAAGTCCAATTATCATCCCCTCTTCAGCTAGTGGTCAATGGAAACAATTAGCATCCCTTATACCGACCCTACAAAATCTTGTTTTTCATTATATTGGAAATGGTTTAACAACACCCATTCAAGCCAACTGGATTCCACGATTCCCAACTATTGACCCCACCCAATGTTACCCAATCCAAATAGTTGCAGACAAGTTAGATAGCCTCCAACCAGATGCGGCCAACAAAATTATAAACATCCACCTTCCCCAAGACAGACCCCCGAACAAGATCATCTAGCCGTACTCAAAATATGGAAAATACATTACAGCATCCGGATACAAATATCTAACCTAAAAAATGAGCCACACCCACCAAAACCCACTCCCATCCTCCAAATTCCTATGGATCTTACCATGTCCACCAAAAATTCAGATTTCCTTATGGAAAGCAATCAATGAAGGTATACCCACTTTCTCTGTTCTATTTCGAATTCAATTCACCAACTCCAATTTAAGCCTCCAATGTAACACGGAACCAGAAACAGCCGATCATCTACTCCTATGTTGCCCAAATACAGTCTTGGCCTGGAACACCTTCCTCAATCACCTCCGGAGAAACCAAAATACTAATATTACCCTTCTACCATTCATAAATTCTCAAACAACCATAATTCTACTCTTAAAACAATCGTGCCCACCCACAACCATAACCTTCATCTGTTTTCTCTTATGGACTCTTTGGCTGGCTAAAAATGAATATATTTTCAGTCATACCCAATCAACACCGGATAATATAGTGATAAGGGCAATTACACAACAACAAGAGTTTTATTGGGCAAAGAAAACCTTACCACCTATGTTACCTGGCGAACCACCAGTTACTAGCTCTACAAACGAAGCAAGAAGAACAAACCATCTCGATGGGATGGACTGGTCCTAACTTGGACTGGATTAAAATCAACATAAATGGAGCTGTCAGGGGCCACCCAGGTATAGCAGGTGCAGATTCATTTGCAGGTATTCAAAAACAAGAATAGTTATGGCCTTGATACAACCACTTGGAATCACAACTGCCTTAACAGTAGAAACTTGGGCCATGCTACTTGCTTCAAGGACCGCATTTGAAAGAGGATGGCCAAAAATAATTCCGGAGACGGACTCGGACTCGGAAAACCTGTTAGGTTTCGTAACCATCACCATGAAACCACCTTGGTATATATTGGGCATGACTGAAGAGATAAAGATAAGAATTCGACGAATACCTCAATACACATTTCATCATAACTACAAAGAAGGAAACCAGACGGCTGATGGACTTGCTAACTACGTAGCTGATGGTAGTCAGGCAGGCAATTTCTCGATAAAAATCTGGGGGCATACAATCCAACTTTTATTAACCATATTGTTTTAATGACTCAATGAATACCATTTACCCATGTGTACTCAATATTTAACCTTTCTAATAAAATTTCATGTTTAAAATATATATATATATATATATATATATATATATATATATTATGTTCAAAAAAACACGCTCTGATTAATCTAAACAACATATTGTCATCCTAGTACAAACCTTTTTAATCTTTTGTTGTGATTTGAGTTATTACACCTCCAATCCAACGATTCGTCCATGTTTGTACAATATACTGTCATCCTAGTCCAAGCCTTTTATTATTTTTATTTTTTTAAAGAGAACAAGTGAAATTGGAAAAATGCTTCCCATGTTTGTACATACTAAACAAAAAGCAAGACATCCATTAACAGGTCGAAAGTCAAATCTTGACCAGGAGCCAGATGGTGATCTTGCGTATGGCTAGGATCGCTATGATCAGCCTCTGTACGGACCATGGTGGTAGCTTTGAGATAGAAAACTATTACATGTTCTAGTTTAGGCAATAAATAGAAGTTCATATTTTTAGCAGATTGAATGTGCTAGATTATTCAAATGGAACCGCTTCATTTAGTTTCGAATTAGATCAGTATGTACGGCTGACATTCATACAATTCACAGTTTATACCTAATTGAATAGTTATTATTTTTCTGTACAATATACCCAATTGGGTTGGAATATAGAATACAGAAACGGGAATATAGAATACAGAAACGAAAAGGCTTACAAGACTGCTGGGTTACTGAATTCTAGAGTTACCGATACAAAGCAAAAACCACGGTAACCTCTTAGAATTTAATAACCCCTGTAACAGATTAGTTACTACTGTATAATTTTCTTTTAAACTGATAATATGGTCCTACAATTCAATTTTAGTTGTTTTACCCTCTCAGATATTTATATAGACAACAACAAAGCGATTGATAAAACCAAACGATGTAAGGATGTACAATTACATTCAGCTACAGTACTATAGTGTAAACCTAACTGACGTGTGTCACAAGGGTAAAACTATTTGGCATGAATTCTATCACCTCGATGACAGAGTCACAAATCCACCGCAGGGATTCCCTGAGAAAACGAGCAATGTTTTTCAGATAACAGAAACCAAGCAAGTTACATGCATATATAATACTCATGATGTGTGTTTCATCGTCCCTGCTAATCCTTTCCTCTATAAACCACTGTTTTAAGGATCCGAATTTCACAGATATAATGACCTGAGTACACTCTATGCCTACCACCACCCTAAGATGAACTTTGGGTGTAAAAGATATTTCAACTTCACTTCACCGAGTGAAGTGTGCACGACTACAACTGAGCCTAATGCTCACATGTAGGGTATCCAATGTATCGATCCTACACAACAAGGTCCTTAGTGATCCAAACTGAAAAGTGTGTGAACTCACTAAGAGGAGCTAAACTCTAGGTAGAAAGAAACCCAAAGAGTCAAAAGCTCTACAAAGAAATTGATATCACTTTTTCAGAAACAGTGAGACATTGTATGGAGAGAGCACAACTGACAAGTGACAAGGCAAAAACTTTGAGGTTAAAATTTTGCTTTAGATTTAGAAAATTTAATTAAGAGCTGCCAAATTATCACAAAAAGTGAAGAAAAAAACCCCGACAAGAATGTATAACTGATCAGCGAGAAAATGAAAGGATCTATTGTTGTATCCCATCTAGATAAGGACTGAACAAAGGAAGGACTTCGGGAGGTATTTCATTTGGTACTTTAAAATCTAAACTATTCAGTTTGTTCCCGAAAGAAAAGCAGAATCGTTTTTCTTCCTTCACCACCTTGGAAGTTTGTGAAAGGGTTGAGTGAGTGCCTTAGGTTTAGCAGAACGAAAACTCAAAAAGCAAGTCACTATTATGCTTTAACACATTCACTATTTTAGCTGAGATCCTGAACAGGATCACCCACAGAAGTGAAATTGTGCAATCACTATCCATCATCCTAAACGTGTTAAAACTCAAAAACTATGCATGTAACTTGAGCATACCTTGAACAGAAGATCATGGGCAATGTCTTCCCAGGGCAAAGATATAGACATTAAGCAGCACTTGAGGGGTAATGTTACTCCATTAGCTTTCCCGGTGGAAGATGCAGTCGCATATGCATGCTTTGCTGCCACTGATGCAGCTGATGCTGCTTTACGAACTATCGTACCCACACCTATCCCAAATCCCGTCTTTGATGTTTGAAGTGGCGAAGGAGGGTCTGGTGTCTGGTGGCTTTGATCTACATTCGAGTATAGTAGTTATAACTTATAAGCTACTAAGATAGACGATCCATAAAGATATGCACAAAAAGCTTAAAAATACAATCACCATTTTTTCAGGTTTTCAATGTTAAAGGTAATGCACCACAAGGGTAATAATCTTGAGATATTTCAAGGATTTTAACATGTTAACATCCTAACAAGTGTGTCTAGTATGTTTTAGTCCCTAGGGTTTATCAAATTTATGTTCAAACTCCCACACATTGTCTTACATATAATGCCTATAGAGCAACATGCGCCTTGAATTCCATTAAGATGCAGATTTAAGTTTTTTTACCAGCAACACCAGAAACAGCTACTTCAACTTCCCCACGCCCACCTGGACCCGTCATGTAAAGTCTGTCTGTTTTGGAAGGAAAATGGGGGAGCGAAAAAAGGCTTCCAAAGCGAAACTTCCCAGCTGAAAATTGGAAAAAAAGATGAAAAGAGGAAGTAATACATAAAGGTAAGCATTTGCTGGCAAAAATATTGCTGGATAACTCAATAAAAATGATTAAGCAGAAAATATAGATAACTTAACGTTGGAACATATAGTAAAACCATAGACGTCATTTACTATGACAATGTATATGGAGAATTCACCTGTGTTCAAAGTCAACCTAATAATAATACGGTGTGATCGCAAATAATAAAAGTAAATGAACCATAAAAGAGTATACAACTAAAACTTGCTGGAAAATTACCATCATAAGCTTCTCTAACCATTTCGGAGCTGACAAACCCTGAAAAGAGAGTCACCTGCAATGAAATAACTTTGTAAAACTCTTACATCTAGACAGTGAACGATATTCAGATACCTAATCTTACCCGTCAAAATAGAACTGTAAATGTAACCGCTTAGAGGGACAAGATTTTGGTAGGAAACTATTAGAAATTTGCATTCATTGACATTAAGGAGAAGTCCAAGTAAACAAAGGCAATAAATACTTAAAGTTGTAAATAAGAGGTGGCTATATGATAATATAATAGTATCATTTTCTCTGTTTTCACACAAGACCTCAAGATCCACAGAGAAACTTTCCTTTTTGTAATCAAACCTCGTGTGGTACTATCAAGAAAAGTACATTCTGGTGGTTAGTTCGGACAAAGAACTATTCCCTAGCTCATATGGACCAGGACAAGGTCTAGAATATAGTTCCTGAAAGTGATCTGGTGGGTTTAAGGAGAAGGAGTAACAGGTGAGCATGCCATTCCATTGAATATCAAATTCCCAAACACTGGCTTGTCAAATAAGTATTTTGAGCACAAGCCATGTTAAGTAAGTACAAATACATTACATTATAGGAATGAAATAAGCTGGAGATATTTACATCTCCTTAATGCAATGTGTGCATTCTCAAAAGCAAATAATGAGGAACAGTTCCAACCTTAGAATTCTTGCTCCTCCCAGATTCAGTATCAACTTTAAGACTTGAGATCTTACTAGTGCTACAATCATGCACGGCTTGTTCAGTTGGAAATGCTGCTCCATCATGTGCATTCAGAATTACGCAGTAGCAATGGTCTGTTTCTGTCAAAACCTGCAGCCAGAAGAGATAGCATGATACAAGAATTTTTTTTCTATAATGCATGGGAATATAGAACAAACTAATAACATTACTAATACTATATATGTTAGATCTGAACAGTTTGACCTGCACGACCTAGTTGTGCATTTTATAATTTAGTAATACTGTATTCAGTAAGGCCTTACCACTGCATCAAAAGTGGAATCAAAGTCATCGACAGCAAAACAAATATCTGGATAGGCCGGAACTGTTTCGTCCTCCTGATAGTGATTGAATGCATGTCATTTTTTATTTAATAAAATCAGGACATGAAGAAAATAGATGCATTGGCAGCAGAAGCACTTGCCTTTCTTGAGTCCAAATGAAAATTGACACGACTAGGTGACGCATAGACAGTCTTAACAACCTGCAAGATGTGCACCATTTCATAATCAGCATATAGTAAAAATTGACCCATATTCACAGAATGTATCAGAAGTCCATTGCAAAAGTTTATGATTTGATACTTCAAGTCCATAGATTATGCTTAGATTTAAATTTTAGACTTGAATTACAGTACAATTAAAAGATAAACATTAGTAGATACTGTTTGCTATCTCTCTTCGAAAAGTTTTTGTCTGGGGGTAAACTGATGAGTTCGGATATTAATGAACTCTATAGAAGAGTTATCTATCGGAACAAAGTATCTGCAAGAATGTCATGTCAATGCATCTCTGCTATCTTATCTACAGTCTTGAGGTTTGCATTATATGAATATATTCTTCATTAATAGTAAGTCTGAGGCGGACCCTAGATATGATACACACATAGATCATGAAGGGCTAAGAGTTCACAACCATTTCCTGAGGAGGACTAAGAGTTCATTTAGGAAGATATCAGATGAAAGTTCTATCTGATCAGCTGCGAGATATGGGAAGCCTTGGGATTGGAATGAGAGATATCATAAAGGGCCATGAGTCCACAACCTACATTTCACGAAGGGATTAAAGAGTTCATTAAGAACATATCAGTTGAAAGTTCTATCTGATCACCTACGAGACAGGGGAAACCTTGGGAGCAGAAACAGATATATCATAAAGGGCCATGAGTCCACAACCTACAATACGCAAGGAAGACCACGAGTTGTCAACATGTCATTTCATATCTTACGAATTTGCTCCACATGAGATTTTCAAGTTCATGGAGTTCTACATTCTACATTTTACTGTTATTCATATTGTGTTTTCTTATAAAGTTTAAGTAATTACTCTAGGGCCTAGGCAGATTGACCAGATACATTAATAAATAACTAAAATATAAATTGACACATTACTATGTTATCTTCCACTTGACTTCTATTTCCAAAAAACAAGAAAACCAGTTTCTCTTTGGTAGTCTAGGATCTGTGATAACCAAAAATGAAATCTAGATACCAAGTTGTAAAACTAAATGATATGTAAGTTCCTCAAACGTTATGCGGAATACATACCTTGTATACAGGAGATAGTGGGCTGTCTCTTCTGTTTTGATGATTTTGAAGATCCTGAATACTGAAAGACGACAACTATATTTCATGGCAGTGGAATGAAGCTATAGAAGGAAATATAACAATAAATCCCCAACCACAAGAGACTAATTATTCCAATTGAAGGAAACAAGTTGTGGTAGAAATGAGCCGAATGTTAAAACTAACTTCTTTATACAAACACAATGAGGAACAAAAGTTCATGTGGCAGGTTAGTGAATTCAGTCTGTGAAATTTCGGATGTACAAGGAAAGTGTGGTTCATGCTAGACAAAGACATTTAAAGCAGAGATTGATAGATAAGGAAGAATTACCTGCATATTGCAACTATTACTGTGAATGAAGTGTGCGCAATTAAGTTCAAGTAAAAAGAGCGCCTCCAATCCACCTCATCCGGATTTTCAATTACTTTGTCCAACTAAATAACAGGACATTAAAGACAGTTACCTTACTAATAACTGTATAATAACAGAAACAGTTAGTCAAAGAAATCTTTTTTCTAGATAGGATGCACAAACATTGGAAACGTAGACGATAACTAATCTGTAATCAGCATCTAAAGGATTTTTGTACCTAACAAACTTTAAGAGGGGATGGCAAAATTTACAAATATCTATAGTTTTTATTAAATATCGAATGGAAGAGAACATGGCACCATTTAAATATAAATTTTTACTGCTCAAGAAATCAAGTAACATTCTGAAAAAACATGCAAAATATCAAATATGCTAAGCAATACCCTCAGCATCACTACAAGGCTCCAACAGAATGGCATCTTTGAACTAACCTACTCAGTTAAATACTCATATGTAGCACACGAAGAATCCGAGCTTTGACAGGACACAACCCAGACACGAACACAAAACTGGTAAGTGAAATTATGCTCATTTCTTTACCATGTGGAGCAATGATGAGCACTGAAATTTGTTTCCATGTTGAGTTTACCTTAGGTGCCCACCTGCGAACAAAGAAAGGAGGAGTCCCTTCAGCATTATTGTTGAATTTAGATCCACGCAAGCTCTGCAAAAGAGAAAATCCTTCAGAATTCTTGTTTAACTTGAACAATGCTTGAATAAGTAAAAAACAAAATAGAAAACATCTGACAGCCATTTAAAGTGAAAATAATACCAATTTCTTCACAAAGAATATGAGATCATCATCTTGCCGAAGCCTTGATTCTATACCAGAACTAAAGTACTTATCCAGAAGATCATACCAAAATCTTGAATCTGCTTCAACATCCGAAGTGTCTTTCTCATCAACTATTGTTTGGCCTAAATAGTTCGAATGCTTCCTCACCGTTTTCAGTAGTTCGTTCCTATTACATAAACAACAGCAAAAACTATAAAATTATGCTTCTTTAACTAAGGAAGTAGATGAAGTAACGCCTTAAACAATCAAAACCAAAAATTATGCTTCTTAAAATGCAATTATCATACTATCAATGCTTGATTAGGGTAGTAAATGATCAAAGAAATCTCTTCTTCTTCTTCTTCTTCTTTTTTTGTTTCACAATTGATTTGAGATTATATAAATTTGATAAATTAATAGGTCTCATATATCATGACATAGTTTACTTAATTCTACACCCAAAATTTCGAGACCCTAAAATCAACAGATCCAAGACTTCATAGGGAAAGAGACTGTTATATTTCCATACCTGGAAGGACTTTTTCCGCCATCTCCAACCATTGTTCTTCCTTTCTTTTATATGTGAGACTCAATCCGAAGTTTGAGTGTTATAAATCATTTCTTAACTTCTTGATTTTGGGTTTTGTTTAAACTTTGAGAATATCGAGTTAACCTTATATGCTTACAAATGTCGGATTCCAAATTACAGAGATTAAAAAAAGGTTGCCTGCTACAGCAGATAGTATTAACCAAATTTAAGTCAACATCGAATCGGTGGTCAGTCAAAGTCAACCTCGATTGTTACCGAGTCCATACTACCTGCTCACTAGTCATAACCGGTGTAGTCGATTTCGGCCGATATAGCCGAAATATCGTCGGTTTTACCGGTAGTGGATCTCACCCGATACAAAACAACCTATACCGGTGGAACGGTTTTTCCCAAAAATATCGGCCGATATTGATCGATACGGTTTAACCGAAATGGACCGGTACGGCCGAAATTAGGGTTTTCAATTAAAAAATATAAATAAATATGAATTTCCTTATAGGGTTTTCAATTGTTACTCATGTTTTTTATGGTATTTTAAAAAAATGAGTACTAGTTTTATATCTTAATAGGTCCAATATGGAAAAAAACGTTTGATATAATAATTATAGGTATAAAATGTATGGACCGATATTTGCCGATATTTAGAACCGAAATATCCTTGATATAAAGGCGTGTCAGTGTATCGCTCTCGACCGGTACAAACCGAATGCCAATATTAACTACATTGGTCACAACTCAACTCACTTTATGCAGATCAATATTATAAGAATCGGATCAGGGTGAACTGGTTCAACCGGTGGTTCACTGGATCGTACATAACAAAGCTTTTTTTTTTAAGATAAGGATATAAAAGCGAAAACTTAACCTCATGGCTAGGTGGTAGCCCAAACACCAGTGGTGTGGGGATCTTTGGTCTACTTGGCCTAGTAGAGATTCGTGGGCAAGGAAACATCCACTTTATTATCAGTTTAAATGTTAAAAATACACTAGTGTTTAGGGGGACGTGGACATGATATGGGGAGGACTAATTAACTTGCTCACTCCAATATGCCCTTATTATATTAGTTGTTTACATCTTATGCCCTTAATACCCTAAGTCCCAAGTTTAAATTTCAATATACCCGTATAACTCTCGTGTAACACCCACCACAACTTTCTTCCTTAACCTAGATACTGTTAACTGTTTGTACCTTGAAGATAGGAAAAATAACACCAGATAACATTCACAGTAGATCAATAACTTATTGAAAACAACTTTAACGAAATCTCTTTCCAGATTTAGAATTTTTTTCTCTTTTCTAAAATCCAATCTTGAGAGTTAATTTATGTGATAGAATAAATCTCGATTGACACGTGTCCAGGAATTATTAAAAGAGTAATGAATTAAAATACGAAGAGAAGCACCCGAATAAAATTTTGTAAAGGAATTCTGAAAAGTCGACAGATATAAAGTCTGATATAATTGTTGTATGAGTAACACGTAGGTTACGGGAAAGTAACAGCATTAAATGCATATGTTGCGGGAAAGTACGGAACTTTGATTAAAACAGATAACTTTAATTGCATGATTGACACCAGGGTACGAGAAAAGTGTGACTCATTAAAGTGCAATGATGAATATTGACCCGAGAGAAACGCGTGTCGAATCTAAAAGTTGCGGGACGGAAAGGACTAAAGCATGACGATTCACTGATAAGAAGGTGCGTGTCAGACATGCTATAATCCTAATCCGAAAGTAATAAAATACAAGACCGAAGGAGAACAACGGGACAATAAATGCAAGACCGAAGGAAGACTACGGGACCAGACCGTAGGAAAGCTACGGGATGATAAGTAATACACTAAGAAAGACTTGCGGGATTACATGACTCATCAAAGATAGATAGGAATGAACAGGTGGCAAAGTAAATTAGTGGGACCCCTTGAATTGGTTATAAGTACCAAAATCATGAACAAGAAAAAGGGTTGGAAAATCAGAAGAGAAAAACAGATAGAAGGCGTTAAAGAAGACTAAAGAGCTTAGGTATGATACATACGATATTTTCTGATTCTAATTAGAGTAGTGGATTTTAATTATGATTTATTGGTTGGAAAATGTATCTTTTATCCAAATTTCTATATTTCTTCTTCTATTGTATTGATAAAAGTTTGATCTGATTTATAAATCTAATCATTTTATTAGTGGATGTACACAGTTAAACTGTGGAACCACTATAATCTTTGTGTCATCTTGTTATTATAGTGATTGTATTTCATTCCTTATATTTTTTTATTGTGCATCGATTCATCTTAGTTATCGTATTATTGACATCTTTAAGTAATTTTGGTTGTGCCACCTTTATGTTTGGTGATCACAATTTATATGTTGAGGGTGAACTAAATCTCCTGATTTTTTTCTTCCCATTTTATTTTGTTTTCACATTTTCCCTTTTTCTTAAACTACTATCTCTGGAGAAGAAAACATGATCGAAACTGCGACCTTCTTTCATCTCTTTCTTCATCAATTCAACATCTTCTTACTCTCTTCATTAAGGTGGAGCTTTGTTGCATTTATCATATTTTTATTACAAAGAAATTTTATTTTTGATTCCCAAATTGATAAGATCTGATGCAAAATAAATCCGGTGCATAATGGATCTGATTTCCAAATTGATTCTTTAAAGCTTAATTCTTCTTTCAATTACAATAAAACAATTCAAGAGAATTGATAATTAATTTCCCAGCTTCGGAACTAAGTCCCCCACCTCAAACTGTTGAGCTTCTCATAGAGAAAAAAAAAGTTTCAAAAAATAAAAGAAAAAGAAAAAAACTTAAAACAGAAATGTAAAGTAACCGGGTGAACCGGGTAAAAACCAGTCAAACCGTACCATCCAACCGGCGAACCAGCTGGTTTTTCAGAATCAATATTATTTTCAGAATCGGTTAGGATTTAACCTAGTGTTTTGTATAAAAAATGAATTGGTAGATAATTATAAAATTGTTTTCCTATTATAGTGTAGCTTTCCTTATTTTTCTTAACTGCTCAAGTGCCTCAATCGGAGAAATGGGAAACACTAACTATCTATACTCAGTTTTGGTTTCCAATTACAGTGTAGCTCCTTATTTTTTTGAACTACCCATACTCAGCTAGGCATTAAATCATACCCATCTTCAGACCGACTATGGAACAAATTTTCAATCATTTTTTGTGTAACAGTTGGCAAAATAATTATATAGTCGATTGTACTCATTAAGTCTAACAAATATTGTTCCCATAATCAGTAGGTGGTCTTTGTTCCCATAATCAGTAGGTGGTCTTTATTTTATGATCAATTAAGAATAAAACGCTTGGACCTTGTCGATTCTTATTGAATAGATCTCTGAAAATCGTGATTTTTTTAGGTTTTATCATATTTTGACCGACGATTACAACGATTTCTTCCTAACCACTTTAATCGTTTATATTGGTTCTTATAATCATTAAAACCTAGTTTTTCTTCACTCTTTTTTCCTCGACTCTTCTTCTAACTCAACACATGTTCTTTCTCTAAAAATATAATTCTAAATCTCTAATATTAAATGTAATGTAGCCTAACTAAACTAATATCAACTACTAATAAATTTATTAAATATTAAATAATCAAAGACAGTTTAATCATTATTGAAAATATATGGTTATGGGGTTACAGAATCTGTTTCAAAATAATCCTATTATATCTTATTGAATAGACCTCAATAATTTTTAGTATCTCCCACTAACCCAAAGTAATCAAAATCCTTTCTCTTAAAAATGCTCTACATAACCATTTATTCTAGAATCATTGCCAATCTAAGTGATTTCCAAGTTTTTTTTCCATGCAATTTCATTAAAATCTTTAACGACTTCTTTATATCCATCATAAATTTTTTTAGCTTTAAAAGTATTTATTTATATAATTACAATTGTCTTAAATATATTCATTAGAGCGATTTATATAAGTGATTTAAGCGGCATAGTGTATGAAGAATGTCTATTTCTTCCTTTTTTTGAAGCCTATCAAACATCGAACCGGATATACGGGAACCCAATGGGTAAAATTAATTACGATACGAAAGATTATCGGTTCCAAACTGTTCTACCCATCGGATTCCAATAATGTAAATGAATCCAATTTTTAGGATCTGGAATCATAACTGAATCAAATGGTTGCGGGTAATCGGAAACCATTGATAGCCCTATCTACCATAATATTTTGCTTTTTTCCTACTTATCACCCGTATAAGGTGACACTGCTGTAGTACTTGGTATTTTCCTACTTATTACCCATGTAAGGTAAGACCACACTCATATAGTAGTTGCTCTTATTAAAGTCTTATAACATGTTTGGATACCACTTAAAAAGTTACATTTTGACATTTGAAAGAAGAAAAGTCAAAAGTTAATTCGTGTAATGACCTGACCTCCACTGGCACTGTCTCCACTTAGCCACTGCGGTTATCCGGAAGTGTGGGGTTTTGTACGGGTACCACTGAGGTTATCCAACAACAGTTTCCTACGAGGTCATCGATCCCTGGATTGCTTCCGCCCGAGCACGCTTAACTGCAAAGTTTTTGCAAATTTGGAGCCAACTTTGCTGAAAAAGCCTCGGTATTAGGAAAGGAAAAACCATTACTTGTATTCTATTCGGCGAACCCTACCTGTCGAACCGGGGTATTACAATACCACCATCTTAAATTGAAATCGTCCTCTGCTCCGGAATATACAAGCCCAGATCTCTGACGTTCCTTACCACTCATGCGAACAGTATCTGGCACACTCCGTCTAGCATACTGTCTCACCCTCGGTAGGTAACCCGTCGTTGGTTTTGATACCATTTATAGTGTCCCGACCCTCTACTGATATTGTCCCTACTTAACCACTGTGGTCATCCGGCAGTGTTGGGTTTTGTACGCACACCATTGCGGTCATCCAACAACAGTTTCCCAGGAGATCATCCATCCCTGGATTTCTCCTGCCCGAGCAGCTTGATTGCATAGTTTTTTGCCAATTCTGGAGCCAACTGTGCTGAAAAGGCCTCAGTGTTAGAAAAGGACAAACCATTCCTATATTCATTCGACGAACCCTACCTATCGAATCAGAGTATTACAATTCATGAACATAATTTTAAAATGATTTCTTGAAGTAAAAATGTTAATAGTTAAATTGACAACAAAATTTAACTAAAAATAAAAAAAATTAACATTTTTAAAAATATTTTTTTCTTATTCTAACTTCTAAAACTGACTTATGTTTTCGGTACCCAAAAGAGGTCCTATGTAGTCTTTCAATTTTAGCGCATTGTTTGAAGAATGGTTATTTCTAAGGTTCTTTCCTTTTTCCGGCGTTTTTTTTTTTGTTTTTGACGAACAAAATGGTCTCCTAGCGATTATTGTTGCTTTCGTTTTTTTTGGTGCGTTCGTGGCCGTTGTAAATAAATAACGATAACAGTGGTCTCCTAACGATCATTCTTGCTTTGAAAAATAGTGAAACATGAATGATTTCATGAAATCAAAAAGTAACTACTTTACCTTTATTTTTTCCTTTTGTAAACCACGAAAAGTATAATACTTTAGCATTCTAGACAGCAAAGTTGTCTTAACTGTACAATGCATCATGCCATGTTAACAAGACAATAATGGTACCGAATCCATACTTTGCCTTTTGGCTGCTACCCAGAAGAATCAAGATCTATATCACTATTAGATTGATCTCTTCCTTCCCTGTTCATTTACAGTACTTCGTTTCTACATTATCGCATTTGTAACAGTCAATTTTAGTCGGATCAATAATTAAATGGTTAGATTTTTGTGTACAATATAAGAACTTAAACATAAAAAGTTTCTGATTGCAAATGTCCATGGATGAACCATATAAGGTTAAAAAAAATTATGAATATCCACTTATATTAAGAAGAAGAACATAATTGTTTTTTTAAATTTCTTGATGGAGAACATAAAATAAAATTCAATTTAGTAATACTACATAAATCCTTCATGAGCAAACCCACCTCTTTTCTTTCCACTTCCCACGTTTGTTGTTTGGTTCTTCCATCGAGAATTCCCGTCATTGTAAATCAAAGGTAAATCATTAGCGTCGTCATCGTTATCATCTTCTTCTTTGGTATCAATGTTAATACAAGAACATCTCTCCAAAGAAGCAAAAAAAGCCGCAGCAACTCCATTAATAAACCACATAGCTACACCATCAATTTTGTTACACCCTGTTGATGATGAGCCTCGGATGGAAGAAGATGGAACGCTAGGTTCGACGGAACCGCCTCTGAAATCATGGAAACTTGTGCAACTGTTAGTTGAAGAAGAATTGATAGAAATAGCCATCGCTAGGTTTTAATAAAGATCACCGTTTGGAGTAAGTACTCAGAATTGAAACGGCAAGTGTGAGAGAGAAGTCTCAGAAATTTTCCTGTCTATGAAGTGAGTTCCTCTTACAAGCTTATAAGCAAGGTTTTTATACTACATGGTTTCATACACTTACTATACTTATTACACTTCCATTTCTATCAGTGTCATTCTTGTTGATTCCAAATATACCCTTGTTATATTTGGCAGTGGTCATCGTGTATTTGATTCATTTTTATAATGCGTAAAAACGCCAACCTAACCTTCACCGGAGGTTAAATTGATCCAGACTTAGTCTAATATTGCTGTGTTGTATAAATAATAGTTTAATATGTGGTAAGTTGTAAACTAAAAGGTGAAGATCAGTATGATCAAATTATATTTTGGTAAATATTAGGTTCACTTTTATATGTGAATAAAAAATAACATCCTAAAATTTAAATAAGAGGAGGATCATTCACGTACTATCCATAAAATTAATAAAAAAAATTGACGATATATTTTTCTTATAAAACTGTATTGATAAATAACCCAACACTGAAAGCTCCTTTTTAACCCACTTTACAAGAAGGTCATTTCTTGTAATTATATACATATTTACCACGGCAGAAAATGTTAACATATATCGGATATCATCACTATACTCCGGACCGCCAACCTGTGGAAGATCGTATCCTTTAACCGCGAATATTACTCTTTTGCAATTTCCGACGGAAGTAAGTTCAGTAATCCCAATGTTGAGTAATGAGATTGCGTTCTTTGGTGTGATAACTTCAGCTAGTAGCCTAGTGTTGATCCTAAGTGTAAGACTAAGATTGTGAGAGTAATTGGTGAGGTAAGGCTTGATTCTGGAGGATGAGTCTGTGTATGTCCCTAGTAGGTAGTTTTGTTTATCTTCCCCTTTGACTCAATAAAATTGAGTTGATTGTGTCATAAGCTATGTGTTGTTGGTTTTAAGCTTTGTGTTTTGATTTACTGATTGTATTGTGAATGTATGACAATGTATTATGGAATACATTTGAGAAGAAAGGAGGTTAAAGACTTCCGTTACACAGTTTAAATAGAACTGCTGGTGATTGCACACTTGTGTTGGTAAGTGTGTGAGGTTGAGTATCCATTGAACCATGATATTACCGATCACAGCCCAAAGGGATCGAAAACCGTAAATTAAAAGTTGGTGATGCATTGAATTTTCATGAGAACAAAACTTGGCCCAAAATATTATCATTTGGTCAAAACTTGAAGCATCCGCTGAAATGACTGAGTGGCCAAATAAAAGTATGAGGTATAGAACGAGTATATGTACGCGTCATATTCTTGCGGTCCAACTGCGAACTATTGTGTTG
Source organism: Papaver californicum (assembly GCA_023531435.1). Lineage (NCBI taxonomy): Eukaryota > Viridiplantae > Streptophyta > Magnoliopsida > Ranunculales > Papaveraceae > Papaver > Papaver californicum. The sequence continues at coordinate 3,562,644 of JAJJMC010005091.1, forward strand.
TTTATTTTAGTAGTCCTTTTATGGGTTAGTCACATAGTTTATCTTCCATTTTCTTCTTGTTTTCTTTCGTTATCCTTATTTTTAGTTTTATTAACTAACAGTAAGTAATAGTTGGTGGGGTTGGTTGAACACATAAATTATTTCTTTATATTTATTTATTTTTTTCTGAAAAATGGAATTAAAACAAATAAGGGACAAAGCACATAATTTATAAAGAAAATATCATTATCAACACGTCATACTATCCTATAGGATAAAAAAAATCCTAAATGATTTTTGACTGTGATTAAATAATATCACCCTATTAGTAATGTTATCTTCTTATAAATCGTGTAAAGTTATGTTTTAAGAAAAAAAAACACAGAGTCAGAAATCTACCACATCAGTGACATTCTACCAATGCCACATGAAAATCTAAAATCTAAAGTGAGATAATTGGATCCAAAGTGGACCTTTTTTTTTGTTTGTTTGAAGCATAAAATAACAAAGTGAACTAACATTTTGATTATTGTCAGACACACATAAAAGAAAAAAAGGATAGTGGAGTTGGTAGAATGATCTAAAAAGGCTATTTTCACTTAATCAAGAAATGTATATTTTAATGAATTTCAAGGGGACCAAGAAACATGTAATTAACGAGAAAGGGAACGAAAAACGGTTAGACAGAAATGAGGCCAGTAATGTAAATTAACAATATAGATTCCTGAATCCAGGATAAGCCAAGGAGCGTCTTTTATCTTAACATCTATAGGATCGTCCGTCCATTACACAATTTTAACAATATATTTCATCCGTCAAGGCTTACACTAATTGTATTTTATCATGTTTATATCTTGTATTTCATTTTCGATGACAATTACTCTTTGTACACCTCTAATTAGAAGCATCACCAACTTTTAACTAAAAGTTTAAAGCTAAAGAAGCAGCGTGCCTAGGACATCGATAGATCAGGCAATGTATTCTCAACCTTGTTGCAAGCGACAATCATTACACGTGCAGTCACTCCCTAAAGATATCTCTCATAATTCAAACTAATTCATAGTGTTCGTCTGCTGGTTTTGTTTTAGGATATATATAACAACCAGCATTCATTATCATCAAAATAATTGAAGAAATTATTTATGCACCCGAGACATTATAATATGATAGTGGTTGATCAAAATTAAGTAAGTTATAATAATAAAATGACCCGACTAGAAGCATCCAAATTTCCAGGTAAGAACTATAAGAAGGGTCATAAAAAGGAAGCTGTGGCTGTATCGTGTCAGTCTGCCAAATGAGTGCGAACCAAATTTCATTTCGCCAAAAAGTGGAGGTTTTTGTCCAGATGTCGACTCAAAAAAAGTACGCTTCGCCTGGAAACGTGTTTTTAACGTTCTAAGAGCAACTGCAGCGGTTGGACCAGACCATCGATCAAAGACCAAATCTGTTTGGTCGTTTAAAAAAAAAACGCAACGAAAACATGACTAAATATGATATTACGCTGTTGTAAATAAGCGTTAATTATCAAACGCTATATTAAAGTGACGTATATTACACAGACGTTTAACTAGACAAATGTTATGTTTTTGACGTTCATTTAGATTAGCGTTTTAAACATACGCTCCTGTAATGAAGCGTATGTACTCAAACGTCAAACGTTACTGTACTGAAGCGTTTTGATATAAAACATAGAAAAACGTCCTAGTAAAGTAGCGTCAAAACTCAAACGCTCTTCTAAAACAGCATTTCAAAAAAAAACGCCCACATATAACAACGTTTGAAAGCCTAAACGTTGGTGTAGAGGACAGTTAATTTTGAAAACGCTATTTTAATACAACGTTTCAAAAACGCTGTTCTTAATAAACGTTTAATACAACGTTTCAAAACAACGTTTCAAAAACGCTCTTTTAATACAACGTTTCAATTCAGAAACGCTCTTTTAATACAACGTTTCAAAAACGTTGTTCTTTAGAAACGTTTTGATAAACGTCTTTCAGAAATGACGTTTGTGTTTATAAACGTCCTCGTACAATGGCGTTTTGGGAAAACGCTGTCTTACATGAGCGTCAGACTATATCTGTTTTGGACCATTTTCTTGACTAAACATGATCGGATACTGTACAATTTTTGGACCAAATACTACATTTAGTCGTCCGTTGCGTCTCACAAAATCGGACCAAAGACCATTTCTGGTGTTTACTCTTTGGTCTGATCGTCCACTGCAGTTGCTCTAAGGACGTCTATAATGATAAGACCATTACCAAAGATCAAAAAATAAAATGTTTACTTTTTAGTCCGGCCTAAAAACAACGTGTACGAGACTATAAATGATCGGGCGGACGGCTAAAGTAGCGCATGTTATTGGGCGGTTGTTTAGAGTACCTTATCTTGACACGGGCGTACGTCTAGGAATGCGCTTGAGCGGGATGGACTAGTAGAGCAACGTTTGATGGCAGGCGTAACGCAGACCAACCACCTGATGATAGACGGACATCTAAGCGCACTCCCCAGAGACGGGCGCTGTACTGGACGAACGCCTGATGGGGCGGACTCACAGCATACCGCGCGAAAAAATATCTCACACGAGCAGCTGATACGTGTGAATGGTGATATGGGCGGACGCTTAGCACTACGCCTGGTTTTTCAGGCGGACGTCCGGTTAATCGCCCGTCTCACCGGGCGGACGTATAGTCGATCGCCCAATGTAAAAGTCGTCCATATATTCTCTTCTATCACCACTTTTCTCCTGCAACTTCTCCTGAAGCCTCTTCAACTTGAGAAACTCCGCCCACTACACCAACACCACAACAACACCAAGCAACATTGATTTTGTGAGAAACATCTCATCAATTTGGAAGGTAATAACCTTAATATTTACTTTAATTTTTAATAACCTTAATCTTTACTTTAATGTTTAATGATTTTTGTTTAACATTGTACTTTGATTTTGATTTTGATTTTGATTATGAGAATTGAAGTTATGGTGTTTTAGTTGAATTGAAGTTAGGAGAATTGAAGTTATTGTGTTTTAAAATTAGGTATAATTTTTTTTTTTGGTATTTTAATTGAATTGAAGTTATAATTGATAATGAGAATTAGAGTTTCATTCTAGGGTTAGAAGAATTTGTAGAATTTAAGTAAAAATTGATTAAGTACTTAGTTAATTTTAGTTTGGTTGTGGATGATTATATGATTAATTGAATAATATTATTGTTTATGAAATATGGGAACTATGTTATGTTGATTTTTATTTAGCCGTAAACTTTACGCAGATTCTGAAGATGAACAGAAATGGTAACAGAGTTACAAGATCGGGACGAATTGGTGGTTGGAATCAAATATGGATTGAACCTGAAGGTGGTGTAGTTGTTGATCCACCAATCTTTGTTGATTTGGTGAATGAGGAAGTTCAAACACCAGTGGTTGATAACCGAATGTCTGTTATAAGGGATCAAACAGATGTGTTGGTCAGGACAGTGACCCGTTCGCTTGAATCTGGGGAGTTGATGAGTATTGCAAAACAACGGGGAGTTCTACAAGTGCTTAAGGAGATAGCAACTCTTTCTTCTGAAAAGAATGAAAATCGCCCGACTAAATGAATTATCTACATAGATGTTTTTATATTTTAAAGCGTCGTTGTTTATGGTGTTGAACCTTATTAGTACTTTTATTACGAATATGAATCTCTTAATTTACTGTGAAAGAGTTGCTTGTAGTTTGTGAACAACATATGTAGTTGCTAAGTAATTTTCTTTATTACTAGGTTCATACATATTCAAACACTTTCTTACATATTTATTGAAACTTAACCTTCTTACATGTTTGACATAAGTAGTATCTGTTTCCAATAGATTCCGGTTTTGTAGAAGTGAGCAGCTTCATCTTACCATCACAACATGGATCTGTGCATGGTAAGAGGTTGGTTCTGCAATTATAAGCCATGTGATCAGCTTCCCCACATGAGTAGCAGTAAAATTGCTTCTCTTTTAACCACTTTTCAACATCTGGTAAAGTTGGTGGAATAGGTGGTGGAATACCTTGGTGTGAAGCTACATAAGCATCTAACCAGATGAAAACTCCACAGTAGTTGCACTTCACATAAGGTTGAAATCCAGATTTTCCTTTTATTGCTTTTCTAAGAAACAGATACCCCTTGCAGTTGGTTAGTGTGCATTTTGTACCTTCCCAAGGACAATCTCTGGCAACATGACCAGTAAAAATACATATAAACCACTTGGTAACTGGTGATGAGCTTGAACCCTCCATTATGTATGTTTTGTGTGAAATTTTTTCAAGAATTGTGTTGTTGAAGAAGAAGATGAGAATTTGCAGGTGATGGTGGTGAAAGTAGGATATGGCAACGGTCATTTTATAACAGGAGTGGCAACGGTCATTTTTTTTTGAAAAATATAAAAATCAGACCGTTGGATCTGAATAAAGGTAGCCGTAGGACAATGTTGAAGGCACGTGAGTTTTTAAAAACTAAAAAAAATAAAATTTAAAATAAAATTATGATACATTTAAGATAACAATATATCAGTTAAAAATAAACTGAAAATAACACAATTAGTTCATAAAAGTTGAAACTTAAAATGACAATGCTAATAAGAATGCAAATTTTTAGATTTAAGGTATTCCAAGAATCCTTTAAGGTTGGTTTAACCTTCTCTGCAAAATGTCTTCCTTCTTAAGTTCGATGTACTGTATTTTTACCGGATCCATCCTGGAGACATCCATCATCATTATACAAAACTCTTCGTCTGCTTCTTTCTTTGCGTCAAGTTTTTCTTTCCTAGCTTGTTTTGCCGCAAACTTTGCCGAAGAATCAGCTAGTTTTGCTGCAAACTCGGATTCTCTCTACGCCATCTTCATTTTTGTTTGTTCTGTATATTTGGTGTTGAAGTTTTGTTGCTCTTTAATAATAGTTTCCATCATTTCCTATTGGCCACTCGATTTTGTTTTCCCTGTTTTCTTCTGTCGTTTCGCCTTTTTTTTTCTTCCATTTGACGGATATATGTGTTAGCTATATCTCCTATGTCTTCATAGACACTAGAATTGTCTTGGATTGTTTCCTGTATTTCCCGGTTTTCCTCACCGCTTTCGGAATCTTCTTCAGCTTGTGATGAATCGAAAACAGCTGTCGATCGTCGTGAATATTTTATATTTTCTAACATAATTGTGTAGCACTCGTCATGCTTAAATCGTTTTCCACCATTAACTTCCTTGAAAAAACTCCTTACTTTTGCAATCTGTTTTTTTTTTTAATTCAATTTAGTGGAGGATATAAAATTCAAAACAGTAATGTAATCGTCAAAATTAAATGAGTAGTTACCTTATTTTCGGGGGCCCATCCAGTATGGTGTTCACGTTCCACTTCCGCCTCCTTTGTAGAGAAAAGTGTCACATCTTTACTTATTCCCTGAAATCATTTTTGAAGGGAGGTCCAAGTGCGATGTGGCATCGAAGGTATGGCTTCTTTCATCCCATATAATATGCGAGACGATAATCTTTCTTCTGATTGATCGGCACCAATACTACAATCTTGAGATATTGACAAATGAATTTTACACATCGTTACATCTTCAGATGTAGTAAAATTTGGACCTCGTGGTTTTTGTGGTTTTTTTTCCATAATTCTAATCGATTTGGAAGGAAATTATATGAAAATGAACTTAATTCTTTTCGAATACAAATTAAATAGCAATGAGTTTAGTAAAATGAAAATGGATTAGTATTCCATATATAGGTGTCAAAAATAGTCGTTGCAACGGTAAAAAACTCAACGGTAACCTATCTCAGGCGCTACTCTAGAATAACGCCCACAATTGGGCGTACGTCTAGCCACACGCTTTAGAGGAGTGAATCTTAGGCGGACGTTTAGGGTGCCGCCCACACTCGGGCGTATCTCTAGCATACCGTTTGAATGGGGCGGTGATTTGGCTACCTACTGCTGGTAGGCGTGATCCTAGACGCACGCTTCATCATGCATAATCTTAGGTGAACGCTTCATCAGGCGGAGATTTGGTTAACGCCCGTGTTTTCAAGCGTTACGCTAGGAGAACGCCTGCCATCAAACGGTTAACTACACGCCCGCTTAGAATCAGACGGTTAACTACACGACCGCTCGAGTATAATAGGGTTGGTCCGGAAAAAATACTAAACTTGGTCCTGAATAGTGTAAAATCTGGACCAAAGATCATTTGTGATCGTCCCGCTGTGGCTATATTTTCACGGAACAAAGAGAAAATATGTGTTTGGTCCATGTTATAGTCCAGCCATTGTCGACGCTCTAATACCATAGTAAAATTAGTGGATGATGATAATAATAATAATATGAGTTTAAATCTTATCAACATTAAATTACTAAATTTTCCACCGATGTTAAAAAAAAATTCCCATAATTTTTTTTATTAAATTTTTTATTATCATGTGAATTTGATCTTGCGCGCTCTTTCTGCACTTGATTGCTTACTGAATTCACCTTTTGCCATGTGCAAGAAATAGAAAAGAAAAACCGGTCTGCAAAACTAGCTAGATGGTGGTTTGGGCTGAAAAACCAAACAGCCAGTAGTCCAAATACTTATGCCCATCTCTTTAGCTCCCTCTTAGAGAATGATTTTCTGGGCCGGCCCCATTTTGGGCAACCATGATTTGATTAGACTATTCATTATGATGAGATAAGTTGTGTCATACTTATAGTTCAAAAATAAACTAACAAATTCATTACCTAATCAAATTTTAGTTCTAATATATAAAAAATAACAACCATCTTTTCTCTTATTTCCAGCTAAATTTTGATTTAAATTTCTTCTTCGCATCTTCTTGTTTCCCTCTTTCTTCTTCCATAATCTTTTCTCGTCTTCGATTAACTGTCGATTCATAAAAAAATTTCATCGTCGATCAGTCTCGTATATTAATGAGTCGTTTGAAACATTGTAATAGGGATATGGTACCGAATCTGGGGGTTCCACCAATTGCTAATCTAGCAAATAAAACACAAGGTGAAAACAAGTTACACGACAAGTTCAAGTCCAAATCAAGCAAATTTTATTTTCGATTAGCTTCATCTATAAATAAGTGGTTTGAAATATTGTTATAGGGATAGGGTACAGAATCCGGGGATTCCTGTAATTGCTGATCAAGCAAATAAACCAAAAGGTGAAGAACAAGTTGCACGACAAGTTAAACTCCAAATCGAGTCTTTAAGGAGAGAAGAAAATCATGATTGTTTCAATATGTATAGTAGAAGTATTTTCAGACAAACCCCTAGATTGTTGTACGTTTTTGATTGATAAGTTGAGTAGTAATTATCAAAATATGGTAAAAATGAAAGTTGTAGAGTGATGTGCGGCTAGGAGATTTGTGAAAAAACCATAACTGAGGTAGCCGAACCTTGTATCTAAGAAGAACAATTCTTCTAGGAAGAAATTATTTTCTCTTAGCCGAACCTTGTAGTTGTTAAACATTACACTAAGTCAATAATTATTTTTTCCTAGCCGAACATTAGTTTGTATTTTTGTTTACCTAATTCTCTAATTCTTAGCCGAACCTTGTGTTCTCCTAGACGAACCTTGTAGTTATTAAACATAGCACTAGGATCGATAAAGATGATGATTATTTTTTCCTAGTCGAACATTAGTATGTATCTTTTGTTTGTTTAATTCTTAGCCGAACTTTGTGTTCTCCTAGCCGAACTTGTTGTTTTGTTAACCGAATTTGATATATTCCTATCTGACCTTTTATGGATACAAAATTATGTATTGGTTGTTTTTAGGTACAAAATAATAGCTAAGGGACCAGTAGTGTACGAAATTAGAACTCCGCCCCATCGACACAAAATACACTTAAGGGAAAACCAACAGGGTACCAAAGTAGAGGAACGTTACCAAGAGATGAATACAACCAAGAAAACAAAGGAAATTTAATCAACCAGTAAAATGAAGGAAACGTATACAACGAACAGAATGAAAGAGAAGTTATTGGGATTGTTGTTGAGGAGGATGTTGAGGAAGAATGACAAAATAACAGAGAATATGACATAAAGGATGACTAAGAAAACAACATAATATAAAATTAAGAAGAACTTACTGCAATTAAGACCAAAGAGAAGATGAAGCCTTGATAAGCACTTAATTACATGATTTTAGTGTCAAATCCGTATTAATATTTGTTATAATTACACATTACTTGTTATTACTCTTGTTTTCTTTTATTTTTTTATATAGGAAAATCATCCAATAAGAATGGAAATGACTACAAAAGAGCTAAGAGGTGAACTATTCCAAGTATCCAAGTGTCTAGAGCCAAGAGAAGTGAAAGAAATGTGACAAAAGGAGCAAAGAACGTTGAAAAACATAAGAACGACTACTAAGTAAAATATTAAATTTTCAAATCCAGGACTTCTTTTCACCATCTTGTAGATAATTGAAAGACAAAGCTGCGAAAAAAAGTTGAGGTCTTTCCGAGTTCTTATGAAGAAGTCATTAGCAAAACGGTGAAAGCAACTTGGATTTGGAATCTGTTGGACCTGTTTAGAGCCTGTGTGGGAAGATAAAAAAGGGATGTGTTTTGGGATTTCCTAAAGTATATCCAATACAAGGGTTCAAGGTCATCCTAAGGTCATTTCCAATTCTCAAGGTTAATATTCTTTATTTAAATTTAAAGACAAAATGATGATGTAGACTTAAGACCCAAGGTCATGAGAAAAAGTATAATCTATACTTTCTCTTTTATCCCCGCTTATCCAAGTCATCTTTCTTTATCACATTGACCCATGCATTGGACATGAAAGATTGATATAAAAGGTCTTAAATCCTAGGTGTCATGCTATTTTAAGACCTTTGTCCCTTGCATTGAAGATGCTCTTAGACGTGAAGATAAGGGTTTTAATTTGTTGGATTTTGAGGAGGTTATGTTCTGGATTAAAAAGAGGTGTTAGTATTTGTGGAGGTTAAGTTTTCTACTGGATAAGGATCAAAAGGAGGTGAAAATATTCGATGGTTATCAGGTTTCCTAGTTGGATAAAAATCAAGATGATGTTACAAAAGCCTATATAAAAGGGAGTCTATATACAACCTTAAAACACATATTTTCTCTACATCTTAAACCTAGGGTTTACCCTTTTTAAAGGGAAACCATTCATTCTTATTCTTCTTCTTTCTTGTGTTATGAGTAGTTAATTCTTTTGTTATTAAGGATGAATTTAAGGTTCTAAACGTGAAGCTTTATTAGTTATACAAGTTTATTTTGAGTTTCAAGTATTATCATTTGTCTTTACCATATCTGATGTTTATAAATGATTCTTAGATTGTTTTGAGTGCACACTAAATTTATCTACTGATTATTCTATTGTTGTAGAGAGTTCTGAGATACGTTCAATAGTTAAACAACGATCTACGCAAGTATAATCGCGAGACCTTGCAGAGTATTCTATGGAGATATTGCGAGTAAAGATAACAACAACAAGTAGACCTTGAGCTAAGAGTATAACTACTGGTATCAACCTAAATTCACAAAACCTAAAATGTTAGATTGGGTTACACCTTGAGTGAGCTACTACTTGATGGTTTGGATGAATATAATCTGGTAGTTGACAACTTCTGTATCCAGTGATAAAAGAAGTTTTAGGAATAACACTAATCTAGCTGTTATTCTACGCTTGGTGATGAATGATTCTAACGAAAGATACATAAGTATACTACTTGAGTTAATGTTCGGTAACGACGAATGACTCCCTAATCATTTGTTCTTCTCATTATTTTCGTTAATTACTTTAATCAATCAACCCCCCTTTTTAGTATTTGCTTCTTTTCTTGTTTGCTGATTTAAATAGCATCTCAATTACACAGCTATCTGTAGGAACTATCCTCACTACTATTATATTACTAGTTAATTAGTGGGAAATAGTTTAAGTAATTTGTTGCACTTATGACACGCATCAAGCCCAAGAAGTCTTGTACTATACACATTCCTCCTCGAAGATTGTGTTTACCTTGCCGTAACATACCTTATGGTCAGCCAAGTGAAAAGTTTTGTTCAGCTACAAACATTCATAAGCTACAAAAAATATATGCGACAAAGGTATTGAATCTTAACTATATATGTTTTTGACTTTTTTTTTAAGTATTAATATGAACTTAATATATATGATTTGATGTTTCTTTTTTGGATCATAACAATTCAATTCGACTCTTAAGACACTAGAAGGTGGTTGGCTGGGATGTGATGAAGGAGTGTGATAAGATGGTGGAGAAAGTTAAAGCATACATTACGGTATGTGATATATCACACACACTCTGAATATGACATTGTCGTTTTATCAACATTTACCGAGAGACATTATTTAGAGACGGAAACCATGCACCTCCATTTGGCGAGATGACAATCACTCATGATGATATGTGTAGGATCACGGGCCTAAGTGTGGTTGGGACATCTGTTAATAAAGTTATCTTGACTTGATGCCTTGGGAGGATATATACATATTGTCTTAAAAAACGCTGGGGTGGGATACAACAAGGACAAAGTTGGAGTTCTGATTCGCTACAAAGTCCCTGAACCAGGTACAAAATATTTTATGTACCCATGATCCAAAAGGCAAGGAGTACAAGAAGTTGAGACAGATCAAATTGGGAGTTTTGAATAAGGAAGTTGGAAAGACAAAATAGAAAGTAAAGAAAAGATAGTTGGTAATGGAAGAGGAAAAAATTAAGCAGATTGTGCCTGCTTACTTTTTATGTCAGCTAGGCAGCCTTATCTTCCCAACACTTCTAAAAATAAGGTGGATGTCTTTAGCTTTTCGAGGACTTTAACAAGGTCAACGAGTACTCTTGGGGAACTACGGTCCTTACATTCTTTCGAGACCAACCTTGAAAGCTTATAGGATTTAATCTTTGCAAATCAGAATCTATTAAACTAAACTTCATGAAACCTTCGAAAAACCATATCTTTCTTTTTTAAGGTTTGATTAAGAAACATAAATAACAAACATTTTTCGGCTACAAAACAATATATTTTAGCTAACCAAACTCTATAGTTGTCAGCGGAGCCTTAGTGTTTTCTAGCCGAACCTTGTCACAAATCCTAAACTATAGATCGTTGTTCGGATGAGAAATATAATTTTCGATCTAGTCGAACTTTTATCCTTCTTAGTTGAACTTTTTTTGGTAGACGAACTTGGGACTTTTAAAAAACTTTGAACTACAGAGGAATGTTCGGCTTACAAATATAACTTACAATCTAGCTAAACTTTTAACTTTCTCCTCCGAACTTATATTTCTTAACCTAACTTTTAGTCTTCTCTAGCCAAAATTTGTTTTATTAGCCGAACGTTGATTTAATAGGCTAATTTATTTTATTTTAATTCTTGTTCATATAGGTCTCAGTGTACGACCACTTCCCTGAATTGAAATTGACTTCAACCAAAAATGATTGCATTTATAGGATACCGATAGCAGGGAAATATTTGTTTAAACACGCGAATTTTTTTTTCAAAAAGTAAAGTTTCACCTGTATTCCTTTAAAGATGGTGAAGAAAAGCAAGATGAATTCTCGTGTGTTTCAGGTTATTACGGACCATTGTTTTGTCCCGACGGTTACCCAATCTATAACTCGCGAAGAGTACTCCGAAATCTTTGTTGTGTCCAAACGGTACCCACAGTGGTCCCGATGTTGTTGTTTTTTTAAAGAGCGTCGTATCCAAAAATTATAGGTTTTTCTTAGTTAACTTGTAGTGCAAGTCTGCCTTTTCTGTTACTAGGTGAGTGAAGTCTGATCAACTTGTCGGCTCCCGTGACTGAAAAGTTTCCTTGGGTGACATTTTGAACATGATGCAGAACCTTGTTTTCTAAGATCTTGTTTTTCTTTGATCTTAACTTCCTTTCCCCGTCATTAAGATATCCGACGAACTTTGTGAAGTTTAGACTATGGCCTCTATAATTTAAGCTCAGATCACTCAAATAACTTTTGGCTTCAACTGATCCTAACCTCTTCTTTTAGTTTTGGTTTCCTGAACCTCAAGTTATGAAGGTTTCTACCATTATCCTGTTAATAAAAAATAGCGCAATCTTTTTCAGGTTTTGGAATTAGCTTGTATCAACCCCTTTTACCACTTATGAAATTTTTTCTTGTGTTTGTAACCCTGAGAATGGTGAAAACTCAAATATTTTTCGAATCCATAGTATTGTTAAACCTTAAATAACTTAGATCTATGTTAGCTTCTAACAAAGTATCATTGACACCTTGGAGATCGTAGATCTATAACCTTTGCTTCTCTTGAAACATGAGCAACTCTTGTATGGTCTTTTAGCTTCTACAAAGGTCAGTGACGCTTTGGAGATTAAACAATCTATAATATTAGCTATTGATAAAATAAAAAATAACTTGAATAATCTTCAACGAGAGTCTTTTAGCTTCTACAAAGATCAATGACACTTTGGAGCTTATAGATCTTGCCGTTTTATGAGGTATTTTACCACAAAGGTACTCAACAAGATGTTAAACAGTCCTTGCTTCTAACGGCAAAATGTAGTTGTGTAAAATCCAACTACATATATTTAACCATTCATTCTCAAGCAAAAGATAAATAATTAAGACTAAAAACATATTAATAGTTATCACACAAAAGGTATACGTGGTTCGGTATCATTACCTACGGCCACGGGGGTAAATGATTGATATTATTTGAAAGAGGTTGAACTTACAAAGGGATAAACTCAATCTCACCAAGAACACTCCAAATTACTCTCTCAAGCTTGTTACAGGCTTTTCTCTCAAAAAAAAAATCTCATCCCTTCTCTCTTGACTTACTTAGTATTTATATACAAAGGTATCATACAACCAAATTTCAGTGTTGGACACTTGTATCCGAGTTGATGTAGTTTGCTCGGGAGTATGTCCCAAATCTTCTCTGATTCTCTCGATAGGCTGGTCTTCATCTTCAACTTGCTCTGGACACGACCCGAGATGATGGTGGCTTCTCGTTCTTTCTTTTGTCATGACCAAGGTTGTACCATACCGGATTTCGGTTCGTACCGGTCGAAAGCGATACACTTGTACGCCGGTATACCGGGAAAATTTCGGTTTAAATATCGGTGGAATATCGGTGCATATATTTTATACCTATAATTTTATGAAAAAATACTAGTTCATATTTTATAACTATAAATATATTTTAACACGTTATAACAAACATTTTTTCACAAAGTTTAAAAAGATAAACTAGTATTCATCCAAAATATATAGATCCATAGATTTCATACAAAGTTCAAACTGGAAAAACAAAAGAAACAAGAACAACTTCAAAGTTTATCGTCTAAAATACTAATTAAACAAAGATATTACAATTTTAAGATCATTAGATTAATTATAGATATATCATATGCATATATAATTCTAAAATATCATAAAAAACATGAGTAACAATTGAAAACCCTAAAACAAGAATATTTTTTTATTATTATTATTTTTTAAATAATAAAAATAAAAAAAAACGATTGTACCAGTCAATACCGGCCGATATTTTCGGCCAAATACCGTTTACCGGTATACCGGATTTCATCTCGCTTTTCGGCCGAAACCGGTAAAACCGGCGGTATACCGGCCGTACCGGCCGGTATGGACTACATTGGTCATGACCCGGAGAGTGTAAGTCGGTTCTCGTCAGGTGCATTAAATGCTTCTGATCACATCACACGTGCTTTGTAAGCTCATTTAATGCTTTTTTCTTCTCTTTCAAACTTGGATGTTGACTTCTTCTTTTACTTTCCACGCGTCCTAATCGTAGATTGATATTGTAGATATCTCTTTTACCGTGTAAAATCAAAAAAACTTTTCCAGTACTTCACTCTCATTTTATATCATAATTCCCTTATCTAAAATATCTACATATATCCTTAGATATTTATCCACTACACACAAGAACCTATTATTCCAAATTGAAATTTTGGAACCAATAATAACAAAATTGATCCATCATTAGATCAAAACATAAATCAACTGTGAAATAAATCAGTACAGACAAACCTGATATAGACAAACCTACATGTGGAATAAATCATATCGACTTAGATGTCCATCACCCTCGTTTGGTTGAGAGTAGGTGGAAGGTGAAAGAATTTAAGGTGACAGTCAGATATCTTCATGGCAAAGTAAGTTGCATCTTCAAGCGGCCAAACCCAAAATGTCCATGAATACTTATTTCATGTTTCTAGAACATCCACTCCAGACAATAGTTATGAAACGCGTTGACATATGTTCCATTATTTCATAGTATATTCTAGGAGCAAGAACAGACATATGTTCCATTAAGCAGTAGATATCTTACCAATAAATAGGAGTACTTTTTTTTGTCCAAAGTTTATAGACTCGAATGGTTTTTTTCACACGAATTTATAAAAAGAAAAGAGAAAATTAAAAAATTCAATTTTACCATTACGATGTCTTAAATAAGGATAAGCGAAGATATCTGACACCTTGAAAATTGTACATCATGGCTAGCCTTTGTGTAGCAAAGCTGACCACTTGGAGTTATGAATGTTATTAACTATCCAATTTACTCTATGATTTAGCATGTCCGGCATGAAGTCTTAGCAGTAATGTCCTTCTTCCGCAAAAAACTTAGATTAAATTGTTGCGTTGTCGATCAAAAGAAGTTATTTTCATGATATTGCAAGGAAAACCCCCCACCTTTGAGCGAGCTCACAGGTTGCTATTTAGCTAACATAATTATTTTTGATGTGAACTTAGAATGATTAAATTCTTGCATAGTTATCTGTTGACACTCCGAGGTTGTTTTCTTGTTGGAATCCAAAGTATATGCTCTACTAATATTCATATGCGTTCCTTCTCGGACTTCTAGTCAAGGACATTGAGTTATTACGATATAAGATAAGATTTGATTAAATACTTCATTGATGAAAATAAGAAATTCAATTGGATTGTTAGAAAAAAAATGATCTAGAAATGAGTCAACCATGCGTTGACACATGTTACACGCAATACTGTCAAACCTAGTGGTGACTAAAAGAGATCTAATCCTTCCTCATGTGAAACTCAACAAGAGGTCGACAACAGCTAGCAAGCTTCATTGTTTGAAGACACAAGTGAAACGAATCTCTGGCGATAAATATCCCCGAGGACTTTCTTCCTCTTTTATTTCAATTCTATAATTAAAACCCCCATTATTCATAGTATTTTTTTTTTCTTTTCCTAGATTTACTTATGGCCTTACTTACCAAGCCTCGTATAGGTGTTTCCTATTTCAATAGAGAAACTTTCCATGTGAAGATAAAATATAGACACTAAATATGTATTTCAAAAACCTATTATACATTATATTTTTATAATGGTTAAACTATCCTTGTTTAGTTAATATTAGTAAAACTACTTAGATAATAGATTATGCTAATAATAATTAATCTAAAATAATCTTATACTTAATCAAATCAAATCAAAAAAAATTTCTTTTTGGTTTGGTGGGAAGAAAAAATAAAAGAAACTTTTTTGTAGTTTTTTTAAAAACCCTAGATTTTGATTCACTCAACGAGAGTAGTCAGGTATACCTCTAGCTTAAACTCTTGGTCTTTTTTTGGCTCAAATTTGATGAAATTAAGTAAAAAAATATGATTTTTTTTGTGATTCAGGGAACATTACGGTTGGGTTTTCTTGTCGAACCAAACCGTAGACAACATTTACGGTTAGATGTTCATCCTAACCAAACCGTAACCGTACTTTCATGGCGGAAAACCAAATCGTAACAGTTTTACGGTTGGGTTTTCAGCATCGTACCCAACCGTAACTAACAATTACGGTTAGGTGTTCATCCTAATCTAACTGTAACCGTATTTTCATGACGGAACAATCAATCGTTACAGTTTTACGGTTGGGTTTTAGCATAGGACCCAACCGTAACGCATTATGTGCATGGGTTTTTGTTGCACCGGTTACGGTTGGGTTCGATTCAAAAACCCAACGGTAAAACTGTCATTCTTTAAGATTCTGTCTGGTCTACGGTTGAAACTTGTAAATCGAACCCAACCGTAACTATTGGAATTGTGATTCTGGCAGTTTTACGGTTGACAAATGACATCCTAACCCAACCGTAAAGAATCAACACAAAAAAAATTCAACTACACAGGAGATTTAGGGTTGGGAATTGACAATCAAATCCAACCGTAAATAATTATAAAAAAAATTGAACTACCCTGGAGAATTTACGGTTGGGAATTGACAATCGAACCCAACCGTAAAATAATCTTCAGGAATATTTATGGTTGGGTTTTGATTCAAAAACCAACCGTTGTTTTGTTTTTTAAGTTGATTTCTCCTTTGCTTGGTTTCCAACTTGAAATTTTTTTAAATAAAACATGAAATTTAGCTAGACCAATTTAAGATAAAAAATTTCTCATACATTCTAACTAAATTGAGATATGAATATTGTCGCAAGAAGTTATAATCTACCCACATAAAAAAACCTAAGTTTGACGCAATTTTTAGAAACAACGTAGAGTTAAGGAGAAGGAGGAGGGGTATCTCGATCACCATGATGAACTTTTTTTTTGCTCGTGCTACAACAAGTACGAGGACCAACACGACCGCCACGAGTACGAACACCACCTTGCACATCCTCGGCTTCATCATGTGTGTCTTCATCACTAGGTTGCGGCTCTCTTTGGATAGTATTTGCACCTCTTGTATCGGCTCTACTCCTCTTTAAGCTTCACACCATCTTATCTTCGTTTGATTCATGAAGCTTCCTCATTTTGTGTTGCAGGTTCTTTTGTTGCTCAACCGTCATCACATCACCTCTACTTATCAGCGAAGAAGATGGTACCAAGCATATATATGGCTGTACGCATAGCTCTAGTTTCATCTATGACGACCCCATCCTTTTCCAATCGCAGGGTTCCTCCAAACTTCTCCCTCAGACTACTTGTTCATACCTAAACCTTTCTTCGGAACTTCACCCGGTTTATCTCCAGCAGCCAGTTTAAACTCTAACTCGGCTTCTGTCTTCTCTCATCCAAGTGTGTCTTTAACAAGGACACAGAGATCACTCCAAGACATGTTGTTGTCAAAATCTTCATACACGGCTTTTCCTTCAACTTGTAAGTCAAGAATTGACTTGACACCATCCGACGTTATTGTCATCTCACCGAATGGGAGCTAACCTTGTACCATTTACGAGAACACAGACGGCTTTACATTCTTCAGCTAACGGCCAATGTTGAGCCCTTTGACGAACTAATTTCTTCATGGCCTGTGCATGATCCTACAAAGAATAAAAATAATCTTTTTTAATCAAAATCGTACCAACAAGTTATAACTTGAAGTTAAACAAACAGAAATTTAACAAAAAAAGAGAAGTTTTTAAATTAATACCCTAGTCTCAGCAACTTTGGCAGCCCATGAATGCGGATAACCAAATAATATCGCAGACCTGTCTGGGGCCTCACCCCAAAGTCTTCTATTTTTCTTCTTAGGCAACAACACGTCTTTGCCTTTGGGAATATGCTTGCCTTTCGGTGAAGGTTTCTTCCTTGGCTTTCTTTCCTTCACTTGAGGTTGAGGCGAAGCAACAACAATTTCTTTACCTTTGCCTTGATCGACAAATTGTTCTTCGTATATCTCTTCTTCATCACATTCTTCCTCTTGTGGTGGTTCTCTAATCACAAGCGCACCTCCACTCACCACCGGGGGATCTTCGAAGTCTTTGAAAACATGATATTCATCTTGAGGTAGTACTTCTTGTCTAGAGCTACTACCCCTACCTCAAAATTCTTCTTCTTCTTATCGTTATTTCTCAAGCCTCTATTATCTACCCCTAAATGAACTTCATGGCGAGGGGTGGGAGTGTGATCAATCGGTGTTAAATTATTACCCCTCTTGCTCTTGGGTTTTTCCCTATCCTTATTCCTACAACATACAATCAATACAAATTGAAAGCACAAGTTAGATAATTTCCAAACAATTCAACACAAGTAACTAAAAATTTGAAAATTCAAAATTCTTTAGGGTTGGGTTACACATATCAAACACAACCATAAACAAATTTACGGTTGGTTTTGGCTTTAAAACCAACCGTAAACATGTTTATGGTTGGTAAATGACATTTGAACCCAACCGTAAATAATCATCAATAAAAAGTTGAACTACCCAGGAGATTTTACGGTTGGGAATTGACAATCGAAGCCAACGGTATAATCACCAAAACAAAAATTGAGTTATCCAGGAGAATTTACGGTTTGGAATTGACAATCGAACCCAACCGTAAATAATTATAAAAAAAATTGAACTATCCAGAAGAATTTACGGTTGGGAATTGACAATCGAACCCAACCGTAAATAATCATCAAAAAAATTTGAACTATCCAGGATAATTTACGGTTGAGAATTGACAATCGAACCCAACAGTAAATACCATTTTTTGTTTTACTGTAAAATAGTTTACGGTTGGGTTCAGAATCGAACCCAACCGTAAACTTTCATCTTCATTTCCTTTATCCCGATTTACGGTTGGGTTTGGAAATAACCTAAACGTAAAATTTAGAAAAAACCAGTTACGGTTGGATTCCTAACCGTAAGTTCTTGAGAACTTAGACTTACGGTTGGTATTTGAACAGAACCCAACCGTAAATGTTTCTGGAAACCTAAATTTTTTTCTTTGAAATCAATCATTCTAACGCATTATGATCACAAAAAGGAGAAAAATAACATGGCTTATTGTAAAATCATACCTCATATACACCATTGGTTGTGGTTGGGGAGTTTGATTGCCTTTACCACCGGTATGTTCTTCAATTTCTTGATGAGTTCGGTTTTCTTCGTTTGATTGATTTTGATTCAAATCACTGCTACCTTCTATACGTTTAGTAGAATTTGTCATCTTTATTATAGTGTTTGATTGACGATTATAAATTTTCGAATCGACGATGAATTTGATGGAGAAGAAAATGGGGATAAGGAGAGTTGAAGAGAAGCAAATTTACGGTTGGAAAGAAGAGGAATTTTTTATTTAGGTTTTAATAGGTTTTTTGTTTAGGTTTTAGAGTAAAGGATAATATAGATATTTGTTATTATCATAGGGTATTCCTTATCCAATATTTTTGGTAGCCTTCAACCATGAAAAACCCTCTATTAGAATAGGAAGCTCTTACATAAGGCTTCTTATTTATAGAAACGCACAATTGTAAGAGAAAGAAAAGGATTAGATACATGTGGTGACATTTGTGATAAGTGTCATACTTTCACGCATATCTAGACTCTCCTCTTTATCTCTATATTCTAACACGTTAATATGGTATGTATCATATATACGTCGTACCAATGCCGCTGGTGCATGAATGCTATATGGTTATATAATTCCGAATGAGCGAAAGACGGTGTTTGTTTAGTACTAGCAGTTTTTATTACCGATTACTCCGGTTACCCCTTGAATTAATGGTTATATGAGTTATCTTCGGTACAAAATGATATATTATATCTGCAGATATATGAATGTTTTTGGGGAAAAAAAAGAGGTTGTGTAGAAATTAAATAAATCGAGCAAAAAAAGAAAATGAAAAAAAAGGTTAATTAATGTGATAATTTATGAAAATGAAATGTGCCGTCAGCTTTAACTATATAAGACTGTTTCCTATTAGTCTCCCCACAGTTCACACGTTCTATTTTGACTCTCAACTCCCTTCTTCTTCTTCTCTCTGCAATCAAAATTATACTTATTTGCAAGTCATAACACCAGTGATACTCTGTTATTGAAGATCGATTAGGTTAATAAAAAATGTCCAGACTTAGCAAAACGTTATTCTTGATTTCCCTACTTCTTTTCATCTCTCTCAGTGCTTCTACTGCTCGTCCAGAACCTGTTCATCCAAATGATTCATCTCCATCGAATAACCAACATCAGGTATGTGCTGATTTTTTTTTTATTTTACATTCTTATATATCTTGCTTTTTAGAAATGAAAATATAATTTCTTTCTTCAGCTTTTAATATCCTTGGTTCAATGGGATTTAATTTAATTATTTTCTTGTAAATAAATGGGTTTTCCTTTATATTGTGTTTTAGGCTGATGGTGATCATGAAGATTTTAATGACAAAACTAATTGTGAAGGAGTTGGAGGAGATGAGTGCTTAATGAGAAGAACACTTATTGCCCACACTGATTATATCTACACCCAGAAGAAAAAGGATTAATTTCAGTCTTAGATAAATTTTCATTTTCTTTTAATAGTATTAGCTAGTCGGATAAGTTAGTAACTAGTGAATCACCAGGATTACAGGAAGTAATTTTTGAACAGATCAAGTTAGATCATATCATAAGCTCTTTGTTAATAAGTTAATTAATTCATTTCAAGTATAAGTTTGAGTAAGATATTTACTGCTTTACGTGAAATGTACTTGACGGTGATGATTAACAACAACATCTCAACATCGGTGATAACGTAAATAATTACAGTCCCTAAAGAACAACAAAGATACTACTCTTTTTATTTTTTAGAAAAATGTTACTATTATATTTTTCTATTTTAAATTCTAAAATAGATTATTTTCCATTTTAAATTTAAAAATAGATCAATTTAAAATAGTGATTATAATTTTTTTCCTGGAACAAAAATAAAATTATTTTTTATTTTAGACTTAAATAAAAATAATAATATATTTTTCATCGGGACTATAATTTATGATGAACACACGGCAAAAGTCTTATCAGAGATTTTCCTTAAATTTGCACCAATTTTATACGGTTATTTGATCCTGTAGTTGAGGCGTAAACTGGATAATCACGAAGCTAGCTAGTTGAATTGCTGACCTACAAAAGAATAAGTGTTTGTCGTATGTTAAAAACCCATCGAAGTATTATCTAAGATATATTGCCGAAGTTCGGGGCTTAATTTGATTGTAGGGATTATTTCAAAAAATTAAGTTCTCGTACAATAAAACACTAAAACTGCAGATCAACATTTGGTCTTTTGATAACACCAGTGCTAGTGTGAGATCTTTTTGCCAAAAAAAAAAAAAAAAAAAAAGAAAAGAGGTGAATGACAGTAGATAGGATTGTACATGGTAACAGTTTTCCGCTAAAACTGGACTGGACCGGACCGAACCGAACCGAATCGAACCTAATAGTGGAAGGATTCTGCTAAAAAAAAAAAAATAACCGATGTTAACGATTTCGGTTTTGGTTTGTGCTCAAAACCGAACCGAACTACTAGTGGAAAACCGGTTATCTAGTATGACTAGTATTTTTGTTTCTTTTTTTTTTAATTTTTTGGTGAAACTAAATGAAGATGTAATGTTTATGTTATGTTTCGGAATGTTTATGAATTTTGAATGTGTATGAAATATAAATGTCTGTAGGTAGGTTTAAAAATCTTTGAACTGTGATCTGTTTTTTTTTTAAGATTTGAACTGTCAGTTTCAAGAAACTGACGTAACAGTCGATTGAAGGAAACCCACTGGAATAAACCGAAACCGGCTAGAAACCAAACCGATGGTTAACGGTACGGTAATGGTAAGATTTTTAGAAACTGTACCACCCTAACAGTAGACGAGCTAGGATTTTTGGAAGCCTTATGACTACTCTAATATTTTTTCCGTCAAATTTTATATTGCTGGCAGGTACGAGAGCATGTCATGTGATGTATTGCACTTTAGTGAGCATGTCATATGATGTATTGTACTTTAGTGATTTTACGTTCATGTATAGACCAAGTGATTGTTAATGGTATGGATGTGGTCTTGGACATCTTGTGGTTCATCGGCCACAGGGAAGGTAGTTTGGAACTTTATTCCATCAGTTGTTATTTGGATGTTGTGGAATGAACGAAACAAGAGAAAATTTAAGGATAAATATTTGTTCAAAACAGATTCTGACCTTTGTTCATCGGTAAAATCTTTTATTTTGTATTGGGCATTTGCTGTTGGTTCTCTCCTACACATTAATTTCTCTAATTCAGTAAATAATTGAGATACTATTTTCATATAATATTTTTTTAATTTTTTTTTTAGTTATTTCTTGTAGCTATTTGTATATTCTTTTCTAATAAATTTTTTTTTCTCATAAAAAAAGTTTTAAACTCAGATTATAACTTTACTATACTATGATGATATCGTCAATATAAAAATAAGTTAACATGTTAAAAAAAAATGATATTCACAGAATCTCTTAGATATTCTATAAATTATCCAGCTTGTTGATAAATCAGGGAGTTGGAACTTGGAAGCACCTGAATAAAGACTATATGGAAGTTGAGACTATTGTCGACCATTTAATTTTAGTTTAATTCATTCGATCTTGAACAGAATTAATGATAAGTGATAATACAGCAGTGGGATGTAGTGTGACACGTTATAGAAAGCAATAAAATGGATATGCATCAAACAAACGTTATTCTGTGGAGTAGAGTGATACCCACGGCCACGGGTTAAGACTTTCGTGGAAATTCAGAAATGTTTGGATGGTACGTAAGGTCAACAACAAATATGATCATTACCAGAGACAAAATAATTTTTTGGTAAGTATATACAAAAAGAACTGTATTGACAAAGACAAACATATTCCAGCGGAGGTTGTATGTTCAAAAACTTTTTCTTTCGCTTCGGAACTTGTATTTGTATTTTCATTTAGGCCCGGTATCTATCTCGTCCTGGATATGGATCAGGATTATACTCGTCAGAAAAGTGAGATGTTTCAAAGAATGATCCATCTTTTGAGGACTTTTCTTTTTGTTTAGTGATTAACGTTTTGTCTTGTATTTTGATCTTCCTGTGACTCTTTAACTCTTTTGCCTTATTTTTAAATATTGACGTAGTTTACAAGGATTTATAATGGGAACAAGAGCTAAAATGTAGAATATGTCTAGGTTGATCTAAACATAATAATCCAAAGTATTCAACCATAACCCCTGTTCTATAAAGTCATAAAGTTAGGTTCCTGCATGCAGTTTTTATCTGAAGAAGGAGTAGACATTTTCATCTCCATTTCTTTCATGAGGCTAAGAATAAGACCAGAAAGAGTTATCAATCATATTTTTGGTAACTGCAGGGAATATTTCGGTATAAAAATGTTGAATAACAGAAATACTAGACAGAGGACTTTGAAGCAAAAGTTCCAAGTGTAAACAATTAACATTAGGCGGAACTATTGTAGTTTTGCTTCTGCTTTTGGCAAGACTGTGGTGCCACAAACTCCAATCGAAAAAATCAAACACCAGCTTGTTCAGCAAATGGTTTATCCCATCAATTCAAGGATGAGCACATTCAAATACATTTGGTATACCATTTATGTAAGCAATTTGACGTTTTTGTATCTGTTATAAGTAATAAAATTGAAATTCAGTAATAATCATATACCACGTATGAAGTTTGACGGTCTTAAAAGTTTTTAGAAAGTTTATTCGGCCATTTACACATTTGCAGTGTTATCTGATTATCTCTAATAAGCTGACAATGATAAAAGGTTACCGAGAGTTCAATATTATATAAGGAAAAACAATAGAAAAATATATGGTGCATGAAAATTAAGAAATAAATACTCAACAAATTACTTTGTACAGGTTCTGTCTTTGGGGATCAATCTTGGTAGCTCAAACTCACGAACCCCATATTCATCTACTAAAGTATTCCTCGTCTTATAGCTAACTGCTTAAAGTTTATTATTACTATATGACGACGAGGGATCTGATTGAAGATTATAAGTAAATTACAGTAAGTTTTTTTTTAAATTCATTTTTTAAATTCATTGGTCATTTAAAACTATCGTAACCAATTATGAGTAAATTACAGTTAGCTTACGATATAATTGAAAGATTTTGATTCCAATTTAAAAAAATTTAAGTTAGATTTAAAGGAATTAAAAAATCAAAAAATCGAAATGGTTACTAAACCATTTTAGACCTTATAGCAACTATGTCAAACTCTTGTTTTTCATAATATCTTTTAAGCTACATCGAGTTCGAACGAAATTTGAAAACTAAACAATAAGTCATATATTTAATTTTATTATTTTCGTTTTAATTTAAGAAATATGGTTTAGATTTAAAGATATTTTGAAAAAAGTAAAATTAAAATAGTTGTTATAAGACGACTATATTTTAACTTCCATTAGAAACATATAGCAGGACTTCCTTGTCAATTATTCTGGCCAGATAACAAGTTAAAATACTTTCAATCAATAGTAATAAAACAACATTTGTTGGTAATCTTTTCTGTAAAGTAGCCTCGAACAAAGAAGAAACGTTGAACAAGCAAATAATTTCATTTGTTTATTTTGTCCTAGTAGGAGTGTAGGATGTTAATCTTCTATTTGATAATGACTCGATGTTATGGTGAAAATGTAACGGACAGTCAGAACTCAGAAGTTAGTACAACTTCCAGCTTGGTAGGTGAAATAAAAGATGCCATTGATATTTTTTACTGTTTAAAACACTTATATTTCCATAGAATTACGATAACATAGCTTGAGAGAACTTGTGGAAGTACTTGAAAAGCTTTAGACTGATGAATCAAATTCCAGTCCATTATTTGTTCTACTTTGTGCATCAGAAAGCACATGTCTTTGAATACCTTTTTTCTTTTTGAGCAGAAAAACAAGATATATCATTGCATCACAGGAGATTACATAGTTTCTTGAGTATCTTGGCTCAGAACATGACAGAACAGAGTAGGTGGATCCTCCCATCAAACCTGCGACCTAATACTAGTTCTAGCAGCTTTGGCAAGCCTGTCAGCAGCCTGGTTGCAACATGTTCTTTGAAAAGAAACAGTACATAGGAAAAGACTCCTGAGGATAACCTGACTTGCTACTTAACAGACCTTGATCTTACCACTGGAAGTTAGACAAATCACCATTACAACTTTTGACACCTAAATTACCTCCTTCCATGACCAACTGAGAAAGCCCCAACACTTTGACCCACAGCAAAGCTTTAAGCAGCACCATAGCTTGAGCTTGATTCACAATCCCTTCCCTTCTCGAGAAGCTCGTTGCCCCCAAGAAAGCTCCTGTATGATCACGCACAATTAGAGGAAAAACGTCTATCAAGAAGCTGAAAGACACCCTGTGAGGCAAGTAGCTTGGCACAAAGACAATAAATGGTGTACAAATCTAGGAAATTTGGATGCACCTGTCTGTCTCAGGATCGCGCTTCTGTTAAGGGACTTTAAATGCACTTGGTCCTTCTTGTGGCCCTATGCAGAAGTAATCTTCACCTACAATAGGAAGGCCTTAACAATGTAGGCTCTTAGTAGAGATAGCAAACGCTGGATCAAAGTTAAACCCCCACCTGGATTCCATATAAACGCTATTGGACCTTAACTCCCTTACCTAGATTTGTACACCATTTATAACTGGTAACTCCCTTACCTAGATTTGTACACCATTTATAACTGGATTCTACACGAACCCGCTATGTTAGCTCTTACAGGACAACCAATAAATGTGAAGAGTTGTTATACCCTTTATTGGCAGTCCACAAGTAAAAGCTTGGTTATCAGCAAAATGTTTCCTTAAAAGCTTACAGACAATTTGCACCCATTCGAAGGATCTTGAAGAAAACCAACTTCAGATTCTTCAAAGATCTCCATGTCAATACTAAGCAAAAAAGAACAATAAAGGGTTCTCTGACTCAAATTCATGTGTTTGCCGTTTATGGATAGGCCATACCATGTGACCTTAAAAGAAAGAAACTAGAGTATACATTAGCCTACCTGCTATATTGGAAAACATATTCTATCAGGTCTACACGTTCATTTTCTGCAGCAAGAGACTTCCAGTTTATGTTTAAGGGAATTTCACATGGGATTAAAATTATCAACTCTCAAGATCAAAACAATATTTACAGAAACAATTAACTAAATCCAAATCCAAAATCAAATTCAAATTCAAAAGAAAACCGCTAAAACATGGATGCATTCATGTAGCTAGAAAGCACTACGAGAAAAATATTGCGGAGGCACCATTGATGTATATAATTGAGAGATCACCATTCTCATTTATCAATATAAAGACGTACAGATTACACATCAGAAATCTAAGCATGCTCAATATGAATAGTTTTTTAGCCTATAGGTATTTAATGTACAATCTTCAGCAAGGAATTTGATTCACCTACTAAATTAAATTGCCCTCTGTTTTTTCCCATCACAAGCACAGGTGCAGCTGTAAGGTGAGCATTCAAATACACAGAAATAGAACTTGAACCTTCTTACCACGAGGAAAGTCCATGAACCTGAAATTTCAGCGACACTAATCCACTGTGTCAGTCAATATGACTCGTATGAGTATGGCGAGGCTGGCAGCAATACCCTAGCTCCACCAACAAGATGCAAACAGAAAGCAAAGCATACAGTAACAATAAGAGCAGACTTTGCACTAATATATCTCATCACATCTAAACCCCTCTCAACAATCTCCACATGAACAACATCAAAGCTTCTTTTGACACCATCCAATGTTTTTAGCATCAGGAAATCCAGGAAGGATCTAACTGTTTCAAATGTCACTCTTCCAGTCACATCGAGAACCAACCTCCTATTCTTCGGAACCGCCAACGTAGATGACACCTTACTGAACCATCCACTGTTTTCAATACCCTGAGACGAATTTTTTTCTTTCAGATCTCTCATCATTGCTTCTCTGTAAAACTCCTCATTTCCAATACTCGAACCTTCACTTCTATCAATTCTCGAAGACAGAGAGTTGGAACCCGTGTTCGAATTTGAATTCAAATCCGGCGTTGTCATCACTTGGTGAGATGTTCTGATGAGTGTCTCTACAGCTCCATTACAGAGAGAAACCAATACGTCTCTAACTTTTCGTTCATGCTTAGGATTAGTCAACCCAGAGAAGACCTCATCATAAAAGTTAATATTCTCAGTTTTTTCGAGATAAACAGCAACTGCTGTACTCACGAACAACTGAATGCTATCAGCTATAAGATCTTTGCATTTATCACTGCAAACAACATTTACCCATTTTGGTATCGATTGGGAATCCATATCAGTCTTGGAACCTCCAGATTCGTCATCAGAATAAAAAGCCATGACCAAATTCCTGGCAAAGCTACCAACAACAACAGATGCAAAACCAGAACCAGCAGTTGAGAAAACTTTATCCATAATCCTATCCGTAAAATCAGAACCTGATTGTGACTCATCATCATTTTCACTCTCAAACTTGTACCCTCTCAAAATTCCCACAGTTAATCCTTGTGTAACCCTAATCAAAGACTCCGAGAATTCTTCTGATTTTGCGATTTTTGAAATTTGTTTCAAACTTGTGGGGATTTCATTAGAATCAGACTGAAGAAACTGTTTTAAATCCTTAGAAACAACTCCAATGATCTCAGATGAATCAGAAACTACTTCCACAACAGAAATTAGGGCTTCAATGAGTTTCCACAATCTCTTTCTTTTCTTAACAACAGAAGGTAAGTAATAAACCTTATAAGCCCCGTACCCAGTTACACCAAACGCAGCAAGTAGCAATAACCATTTTTTTCTTCTCCTAGAAAAATCTAAACCTCTTTGCACAATTTGCATCTCCATACTCTAGGGTTTTGTTTTTGTTTTCAAGGTTTTATTCAAAAAAAATAAATAAATTGATCTTATCTATGAAGTATTTGTACTTACGAGGATCTGAGAAAGCAATTGAATTGCAAAGCTGAGAAATAAAGTGAATCGAAGAAGACGAACTGAGTAATTATGATTGCAGAGTTAGGGTTTTCTTGCAGGTCTCTCACTAGCCCGTCTAGAAATTGAATGCAGAAAGAAATTAGATTGAGAATTTGTAACATTGGCATACGTCAACGCACGCATTGAAAGTTTGTTGTGTGTTTATTAATATGTGATCCAAGAATAACAGGAGGAGTAGGGCAAATTCAAATACCGATAATCTTCCCTACAAATATCGGTTAATATCATGGGGAATAGGAATGGAGTGTGGTGGGGTCCATAGACGTTATCTATAATTTATGCAAATCACTGACGTTAATTTTGGCGGGTCCAGTTGAAAATGAGTCGTAATGTGGTATTCATTAGATTTGCACCTCTAGGCTCGTTCTCTGATTTAGCTCATTCCATTCCATATGGAATTGGGTGGTGGTTGTTTTTGTTAGCATATCCATCTCATCTAGCAATTGTCAAAATCGGGTGACAAGGTTTGGGAACTGTGTCTAGCTTCCCGGCCGAAAGTTTGAAATCCCATTTGGTACCAAGGGTTTTTCCATTACCAATTTACCAGGCTCAACTGCTCAAATATGTATTTTATTTTTACGTTCTGTATGAACTTGGTGAATTCCGATTGCAAGTGTTTTTCCATAAATTATGAGACTTTGGAACAAATTGTCATGAGTTCCCATGCGATTTACGACCGGATGAAAGAACAACTTTTAGAAGATTAGACTAGAACGGTGTAGTCGATTTCGGCCGGTATGGTTGAAATCTCACCGGTATTACTGGTGTCGGGACTCACCTGATACGAAACAGTCTATACCATCGATACGGTATTTGCCAAAAATATCGGTCGAGATGGACCGGTACGAGTTGACCGAAATGACCGAGATGGACCGGTACGACCGAAATTAGGGTTTTCAATTATTTAAATATAAAAAAAAAAACCTTATCCTTGTTCTAGGGCTTTCAATTGTTACTCATGTTTTTTATGGTATTTTAGAAAAATGAGTACTAGTTTTATATCTTAATAGGTCCAATATGAAAAAAAAACGTTTGATATAACGGAAAACGGGTCTATTGCCCAAGATTCCCTAAAATCTGGTTGAAACGGACGGGTAAAATACTATTCCGGATGAAATTGACGGACATAAGTATCATAAAATACTACTCAGGGTGAACCTAATGAAATTTTTTTAAAAATATTTTTGTACTTGCATCAGATAAAAGTTCAACTAACAATAAGAATTACAGAAACAGCCGAATCTGATTTATATAATAAATCTGGAAATTTATTATCAGGTTCGGCTAATAATGATCATTTTCGAATCAGCCGAACCTGACAAAAATCACATGTTCTACTAATTGACATGTTCGACTAATAATAAAAAAATTACAGCCAAACCTTACTCTGTTATTTGAAAAAATATGTCCATTCATTGAATTCAACCATCGTATGA
This sequence comes from Papaver californicum, assembly GCA_023531435.1. NCBI lineage: Eukaryota > Viridiplantae > Streptophyta > Magnoliopsida > Ranunculales > Papaveraceae > Papaver > Papaver californicum. The sequence continues at coordinate 3,591,755 of JAJJMC010005091.1, forward strand.
ATGTTGTTGTAAATCAAACCGAAATCCACAAGTCAAAGTGTATTGTAATACGATCAACATATACTGACAAAAATTTAATACTAAACATCTAAACATTAAAGTGAGTATGTTAAAAAAATGTTCATTCATAGACCGCGACCCTTTTTGCCACTTTGATGCACATCCTCGGTATCAGATTCATCACCAGCTGGGGCACTATTACAACCTTCACTTGTACCTTCGTCTAGTTAGTGAGGCCTCTTGTTGGACACTCTTTTTCCCAAGTGCGATCCTTTACCTTTTTTTATGATTCCATCCCGCACGTTGTAAATATATTTTGGCTCTCCCATCATCATCAGTGTTTTGAAATTTAGTTTTTTCTTCATGGTCTTCAACATCTTCTTACCCGTTGACACCTAATTTCATTAAAAGCCCAAAAATGAGTAACAGTAACAATATACTTTCATATTTTATAACAAATTTAAAAATATAAATTGAAAGCATCACTTACCATAATCTCAAAAGCCTTTAAAATATCTTCGACAATGGTTTTAGACTTCTTCTTTGTATTCTTCTTTGTTTCAACTTCATTTTGCTTTGCCTTTCCCCTCTTAGCCTGTACACATCCTTAAATTTTTTTGATTAGTTGGGACAAGAAATTTGATTATACTAATCCATATAAGCCGGGTCAACTTCACGAGGATCGCCACGTAAAGGTTTTAACTGAAACATACTTAATTTATTGGCTTCTATGTTTTTCCAATGATCAAGATTAGGTTATGGGTCATATATGCGCTTCCATTAAGAAGTGATGCTCTTAGCCGAACCTTTTCCTGTTAATTTTTCGTTAACCAATAGGATCATATAGTTTAGATGGATCCTAATTGACGGAACCACCGGGATAGAACAAGGGTATGTATAGTACATCCCTACTAGCATATCTTCATCTTCAACAACTTTATTTTCTTCTTCTGCCTTTAAATATGAGTCAAATACGACGTCATGTCCATTCAAAGAGTTTAATTTCTTTTAAAACTTTATAACACCTCTTATTTAACCATCTTCTTGGTGTCCTTGAACTCGTATTTGGCCGGAATAAGCAATGTATGAACCAAATTATCTATTTTTGTGGCCAATTTCAATCCCGAGAGATGGTTATATACCCACACCTGCATCAATAGTATAACAAAATTATAAATATTTACTGGAAGGATGAGTTCACAATGGAAACATTGTTACAGGAAAATGTTGGCTAATAAAATGATGACCGGAATCTGTCAATATTGAGTACCACACTATGATACATGTCAGGTTTGAATTATATTGGAAAAGAAATTATTAACTGAACCTGACAAATTTTATCTCCAGGATTTTTTTTGGTTATCATTATAAATCAACTTACCATCTGAACCTTATATATTTTGCATATTGTTATGTTAATTGATGAAGTTTTGTTGAAATTAAATTTTATAGAATAGCTCAACCAACATTAATAATAGAAAAAGTATGGCTAATTTTGGGTTCAAATGAAATAATTCAACAACCAAAAAAATGCTTATTGTTGATAATTACCTGAAGCATACTGAAATTTCCTCCAATATTTTTACTTATTAACCTATGGGTGTTCGCAAGATGATCGAATGGGTAAGAAAGGACAGCGGTTCCCCAAGAGTACTTGCTAACGATTTAAGATCCCATGAAAATCAGAGATATTGATCATTCACCTTGTTTCCAGTAAGGTCGGGAAAGATAAGGCTGTCGAGAGTGTACATCAAATATGTAGTTGCAGTTTGATTGATTTTTTCCTCATCCATCACCAATTTTCTTTCTAACTCTTTCGTTTTTCTTCTCAAAACAATTTTTCAAATTAGCCACTTTGATATTTTTCAACTTGTTTGGTTTTTGATCGAATTCATGATGATCCAAATTATCTAAATCTTTAACAGCGCGATAAAACTCCAATTTGGTATTGGATTCACTCCGACCAAGAGTTTTTTTGGCCAATTCCTACAATTCTTCCTAACTCACTTCATAAAACTCAGCATCCACAGTTTCCCTGATTACTCTAAGGCCTGTAATCTTTTTTGCATCATTGAGAGTTATTGTCATCTCGCTAAAGGGGAAATGAAATGTGTAAGTCTCTTGAAAAAATCTCTCTCTAAAGGCGAGGTCGTCACTAAATAACATTTATTTTGGCATACTGAATCACATGCTAAAAAAAAGGCTTGTACTAAAGCCACCATCTCATCAACCTCTTCGAGCAAATCCCAATATGCATCCTTGTTGTGTCTTCATACTCGGGTCGTATCCTTATGATCAGGAGTCAAAGATTCTCTTTGCCCAAAACTCTTTGTAACCAATCACATATTACGTTATCATAACTCGGAATGTGACACCATCTATTTCGAGGTGTAACAAGATTCTTCTATTTTGTTTTTTGTTGTTCTTCATCTTCATTATCATTTTCCTCATCTTCATCATCATACTCCTCCTTTTCATTGGCCTTGTTCTTCACCTCTTACTTCTTCTTTTTCTCATTGTACCTCTTGCGGTTCACGAATTATAACCATCGGAAAAACGCAACTTGTGGTAGTTTCCCTGCTACTTGCTCTCAATTGTTTGGCGTTGTTTCCTCGAGGATCGAGAGTTTTAGAATTAGAAGGAGTTACTTCCATGTTCCTTCATTTACCCTTTTTCCTAAAAGTAAAATAAAAAACTTAATTAATACTTCAAACAATAAATATTTAGATAGAAATAACAAAGATTCGTCTCTACAAAAAAAAGCTCGGTTGACAAACAATTGAGTTCTACTCAAAATTCTAGCAACAAAGATAAGTTCAGATATCTATAAAAAAATATTTAGAGCCGAACTTCATAACTTGTGTGATTTCAGTGTAATGCAATCAAGTTCGGACAATGTTTTAAAAAAAAACCGAACTTTGTTTTTTGTTTATATATGAAGAAATTCGGTCAATGTTTTAAAAAAAAATAGCCGAATTTTTATTTTCATTCTTCTATTAGGAACTTTTCTACGTTAACTTCGTAATGAAGTAGTTCGATTAAATATCATTTATTATCAACCGAACTTAACTATGTAACTGCTGTAAACCCTAGTTTTGTTCGATTTAAGCCTACTCTATTAACCAAACACAAGTATATAAAACATGGGTTTGTGGGACATACCTTCAAATGTATATTGGAGGATTTGGTTCCCACTCTATAACTTCACTCAATTGAATTTCTGCTTCAACTCCTTTTTTTTTTTTTTTTACTACGCCACGGTTGGAAGAACGATTGAAACTCCTTACCTTTAGCAGGATTTTTCGGACGAGTCATTTCACAGTTATGTTTAATCAATAATCAAATTTTTATGAACGAGGACTATTAAAGTTTGAAATAGGCTTTCGAGGAAGGGTTCGACTGAAGAAGAGAAGAAGATGAATTTGATTTGACTTTTGACTTTTGATTTTTGGTTTTTGGTTTTTTAATTAGTAGAAGGATATTTTTGTAAGTTAAAGTATCCAAGGGTATTCTAATAACTTAAGTATTCCAAAAGGGTGTTTGGATACCCGAAGCAGAAGTCAGAAACAAAAATACTTTACTTCGGATATCATTTAAGAAGTTGCTTTTTGACTTTTGGAGAAAAACAAGTCAGAAATTAGTTTGGTTACACAATTTTAGAATGATTTATAGAAGTAAAAAATTTAACTTTTTATGAAACAAAAACATTTTATTTCTGACTTCTGCTTTTGGTATCTAAAAATCCTATAAAAAGTTAATTTGTTTACTTTTAAAAGTCATTCCAAAATTATATATACAAACTAGCTTCTGATGTTTTTTACTTATAAAAATCAAAAAATATGATATCCTATCACCCTCCGACAAGACACCCTGTAACATCCATCTTAGATTAGATTATCTTATAACTTTGAAGTTTTTGGTATTACCCCGAATTTGGGTTCATAAAAAAAAGAGTCCTCCAAAACGTGGGTTCACTTTCGAAGCATCGCCTGATTGGATGGATAATTTTGCGTATTCATTCAAATAGATGTAGGCCCAACCCGGTATTATGAATTGCTACTTGTACATATCAGGCTGTCATGGTTTTCAGGTATGCTGTCTTCGTTTTTCTAGTTTTCTTCTCCCAGCGGGAGGAATCTCTTTGAATATCCAGCAGTTTCTCAGACTTGGTAGGTTTAAATGCAAAGCCTAATTCAAAAACCTCCTTTTACAGAACTTCTAAGTCGTTCATGGCGGAAAGTTACGAGTCTTCGAGTCTCTTCTAAAGTGGATTATCCTAACCAATCACGTGGTGGTCTTCCTCGTTTTCACTCTGAAGTTCTTCCTCCTTCAAAGGCACGCTCACAAACTCTCTTTAAACTTATTTATTATTTATCTATATTGAATTGTTTGATCAGTTTATCCTTACAGGGCAGTATTGTTCGAGCACAAGGAGAAGAGTTTTGGCATATGACGAAGGTATTGCGTTTGAAGGTCGATGATAAGTATGAATTTTATGTGGAATTTCTTTAATTGCATTTCTAAAAGACGTTATAAATCACATATTCAATTCAATTCAATTCACTTTTAATTTTATTTTGCTGAATTGTCAATATTATTATGAAGAAAGAACAGCTATATCGAAAATCATTTACAAAAGAAGTTTCTGAACAAGAATTTTTGCGAATGCTCTATAGTTTAGCCCTAGAGTTTGAAAGTATTGGAACATTTTTTTCTTTAAGTTACAGTAAAGCCAATCTAGAAACCCTTTCTTGTTCACAAGAGGTATTAATGTATCATATTTACAACATGTAACTCAATTGTACTCATGGATGCATTTGGATTACCAAGTAAGTTAAAAATATATAGCCTTCCACCGCTTGGTTCATCAAAGTAATACAATTACCATGTAATCCAATTACATGAAATCCAACTACCATGAACCAAATATGCTTTGAACACTTCAGTTGAAGTCTTATATTTTCAATTATCCCTCATTACTTGATTTCATTTCGCTTAAGTTCTTCAAGGTGCATCACAATTGCAGTCTCGATTTTATGTTATAGATTGAAGGTATAAGATATATGGTGTGTGTATGAAATAGCTTTAGTGCTTTTACTCAGTACCTCATGCTTTTACTCAGTACCTCATGTAATGGTAGAGCTTTTTAATGGGTTTGGAGCTGTCATTGAGGGTTGCATATAGAAGATAGACAAAACTGGTGCTGATTTCATGGCTCTAGAAGATCCAAAAAATTGTTCTTGCCAAGAACACACAGTGGCATGTGTTTGCAGCCTTTGGTTAGTCTTCATTGCTTCATTGGTGGTTGTTTGCTATTCTGCTCTTGATGGACATGCATATTGAAGAGTGAAAGTTAATACTTAAAGATTTACATTTTCAGGTACATTAAAGGGAGGCTGAGTAGACTGGTTAGTTGACAAGTGCCCGGTAAGTGTTAATGTGCATTATGGTCTGCTTAAATGCAACATGGTTTTTAAATGTGTCTTAAGAGTATAGTATTTTGCTTCAAATCTTGACATGACTAAAATACTTTGATTCAATCTGGTGTCTCACGCTCTCACTTGATTAACAACGTCAAAAGAAAATTCATCTTTTAATTGTTAAGCTAGGAGCTAAACCTTTTTTTTTCCCAGGAACTGGGAGCTAGTAGCTTAACTCCTCTACTAACTGAGCGGTCTCCTTCAATATCAGAAAACAGCTAGGGTGGACAGATTGCAGCGGGTGATCTAGCCCGGGTTAAACAATGTAGGTGATCAGCTCTGATTAGTATCATCCGTCATATAGGTGTAATTTTACCTTATTTTAAAAAGTGTCATTTTATATTTTGAGGATGCCTTTTTAGTCATCATTATGTTTCCTATGTTTGATATTTTTTCCGTAGGTCATCGATTGCATGAAATGAGTCTGAAGCCTCCAGCAAAAGTTGCCAACATATTGCCTAGTGTGAGTATCTATCACTCCCTGTCTGTGTGATTAACCAATCTGGGAACAGAGGGCATTATTTAGTTCATATCCATGTTTGCTGCTAAGTATAGAATCTCAATGGCCACAGACGGCTATTATAAGTTATTGTTGAAATATGAGTCTCATGGGGTCACATATAGTTATGTAGTATAGGAATAATGTACAGTGATTCGTGAATAGTGTTTAGATATTTTTTCACCTTTGAGGGTATGGTTGTAACTGTATAAAATCTATCTATAAAAGTGAGATCATCTCCTCTGAGTGGTTTACACTCTTCCATTCATTTTCTCTTGATTTCCACATGGTATCAGAGCTCAAGAGAGAGAGAGAAGAGAAAACCCAACCTAGATCTATTTCCATCTGGGGCATGTGTACTATCGCAGCTAGGGCCTGTAGATTGGCTGCTATCTGTCTTTCCAGTATCTGGTCTTTGATCCGGAGCAACTTCCCCTTTTGTTTGTAGCTGAGTTCCGAGCTTCAATATGGGATTCAGATTTCTGAGTTAGATCCTTGAGCCGTTCTTGAAGAAGCTGTGAGCTGTTCTTGAAGAAACTGTGATTTTTTATAAGTTGGTTTCTTCTTTTGAAGTTTGTCTTTGTTGTTGAGTTAAAAGTTGATCCATGGCTAGTAGTTCTGAGAATAATAGTTTATTTCATTCTAGGAGTTCAGCATCTCTAGGCTTTTCTCATAGTGATAATATGAATGTCAAGATGACATCTTGTAAGTTGGATGATATCAACTACCTGGTCTGATCTCATTGAGTGAAACTTTGCATAACTTGTAAATGAAAGATTGGGTATTTAACTGGAAGCAAAGCATGTCCAACAACCACAGACCCTAAATATGAGACTTGGGTGGAAGAAAATGCAATAATAATGAGTTGGTTATTATACTCAATGTCTCTTGATCTAAGGAGTAGTTTTATGCGCCGAGCCACTGCAAAAAAAGTGTGGGATGCAATTGCTCAGATTTATATGGTGAGTGGTGATGCTACACAAATATATGATTTGAATCGTCGAGTTATAGAGGCACGACAGAATAATAGACCCTTGTCGGTCTACTATAATGCTCTTCAAGCTTTGTGGCAAGAACTTGATTTCCTCCAGCCATGTGACATGGAGTATGTAGCTGACACCACCAAGTTACAGAAGAGAATTGAAAAAGGTCGAATCATTGAGTTTTTTGTTGGTCTAGACTCTGATTTTGACCCCATCAGGATTCAAATACTGGGAAAGGATCCATTGCCGACACTTCGGGGAGTTTATGGAATTGTGAGGTCGGAAGAACTTCGCAGAGCTTCTATGACATCTCCAATATCTCAAGAAAGTTCAGGATTGAAGGTTGTTACCATCTCTACTCATTCTCCAACAACCACACCAGAAAACAATCGAAAGCCCGACAATAAAGACTTTTTATATTTTGACTATTGTAACAAGAGAAGACATACCAGAGATACATGCTTCAAGCACAATGGACGTCCACAATGGCAGTATGGTAATAGGAGAGGGGTCTTCTCTAGTAATAGTGTTGGAGGAAGAAGAGGAGGTCGCAATGGTGGCCCAAGAGCATACCACACAATAAATGAGGAGGAATTTCCATCTACATCAACCAACAGTCCTTTTCAACCATTTTCTCAACCATCTCAAGCCCAAATGGAGCAAATGATAAAAGAGTATGCTCGGATAGTGTCTTCCAAGGAAAATCTGTTGGGTCTACTTCTATGGATCAATTAGGTAACAGAGACACCTTTGGTAATGCATCTAAATCTACATGTGATAAACCTAAGGATCCTTGGATTGTCGATAGTGGAGCAATTGATCACATGTCTACCAAGTCTAACGTGTTTTCCACTTACAATCCCAATCCTGGTAAACCTTGTATCTTGACTGTTGCTAGGTCTCCAACTATTGTTTCTGGTGAAGGGAACATTCCAACAACTAGCTCCATGTCCCTTTCTACGGTGTTACATCCCGAACCTTTCTTGCAATCTCCTCTCCATCAGTCTAATAAATAAAGCATTAAAGTGTTGCATTACATTCTTTGACACACATTCTGTTTTTCAGGATCTTCACACAGGGGTTATGGTAAGGAGAAAGGGGGCCTTTACTACCTGGAATTATAAGAGGCGGAACAAGAGAGCAGCAAAAGAGCCTACAAATCAACAAGTGGATCTAGTTCTGAAGAACAAGTCTGGTTATGGCATAAACGATTAGAACATCCTTCTTTTGGGTATTTACAAAGTTTGTTCCCTAAGTTGTTTTCAGAACTTGATATATCCAAATTTCATTGTGAAGTATGTGAGCTAGCTAAACATCAACATGTAGCTTATCCTTTAAGCATGAATATAAGTTTTTCTCCTTTTGCGATTGTACATATTGATGTCTGGGGTCCTTCACGTGTCACTACAAATTGTGGCTTTCGTTGGTTTGTTACTTTTAATGATGATTATCTCGAGTCTCTTGGGTTTACTTATTGAAAGATAAGATTGATGTCCACACTTTCTTGAAAAACTTTCATCAGTTTGTTCTTACCAGTTTTACTGGAAAATTCAAGTGTTAAGATCTATAGGGTGGGTGAGTATCTAAAGCAAGGACTGTCCTCTTACTTCTTGGAAAATGGGATTGTCCACCAAACCACCTGTACTGATACTCCTCAGCAAAATGGAGTTGTTGAGCGAAAAAATTGTTACTTGTTTGAAGTCACTAGATGCTTGTTGTTCCAAATGAATGTGCCAAAAAGATAATGGGGTGATGATGTCCTTATTGCAACACAACTGATTAACAAGATGCCTTCTCGGGTTTTGAATTTTCAGACACCTAGTGTTGTTCTTTCTCTTGGTCTTTCTCGTCAACCTCATGGTCCTGCTCTAATTAAAATCTTTGGGTGTGTTTGTTATGTTCATGTTCATAAACAAGATAGGAGTAAATTGGATCCAAGAGCTCTGAAGTGTGTTTTCTCGGGATATTCAGCTACAGATACAGGTGTTGTCACCCTCCTACCGGAAAGATATATGTATTGATGGATGTAACCTTTTGTGAAGACCAAGCCTACTTCTCCAGGTATTCAGAGGCTTCTCTTCAAGGGTAGAATCAAACATATTGTGAAGATCAGCCTTGGTTTGATATTCTTTGTTCAGTACCTAAGGAAGGTGGTGCACCAGTAATTATGGATCCTGAACTCTAGGATGCTCCTCAACCTCAGGTTATTCCGCAACTTCAGGTGTACAAAAGAAGAGACAAGGTCCCTCAGGTAGTGGAACTAGAACCTTCTACGGTTCCCGCTGAAACTACCTTAAGAGCTAATGAAGATGATCTTTCATCCTATGAATCCACAAATGTTGTAGATGTAGATTCAGGTGATGAGTCTATTAATGTTGTGAAAGATAGATACCCTACCCGTATGCGTAAACCTCCAACTCAATATGGGTATTCTACTGATCATCCAATTTTAACTTTGTATCTTCTTATCGTCTGTCACCTTCTTATACTGCTTTTGCAAATCAATTATCATCTGTTATAATTCCTACAAGGGTTGAACACGCTCTTGCTGATCCAAAGTGGGAGCACGCTCTGATAGAAGAAAAGAAAGCTCTAAAAGAGAATTTCACATGGGATGAGGTCGAACTACCAGAAGGAAAGAAAACTGTTGGCTGCAAGTGGATTTTCACTGTGAAGTACAAGTCTGATGGAACTATTGAAAGATACAAAGCAAGATTAGTAGCCAAGGGCTATACTCAGACTTATGGAATTGACTATCAAGAAACCTTTGCTCATGTTGCTAAGATGAACATTATTCATGTCTTGTTATCTTTGGAAGCAAACAAGGAGTGGCCACTTCAACAGTTCGATATGAAGAATGTTTTTCTTAATGGTGATTTGGAAGAGGAAGTATACATGGACATTCCTCCTGGATTTCAAAGTGCCACTAGTGAAGGGAAAGTATGCAAGTTGAAGAAACCCTTGTATGGTTTAAAGCAGTCTCCAAGGGCATGGTTTGGTAGGTTTACCCAAAGTATGTCTAGATATGGATTTGGGCAAAGTCAGACAGATCATACCTTGTTCCTCAAGCGTTCACGGAATGGAAAAATCACCATGCTTCTTGTATATGTGGATCACATTATAATGACATGTGATGATGTGGATGAAATGGGAAAGGTAAAATCTTACTTGGCCAAAGAATTTGAGATAAATGACCTAGGAGAGTTGTGCTACTTTCTAGGAATTGAAGTGGCAAGATCAAAAAGGGGCATCTACATCTCTCAAAGGAAATACGTTCTGAATCTTTTAGCCGAGACAAGGATGTTGGGCTGCAGGCCTATTAACACACCAGTTGAACCAAATCAGAAGCTGGGAGAAGACACCGATGGTATTCCAGTTGACAAAGAGAGATATCAAAGTTTAGTGGGAAAACTAATTTACCTGTCTCACACTCGTCCTTATATTGCATACTCTGTGAGTGTTGTAAGCCAGTTTATGCATGCCCCACGAGAGACACATATGGATGTAGTGTATCGATACTTCGATAACTAAAGTCTGCACCAACAAAAGGGTTGTTATTCTCTCAGAATAATCACACGGAAGTTGAAGTTTTTACAAATGCAGATTGGGCAGGCTCCATGATTGATCATAGGTCTACCTCTGGATATTATTTATTTGTGGGAGGAAACCTAGTAACTTGGCGCAGCAAGAAGCAATCAGTTGTAGCTAGATCTAGTGCAGAAGCAGAGTTTAGGGATATGGTTCATGGAATTTGTGAGTTATTATGGTTAAAAATATTGTTGACAGAGATTGGATTCATTCCTAAAGGTCCTATGAAGTTACATTGTGACAACAAGGTTGCCATCAACATTGTTCATAATCCAGTCCAACATGATAGAACCAAACATGTGGAAGTTGGAAGACATTTCATCAAAGAGAAATTTAATGCAGGAGTCATCAACACTCCCTTTGTAAGAACTGAAAATCAGATTGCAGACATACTGACAAAAGGAGTTCCAAGTTGACCATTCAACTCTTTCCTCGACAAGCTTGGTATGCTAGATATCTATGCACCTGCTCGAGGGGGAGTGTTGAAATATGAGTCTCATGGTTAGGACATATATAGTTATGTAGTGTAGGAATAATGTACGATGATTCGTGAATAGTGTTTAGATGTTTTTCACCCTTTAGGGGTATAGTTGTAATTATATAAAATCTATCTATAAAAGTGAGGATCTTTTCCTCTGAGTGATTTACACTTTTTCATTCCCTCTCTCTCTTGATTTCCACCTTTATCACTTATCACTGAGCCTTTGACTCCCCAATTTTTCTTTCTTTTTGGTCCACCATACCGAGTCTCGTATTAAGTTTCTGCTGCTAACAAAATATGTCTTTTGAACTAGTAACCTTTGAGGTAGCAGCACAATATACCTTTCTTAAATCTGGTAGGCTGTAACTTTCTTAGCGCAGTAAGGGCATTACTGGATAAACGTCAGATGTGATAGGCTACAATTGTACTGGTGACTGTAATTCTCATTTAGGGGAATAATACAGTAGGTTAACGGTTAGCGTGGTTGGACAATAGTTTTCTTTATTGCACTCGTCTACTAATGCAAGTATGTAACATGGCTGCTGAAGTTGTATGTAGTGTTCTAAAATATTTGGATTGTATTACACATGTAAGCCCCGGTACAAAATTAATACCATAGTCATAAGAAGGACTACTTATAACAACTAATAGAAGAATTATAATGCTTCATTCACTGTGTCGAACTTGATTTAGATTGCCCAGTCAAAGTTATCTCTTCTGGCAGCTGCGGAAGTAACATCTCTTGTTAGTACCTTATCGAGTAAGCAAGTCTCCCCAGCGGGATGATAATTGTTGGACCAGAAGGGGGTGGGTATATTACTTGAAGTATTTTTATCTATTTTTGGCATGCACACTCGTGCATTATATCTTGCTGATTTTTCTCACATAAAATAACATTCAAAATCATTTTATTTATATTTTGATGTTCTTTACTAACAGTAGTTACACGTGTTCTAAGTTTAGATATCAATTTGTTCTTACATGAATTTAGAAATTTAGGCTTGCCTTGAAATCATCCAAAATTAACTCTACAGTTTTTTTTTTGATCGGAAAAAAGAAAATTCATTGAAAAGAGAAGGTACTTAAGGGGGTACCTCAACCCAATGAAAACAAGAACCCACTAAAAGAAAAAAGAGACGTATACAATTAAGGTGGCCGAAATAAAGAATCCCAAAGAGCTACAATCAAATTGGCGGTTAGACCTAACATTTTTATATTCGATTCGGCCCAAAAAAACGCTTGAAGTTTAACATTTCTAATGATACCTTCCACTTTCTTTTTGTTTTCGAATACCCTTGCATTGCGCTCCTTCCAAATACACCACCAAATTGCTACTGGGATGTTGTTCCAAATTCCACTTAGACGATCATCTCCCCAATTTATTTTCCAAGATTTGATGTTTTGAGAAATGTTGGATGAATAAATCCAATTGCTCCTAGACCCTTCAATGAAGTAATCCCAAATCCTTCGAATCCTCCAACAATCATAAAATAGATGCTCGCTAGTTTCATCATTTTCGTCGCAAAAACAACAAAGGCTAGAAACCTCCATGCCCCTTCTCCGAAGCTTATCTTTAGTCATTAGCCTATCATGAGAAAGGAGCCAAAGAAAAAAAATTGATTTTGCAAGGGTAATTGCGGCTCCATACAACATCAATTGTATTTCGATCTCCATCTTTTAGATATCTAATTCTAGATTTTTGCCTCAACATTACACTTTGACGCCTATGAGCCAACTCGAAATCCGTCTTAGCCTTCACAAGTAAATCTTCTTCGTCTAAGGATGGATCCCTCATATCATCTAAAGCTTCCAACACTTTCATCTTAGAGAGAGCCGTATCCATAGCCTTTTCTATGCAACCAAATACATCTTTGTTCCAAACCTTCAACTTCTCCTTTAAAGCGTTTAGTTTCTTCACAAAACATTCACCGGCCTTACCTACAAAAGAAAACGACTCCCACCAAGCTTTCATTAAAGGAATTATGTTAGTGTCTTCTAACGAAGCTAATTGAAAACGAAAAAGGGCAAGCTCCCCAATCCGTATCCACGGATCCTAACTCGATAGGAAAATGATCCGAAAAGGGTCTTGCAAGGCGCTTGAGAACCAAATTCGGAAAGTGCTCCTCCCAATCCGAGGTGACGAGAAAGCGATCAATCTTACTTTTCTTATTTGGCGGTCTACTCCAAGTATACTTGGCGCCGGAAAGAGGCACGTCCACAAGATCAAGATCGCTACAAAGATCGTTAAAAAGTTTCATAGAGTTTGAGATTCTACGACACCCCTTCCGCTCCTCCATAAATCTTATCTCATTGAAATCTCCACCAATGCACAAAGGTTTTCCTTCCCAAATACCTCGCAAAGTAGTGATTTCCAAACGAAAAACTTTTTTTTCATTAATATTGCAAGGACCATAAACTCCAACTAGAACCCAACGAAAATTATCGTCTACATTTCGGCAAGAGATGCTAATGGAGAAAGTACCTTCAAGAAAATCCTCAATTTCGATCAAATCCGAATTCCAAATCAACAAAATACCACCCGAGCTTCCAATGGAGTTTAGAGCTATCCATTTACACGGAATCGCTCCCCAACATTGTCGAACTATGCTCTCGGAACACACTTTAAGCTTCGTCTCTTGTAACATGAGAAAAGAAGGTTTCCACCGTTTCACTAGCTTTTTTAACTTTAAACGCTTTTCCGGGTCTCCAAGGCCGTTAACATTCCATGAAATAATCTTACACATTGGAAAAAAGAAAAAACCTCCGATAAAGATCCACAATCGAGAAACAAAATCAATCAAGAAAAACCTTGGCTTGTGCATCTATCTTCCGCATTCAATTCATCTTTGAAAGCATGACCATGAGTTAGAATAGAGCTAGACACGAAGTTGAATTCCCTATTTGAAAATTCAATCCCCGAGCTTTTGCCACTCTCTTTGATTTGGTTGAATATACGCACCAATTTTTCATGGATTCTATTGGCTAATTCTACTTTATCATCATCACCATGAAACTTTGCGCCTCGCTCCATATCCCAATTTTCTTCTTTGGTTGAACATGCCACATTTGAAATAATAGGAAGACTAGAATTAGAAATAATTTCATTAGATAACTTGGCCTTAAGTTGCCTCTTTAGGCTTCTCAAAAAAGAGTTACCCATAGAAATAGAGTTGGAAGTAGAAATAGAGCCTGTTGGGTTGTAGCTATCATTAGTAGGAGCCTGCCATAGGCCCAAACCGCGGCTTGGAGAGTTAGAATCCGGCCTAGGATCATGGCCTCCAGCTGGGCCGGCCTCATTGTTTCTTTTACACCTTACCAAATTAGCTTTGGCTTGACCCAATAAAGGTGACCCATTACTTAAGACTGTTGGATATTTCAGGTTATCTAGAAAAGCTTTTTGGGTTGATGGATTAGAATTCAAATTAAAGTGAGTCCGTACACAGTCAGACTGGTCTGCGACACGTGATATTTCAGCATTCGTGGCCTCAGCTTCCCCCACTCTCTTCCTGACACAAGATGTACTTGAGCCCTCTGATTTCGCCGCTCCATCTCCAAAATTAACTCCACAGTTGAAAGTTAGTTTTGATATGTCAATCTCTCTTTTGTTCATTAAGGTCTCCATGACTCCTTTTTTTAGGTATATGGATCAGTTCCATTTCCTTTCTGAAAATTCTATCAGGAAAGATTAGTAAACTGCTCGTTCATTTTATCAATTGCATTTTTTTCTCCCAGACTTCACTGAAAAAGAGGTGAAGATGATGACTGAACCAGGTGCTGTACCTGTTGGTCTTGGTCCACATCGCCTGCGGGTTGAAACTGTGACAATGGCACTTCTGGCAAGCGTGATGTTATGGTCTGACTCGCAACACCTAGTGGATCCTTAATACCCCACTCGTAGTTACACCACTGTATGATATCTTATAAACATTTTACCTTTTTTCTCACCTTAAATCCTTACTAATTTCATATGAACTAAGTTTTTCAAGTTGGAATTCACAATGGAATGAATGGTGAATCTAGATCATTTTCTTTCAGTAGAGCTTGTATGCCTATCGGTTTATGTTCACTCAGATACTCATGTTTGGCTACCTTCAACAGCTTTAGCTGCTGTAGGAGCTGGGAAGATCAAAGCACCTGTGGAAGTAGAGTTATGTGCTGAATTAGCTATCTAATTGTCAGTAGTTTATTTCCTCAAAGAATGGAGTTAAGTAGTTTACACTCTACTTCCCTTATTTGAAAATTCTGTTTGAAGTCTTTCCAATCATGCTATCACTTTCAACTTCTATAGATAACACAAGATGAGCCGTGAAAATACTTATTACGTCTTTTCTTGAAGTGTTAGAATTTGGATCCATTCAAGATTCAACTGTTTGGTTCCCAGTTCCTACTTGCTTGGTGTGTCTATGTGGGTTTTTTCCTTCTTGTTAGGTGGTTCCCACAGTTGCTTAGATCATACTGTTCAAACCCCTAGCTTTAGAAAATTAAAAACTGTTTGTACTTGATTAATATTGATAGTTGTGGTCCAATGTCACTTGTTAATTTCAGCCTTTTCCATAATAAACTTGACAATGTTCTTGCTTATTGTTGTTCAACAAAAGCTGCATCACTGTCCTGTTTATTAATTTAACTGTTTCTGTATTCAACCCTCACGTCATGTTGGTTTGCATTGAAGTCTCTACTGGAAAATCCTGCTTAGCACACTTGAAGATTTTTCTTCAACTCTCGGTCCCCTCTTGACTGTTTAATGCCTACATTGTTTGTAGTCTACTGCAGGGTTATATTGTCAAGGTATTCGATTTTTGGTTCTCACTGTTGTGGGAAAGATAGTTTGAGTTGGGATTGAGATTGAGATGCTCTCATCTCAGAAGTTACAACATTAACAACGATATTAGTTGGGACCTAGCATTTATCACCAACTTTACTTGGTTTGCCCTATTCAGTTAAAGCTGAATAATCACTCTCTTTGACCTGATGATATAAGACGTTAAGGATCAGAAAAAAAGACTTCAAGATCATTTTTTAACCAGAATCCGAATTTTTTTTTACACGGACATGGCAGCTGAACGTTTGATGAAAGCTCAATACACAGTTGATTTTTTATCCGCCTCAATTTTGATTCAAAACAAATACGAGCCGTAGAAACTGCAATGTTTTCGAGGAGTTTTGGTCTAAGCTACCGTCTACTCATGTGCATTGCCGGTCGGTTTGATTTAATGAGGCCTTAAACATGGATCATGGTGCACCTGCGGTAGAGAAATAGGCTGACCACCAACTCCTATATTTTTTTTTTTTTTTTTACTTCGCCGGCCAAAAAAAATAATTATTAACTTAATTGTCAAGCATGGTAGTGAAAAAAACTATGATAGTACTGTAATATTAGCTGCACTAGGTATGACGGTCATCGGCCGTTGTTGCAGTTTTCGGAGGTTGGGTCCACAGTCAGATTAGTCGGAACTTTCGGTTTCATAAGTCTATCGATTCCATAAGGGCATCCACAATGGGTAGATGATACCTATCGATCAAATGACCAAAATTTTGATCTTTCGTCGGGTGCAAGAATAGCGGTAGATAGTCGGGCGAGACTCTAGGATGGAGTTTGGTGACAAGCGAGATACTAGAATCTCGCTTGAAAAAACGGACGAAACTAGGACATCCCGCCCCATTTAAAAAACCCGGGCGAGCTCCCAACATCTCGCCGGTCCATGGAGCGAGATACTAGGCTTCCACCTGGTTTATTTTGATTGATGCCAGGCGGAACTCTAGGGTCGGGCCTGGTATAGTTTTTTCTGAGCGGAACTTTAGAATCTCGCATAAGAGAGGGGCGAGGTTCTAGGATCCCGTTTTGCGGAGCGGAAGTCTAGGATTTCGTTTACCCTGGCGAAATGCTAACTCTTCGCCCGTATAAGTCAGCGAGATTCTGGACTTTCGCTCGGGGACATGCGGTATTCTAGGATCTCGCCCGAGTAAAATTTTTCGTCGACGACGGAAGACTATGTATAGTCAGGAACAGTGAAAACCGTCGATCAAATGACTAAAATTAATCGACGACTGTAACAGTAAAACTTCGACCATCGATCATTTTTTATCGATGATCGACGTTTTCGTCGATGATTGTGGTTGCCCTAAAGAAGTCGAGTGTTATACTACTGCAGATTAGTATCCACAAAATTTGGCAGAGCAATAACAAGTAGATGACTAGATGACTAGATAGTAAACAGCCCAACAGTTTTGCTGCTCGTTATTCCCGATGTTCATTAAAAATATATGTGTATCTATAGAAGAGTTGAGGAGCTAGAAAATTCATCATCGGACGGTCCTATTTCAATCGGATATGTCGACTGATCCTCAGTGGTGAAACGGTAATATTTATCAACAAAAAGGGCACTAGAAATATTCGTTCTTCATTAAATAGATACTGAAGAATAAGTAAAATAGGAGGCAACGCAAGGGACGGAGAGATAGACACAAATTCAAATTTGTTACAGATCAGAAGAAGAGAAAGTATAGAAAGGAGATTCAACCATATATTGAAGTTATCTATTTACTTCATTTTTATTATCAGTTCAGTTGTTAATGGCTATTCAGTTAGAGAGTTTAGTGGAGTCAATTAAATCGAAAGTGAAGTTACTAAAGAGATCAAAGAAGAATAAACCATATGTGAAGATGGATAAGAGTTCAAGTGTTAGAGTTGAGATTAAAAGCAGAAAAGCAAGAAAACTTATTGATAAAACAATGAAAGTTGCTGATCGTCCTGGAAAGAAAAGTCTCTAATCAATCATCATCATCTTAATCTTTACTAGGATAGGAGGAGGTATTAATTTCTTTTGGTTTCTCAGTTTCTCTATCTCTATGTAGATAAGAAGTTTTAAGTTTTCGTTTTTCTCTGATGTAACAGTGCTTTTTTTAGCTAATCAACGGAGAGAGCTAGAAGCAATATAACTCTCATGATTCAATTTCAAATGTTATTTCTGTTTCTGAGAATGGTATATGGAATCTGATTACTGAATTTGGGAGAAGATTTGATTCTTAATTTCTATATTAGGAATTAATTAATCAAATTTTATTTTATACTCCCTCCGTTTCAGGAAAAGAGTTACTTTCTCTTTAAATTTTTGTTCCAACAAAAGAGTTACTTTCATTTTTCAACATAACAAACTTTCAAAACTACCCTTGTTATTTTAAGAAATGTTATTATTTTCATTATAAAGATATATGTAGTATTAAACTTTTTGTTAGGGTAAATATGGAAATAAATTATAAAAGTTATTTTCTCTCATCTTGCCTTAACAATTGTGCAAATATGAAAAGTAACTCTTTTCCTGAAACGGAGGGAGTATTTAAATTTGAATTCGATACAAATCACGTACTTGGATTGGATCAAGTAGTTTCGTTTCTATCCAGCTATACACTTGAATTGCCGTTATACATATACGTGTCGAATTGGGAGGGACTCTCTGATATCTGACTGTGCTAGTTGGTATCATAATTTCTCAGCAGTTGTCATTTTATGATTAAGAAAATCAGAAATGATTCAGGAGGTGATGGACGGGGATTTGTTCAAGGAAAAGAACGGTACCGTCTTTCCGGGTCAAGTGTTCCCTCGAGAAACGAGGTTATCGGAGAAACTGAGGATTTCGATTACATCATTTTGATTTTTGTTGTGTTTTCTGGATTGTTCCAAGCTGATATGCGTCGGCAAGATCAACTTCTGCTACGGTTGGTCACATTACTAATTACTCAAATGTTGGACTTTACGATTAACTGTCTGCATCAACGTGTGTTAGTACATGATTGGGCCACCATGACCATTAAATTATTTCAATTCAATCGAATTCTTAAACCTGATTTAGTGTGATTAATAAGAGTTATGTGAGCGCCGACAATTAGATCCATGTATAAACAATATCAAATGGAGTATAATGTAACCGTGCCATAATAATACTCGTATGATAATAATAATAACACGGGCGTACGCAAAATGGTTATGACTCGCATTAACAGAGAAACGAATTTACCCTGGTTTGATATGGGGTTATTGTGAGCAATATAGTATGTTAGAACTGTTTTCGCCAGATAAAGACCCACACTCTCGAAGGGGGTGTTTAGGATCTCAGATGAGTGCTACCTGCCTCTCGACATTGGGTTTGCAACCTTAGACCATTTGCAATAGAATGGAGAAATTTTAATGACTCCTGCAACGAAAAAGTCTATAGATAATCCAAATTTTGGAATTGTCGCCATTGTTAACATAACCATAGCAGATCCCCTGTACCCTCGATATATGTACGTAATGTTATATCGAAATGCTTCTTTAACTGTAGAATCAAGAACTTCAGGGGGTAGGAAGCCCCTACACTGGACATTCTATATTAATCGTACACAATTTTTTTTTTAACGGCAAAGTTAATCGTATACAGTTACCTGTATATAATTCAATGGTTACATCCTAAATTAATCGTATACAAATTATTATTTTTTATCAACAAAGTTAATCGTTTAAAGTCAACCTGTACATAATTCAATGGTCACATCCACAACTATGAACCCAAACGAAGCTGCTGCCCATTTACCACTTACTTACACCACCTTTTTACACTATGGTGGACCAGATGTAAACCCTAGATACACAAAGGTGAATTTTTTTTGGGCACACGATGGGTCTTGGTTAAACAAACATGGACCAGAATCTAAATGATATATAAACGAGATATTTTTTGGAAAAAAAAATGGTAAACAAGAAATATATTCAGAATCCAAATATATGTCCAACCGTTATTTTTGAATCCAAGAATCACTTACCCAACAGAAAACCATAAGTTTTCTGATAGAGCAAACTATGAATTCTAAAAGTATACGTACTATTATCATATCAAAATATGACCCATCGTAATACCACAAATGGTATAGGATACATGTTCTGATCCCAAAACACAGTACACAATACTACTAAAAATATATTTTGACCTTACTCTGAGTAAACAATGTCACTTTATAGGGGATGGTAAACAAATGTACTTTAGATACATGGTTTAATTAAGGGTTTGGAAAATTAATAATGTGCTTTAGAAAAAGACAAAATATGAACATCCAATAGTAATACCCCTACCCCTTAGCCATATATTTTCATAAATGGCTAAAGTGCCCTATTTGATTAGTCCTAATATGTAATTAGTTTAGTTAATTAGTTAGATTAGATTAATTATATAGATTATGGTTAGGAATATAATTAGAGAAAAAAAATTTGTTTTTTTTTGTGAGTAGAGAAGAAGAGAGCTTTTGGAGGTTTTGGAGGGGAAAAAAAATGAAAACCTAGGGTTTTGAGAGATGAGATTCTAGTGGAAACATTGATGTTGGAGAAGCTTCAAATAACAAGGATGATTGTGTTGATCTTAAGTTAGATTCTGAGTAAGATTGGATATATAACGTTGATCGATTGATATATGAAGCCGAAAATGA
The DNA here is from genome assembly GCA_023531435.1 of Papaver californicum. Lineage (NCBI taxonomy): Eukaryota > Viridiplantae > Streptophyta > Magnoliopsida > Ranunculales > Papaveraceae > Papaver > Papaver californicum. The sequence goes on from JAJJMC010005091.1 coordinate 3,612,242, forward strand.
GGGTGCAAATGAAGAACCTCAAGCTCAAAATGAAGAAACCTAATCTCATAATGAAGAACCCATAACTCAAAACACACAGATAAACTACCAATAGCTTACGAATGACCGAAATTTTCGTTAAAATCGTTGAATCATTTTGGTAAAGCAAAGACATAGAGTAAGTGTTGGCATGGTCGTGAGGTTAGGAACATGACGACTCTTCATAGGTCGTCAAGGTCCTAACATCCAGCAATGACGACACTAACCTGCAACTTTACCATTCTATGAAAAATCGTCATGGTCCAACAAATGACAATGACGACCCTTACCTGTAACTTTGCTCATTAAGAGTCGTCATTGTACTATGTCTATACCATAACAACTCTTGGACCCAAAAATTCATGTATAAAATATGTGTTAGGGTCGTATTGTTTCATACCATATACCATGAAGGCTCTAACCAAGTTTAATACGTAGTCTTCATTGTCGATATTCATAACCTTGACGACTCTATTTGGGAATTTTTTGGTTTTTGCTTTTGTAAAACAATTGATCGTAAAATCATTTCATTGAATGGAAAAGGCATATATCTTTCATACTGTTATATTAAAGGAAATGAAATAGAATAGATCATTAGATTACACTTAAACACTTAATCATATAGCTTGAAATCATATGTACTTTCTTCCATAATACGATAACAATCATCATGCTTAATTTTTTTTGTCATGTATAGATTCATATCTGTCGAGAGCCATCACCCACTGAAAAATAAATAAATTGTAAGTTTGTATATTTGAAAACTATTTTTAATAAACGACTTATTGATTGACATACTTAATCTTATCGCACTGGATTCAGTGGGATGAACTTCTTTTACAACTTTCATTTCCTGTTTCAAAGCTTTCAATCGTTGAAACAGCTTCTCGAACCTTTTCTTAATGCGTATGAACGTCTTATGATTACGATTTCCGTCTAATCCCACAAAAATCTTAAACATACGCTTCCACCAAGAATCAGACGTCTGATCCATTTTAATGTCTTGATTAGCGTCTTGGTCACTTTGGGTAATGTACGTTCTATCGTACTCGTGCTTGGTGATCGTAACCCATGCTCTAACAACGTCAACATCTTCATCGTTAGTGTATGCAGTAAATATATTTAGTGCGTGAAAGGGACGGGTGAAAATGAGTTGGAAAAGGACGGGTGAGAATGAGAATGAGAATGAAAGGAAAAGGTAACAATGAGAATGAAAGGGACATTTTCCTTTTATGGATTTTAAAAACCCAACGACTAGTTTTTTGAAAGAAAAAAAAACCGTTAGGTGAGTCAACCATATTGGGAAAACTTATTATTCACAATAACTGCTTATAGGGTCGTCATGATCGTATTGTCAAACCTTAACAACCCTTGTAACTTATAGACAGTCGTCACTCTGCTAAAACCGACCATGACGACTCCTTTACCTAGAAAAACCAACCATGACTACTCTTTTGGGTAAGCTTGGGTCGTCATAGTCGTGATGTTTAACATAACGACATCTTAGGGTGGACATGATATGAATTGTCAGTGGTTAGAGTCTTTAACCTGCTAAAACATAGCATGAAGACTCTAAACTGAGTCATCATTGTCGATAGTTTAAGACCATGACGACCCCTCTCAGTGTGTTTGTTTACATCTGTTTTTTTTTACTTTATTTGTAGGTGGTTGAACAACTAAGCGATGAACCTGAACCAATGTCTCAGATATGGCCGGATACTTTCCACCACTATAAAACTGACATGGTATGTGATCTACCATTTGAATTGATACATGTTTACAAGTGATTTGACTTGTCTTCTCGTCAACATAAGTATACTTCTCATGAAATCAAATTTGCGAAATGTAGACATGGGAAACTAAGGCGGGGGTAAAAGAATGGGCCATCTCCAAAGCCAAAGAGAAAATATGTGTGCTGGTTCAAAACAACTAAGTCTCGGCTAGAAAGTTTGAGATTATTTGAGAGAGAGTCCGCAGGCGTGAAAGCCATAAAGCAAAGAGCTATAAATACGAGAAGAAGACGACGAGGGTCTAGAAATCAAATACAACAAAATGTGATTGTCCGTTTAAGATTAGATTTAATAGGAACTTTGAAGGTGGACGATGAAAATTGGGATGTGTTCCGGATGGTCGTCATAACCATCCGTTGCCCCAAAGTATGATTGGACACACTGCATATTCCCGGTTGGAACCACATGAGATGGAGATGGTCTGGAAGATGAAGGGAAGTAGACCTCTTAAGATCCTGGATAAAGTTAAGGCGGATGATAAGGATAACTTGTCTATAATTTCCATAATTTACGCCGCCAAAGCAAAGCTTAAAATAACCGTATGGGATGGTAGAATAATCGTGCAAAAATCTCAGTTGTTAGCGGATAAGCTAGACTACGCGATGCAAACAAAGTTGGATCCGAACAACAAAGTGTCTCACATTTTCCTTGTGCATCTGAAGATGGTGGCATTGGCTTAGTGTTTTTATCAGGTTTTGATGATAGATTATACATATAAGACCAATAGATATAACAATGCCGATGTTGAACATTGTCAGTCATACTTCGGACAAGCAACCGTTCACGGTGGCTTGGTGTTTTATGGAAAAATAGGAAGAAGAGGACTATATTTGGGCATTGGAACAATTGAGGTTGGTTTACCGCGGTAAAGAAACTCCATAGGTTACAATTACCGATAAGGAAATTCTATTGATGAAGGTCATTTAACATGTTTTTCCATTCGTACAACATTTTCTATGCACGTGCACATCCAGTGCAATGTCCTTTCGAATTGCATACGTCATATCCAAAAGCCTAAGCCAAAGACCGGTGTTCAGTGTTCGAATGAGGAAGACGAGCGTCTGAGTCAACATTCCAGAGAGGAAAGGGCGGAAGAAAAAAGGAACAATATGGTGAAGAGGAAGAGAAATGAAAGGAATTTCTTAATGATTGGGACGATTTGGTTCATGTTACTACCGAGGTGAAGTTCTTTTCTAAGTTACAAAGGTTTATTGATGATTGGAGCGAGGATCATAAGAAAGTGGTCGATTATTGTTAACATTTATGGTTACGTCCATACAAGGAAAAGTTTGTGTATGTACGAACCAACAAATATAAGCACTTTAAAATGAGTCTACAAGTATGGCAGAGGCATCTCACAGTCGGTTAAAAATCATCCTTGAAGATAGTCAAAATGGGGTTGTTACGATACAAGAAGTTATTCACGAGCATGCCATGAATGATATAAACGGGATAATAACGCAAATGGAACATAGTAGGGACATATTTTACATGGCATATTCCGAGGATTCCGATTTGCTGAGCGGTATATCTTACCAAGTGTTGGGTGGGAAATATACTATGTGATGGCCGAACTTAAAAGATATAGGGAACAAGATAAAAATGGCATTTCGGTGCAATGTAATTGTACGACCTTGACATGGTTTGGACTCCCGTGTTGTCATAAGCTTGGTGAGTACAATGATGTCATTCCGCTTGCCGATATTGACCTGTTCTGAGGCAACTTTCCTTAGTCCCAAGGCCCACATGAGCATCTGACAAACAATTTGGAGAGATGGACCTTGGTCGCGCTATAAATGAAGTTTAACCTAAAATGAATTGTGCGAGAAGACAAATATTGGTTGCTAACTTGTGGTCGGGCTTCCATCGATCTTTGGAGGTACAAGAGGAACCCACGAAGCAAAAATCACAAGGTAGACCAAACTCAAAGATGTCATTGAGAGAACAGGTGAAGGACAAGAAGAGCTGCACAAGAGATCCATCACGTCATGAGTATGTCCAAAAATATTATAAGGAGTGTGAGAATCCGGTTGCACCGAAGAAAATGGGTCGGCCGAAGAAAGAAGTATGCACCCAAAGTGACTGAGAAGTGAAACCGAAGGTTGCCGCGATGCTATTGAAACCACAGAGTGAAGGCCATCAAAATATGGATGTTTTTGAATATGTGGTCGAGAGCCAACAAAGCTAAACAATGAAATAGTTACAATAAAAGGGAAAAGGGGAAATATGCATACCCCTAGGGATTCACAAGGAAGAGCATATTATGTTACTCATACTTTGTCAAAGATTATATAAACAACTCCCTCATGTCATCTTAGATTACCTTATATCCAACGACGACGTCGACGGGGACGGAAATTATGGTTTCCATGTTGCAACGGAACAATTAGGACATTTCGTTGAACCCGACGAGGAGAACGTCACCCAAATTCATTATGGAAGAACCAAAATGGCTGCAAAAATTGTTCAGGACAAGGAACTTTATATTTCGATGATGCTTGAAGGAGATAGAAAAGACAAAGAAAATAAATTCAAGGAACTGATGTCTTCTGTAAAAGGACGAAAGGGGGCTAAGATGGCTGGTTATAAGTTTTGGATGAGATTGCCTTATTTTGCGAAACTCTTAGCGGACACATTCACTTGTGTTGTTCATGTATTCTCCACTGGGTTTCCTAGGGGTTCTATTACATATATACCATCAAGAATTAGGTGTGAGCTGACACTAAAGAAGAGAAAAATAATTATGGCACATGTGAACAATAACCATTACATCGGTATGAAGATAAAAGAAGAGTGTCCTTTACTACCATGAGATATGATAATTGGGGAGAGTTCTCTAATGAGTGGAAAAACCAATATGAGTATCGCTTTACTTTATAGAAAACTTTTGATGAATCTCCAACAAAGGTTTATTTAGGGGTTTAGTTGTACATCTTTTGGAGAATTTGTATATTTTGAACATTGTATGTTGAAGCATGCTTTCGGAAAATTATCTTTTGAACTTGAACTTGTCTCTTTGTATTTTGAAGAATGTTTAATGAATACAATGAGTATTTGTATCAACCTCTTTAACCTAGAGTCGTCATCGTCAAAATGTATCGAGTGTAACGACTCTAACGTATTATGATTTTGTATAATGGTCGTTAGGGTTTGTAGGTATCGACAATAACGACTTGTATACGCCATTATTTGGGTTGACTATGGTCGTCATGGTCGATACCAACATACATTAACGACCCTACCTAGTATTTCTTGATTTTTTCCCGGATGGTCTATTGTCCAAGATTCGCATCGGTTCTTGGATAATACCATGACGACAAATATGTGCCATTATATGGGGGGGTTCGAGTCGTCATGGTCGATACAAATATACCATGACGATTCTAGGCCTGGAGAATTTGAATAAAATTGTCAGAGTGTAGTCGTCAATCTGTTATTTTCGACCATGAAGACCCTAACCATTGAAATAATTGCCCGACTGGTCATATTAAGAGTCGTCAACCTGCTATTTTCGACCATGATGACCCCAACCAATCCCATCATCATTTTTTTTGGATGTTTTGGTGTGATAGGCTCGCATCGGTTCACTCAATAAACCATAACGATTCAAGTGTATCATTATTTTTGGTTGCTTAGGGTCGTTATTGTCGATAAATATTTACCATAACGACTGTAGTTGCCAAAGTTGGAGTTTTCCTGGATGTTTTTGGGTGACCTAGAGTCGTCATGGTCGATACCAATAGACCATGACGACTCTATCCTTGATAAATGTAACAAGATTTTCATACTTGGAGTCGTAATCCTTCTAAACTTTGACCATAACAACACATTCACATTCAAACTTGGAGAAAAAACTATGTTTTAACAAACCATTAGCATTCAAACCAATACACTACCACAACTATTATACCAACTTATGTTGTTCCTAACAAACGTAAACAAACACTAGTTCAAGTACGGTTAAATCAAATTGTACCTAAGAAACGTAAAGACACATGAGTTCAAGTCTATTTTTGCAATGTCTTAAGAACAACCTCGTCTCAACCACGACCACAACCTCGGTCACTTCCTTGCATAGATGATCTCCGGCTTCGCTTTGTACCAGTTCCTTGACTTCCACGACCTCGACCAGCATCTCCTTGGATCTCGTCACCATGGGTATCAACACCTTCTTGGATTATTTTGGTAGAACGTTTGTGATACCTCTTACTTTCACTTGCCAGATCAGTAAACATTTTGGATACAATGAGGTTTTCAATGTGTGTTAACAAGTCAATGTACCTAGCTTGTTGGTCAGGCGTCAACGCCTCTCCCTTTTCCTTCGAGAAATTCAGTCCCTTAATCATAATCTCCCTTCGGTCTCTCTAAAATAAATAAGCAGTTGAGGTTAAGTGTATATATTTAACAAGAAGAGAACAAAAAAGACAAAAACACTTACGACAAGCTTTAGAATGCTAGAGTTTGTTTTGTTGTCGGGTGCCGGAGTAGAAAAAGTAGAAGCTTTGTTGCTTTTCCGACCTTGAGAATCTATTTGTACCACACGTCCATGTGAGAACTTTCGGTACCCTTCCAAGTAACCCTGCTTTGCCTCGTAACCCTTATTCATATTATCCTAAAAAGAGATGTCTACCAAATCATTATGTCTATTATCCCAATTACTGGTCTCCGACAGAGGTTCGAAAACCACCTCAATGTTAGAAACATTGTACTTGTATTTATCAATTTTGAGTTGGAATTTTGGTTTATAATCCTTCTCATGTGGTTCTTTAATATACCAAAGCTTCCGCATTACTCTATACGAATCATACATTGAGAATCCATTAGCGTGAAACAAAAGGCCATTGTAAAAACATACATCTCGCCTTATATCAACTTTCTCTCCCATATACGGATCAAATACTACATATTTGGCTGTCATGTTGTCCAAACTTTGTTGCATGTCTAACAACTGTCTCTTATGAAACTCCTCTTGACCCCCACTGAACGTGTATTCTAATCCTCTTGGTTGAGCACTGGTCTATGCCTGGTTCACTTTGACGTTTTCATTCTCTTTGAACAATGAAGGAAAATATTCGTAAATCCACACCTACACAATCATGAAAACAATAAAACTAGTGTTAATCAAACAAGACATTGAAAAAGAATAATAATGCATCCGACAAACAAATTGATTACTTCAATTACCTGAATTAAACTAGTAGTACCGTTCATTTGAGATGTCCGTTCCCTAAATGCTTTCGCTAGCTCCTCATTTACGTGTGCGACGACGGGTGTCCCCCACGAGTACTTATTCACATCTTCTAAAGGATGCAAGAGCTGCAGATAGTTGGCGCTGACCCTGTTTCCTTTGATATCGGGAAACACAACATCCCCTAGCACGTGCAACATATAACATCCATGGTAGCATGAACTTCAACCTCAGGGAGGGGACCATTATCTCTTTTCTTTTGTAGGGACCCAGCATATGAGCCCCTCAAATCCAATAGGTTAAACTCTCTCTTCAGGTAACTCCCCCCCTTGACCAACTTGGACTTCGTCGTGGATTCATCCCATCCAAACAAGGAATTGGACAATTCATAAATTTCACTCCAAAGAAGTTTGTACTTGAAGTTGTCTCAAGTGGATTTTCCTTCGTCCTGGAGTCCTAAAATCTGCTCTGCATCGTCAGGAGTTATAGTCATCTTACCAAACGAGAATTGGAAGCAACCTACTAAAACCTCTCACAGAAGAAAGAAACCACGACCCTATCATATGCAATCACATAGTTCTGCAAGGCAGGCACGGCAGGATACAAACCGGAGTTCTCTATTAACTCTCTAACTCATGGACATTCGTCGTCTAGTTTCTATAACTTTATTTTTGCATACGAAGACTGGCGTCTGAAAAGACTACGAAATTGGTATGATCCTACAAAATGGAGGCAAAATAATCAAACAAATTTACAACAAAAGTTAAAAAGCAAAAGCTGAGATTGTTACGATGGTCTGATGGATCGTATGAGCCGACGAGTCGGGATATACAAATAGAAACTTTCCTCCATCTAAGGGTAAGCCTTCCACATTTCGACCGCATTCATCATCCATGATCAAGTGTGTTCAGGAACGTGCCTCGCGTGTGGGGCTATTTCTTTTCCATTGCCCTTTCCTTGGCTTGTACCTCTTCTTGCGCCTCTTCTTATACCTCTTCCTCCTCCTACTTCCCACCATCATCACCACCACCACCATATCCACTTGCACCACTAGACCCACCAACACCACTATTACCAACATTGGTGTCATCAACTTCATCTTCGGTTTGTTCATTGTCATTGTCTGAAGTCACTGATGGAATAGAGGAGGCATGAGAAGGGAAATCCTCTGGTTCATTACCTTGTTGTGCATGTTTAAATTTTTATTTCTTTGGATTTTTAACCCAACTACATTACTATAGATGGTGGGTTTTTGACAAGGATAAAATAGTAAATTGTCTCTCAAGACTTAGGGTCTGAGAAATACTAAATTTTAAAAAATCTACAAAATAATTCTTGAGTAGGCGCTTATCTCTACCCTCTCTCAGGCGCTTATCCATGTCCTCTCTCTGTATGTATGGCTAACTACATATACGAGCAAATTTAATCAATATTTACTACTATACAAAATCATTAGAATAACACTGGTGCTTACTGCAACATTCCCAGATGTTTTATGATTTTTTTACATAAAATCTCAAGCTCCTAGTATAGAGCAATTTGAGTATTATTTTGGTGCTATATTCCATAGCTGAATGCCTAAAAATTACCCATGTTAATATTCACACAATATTAACTACGTCTCTTGCTTTGCTTGTGCGTCTTACTTCCACAAGCAAGGCTTGCATGACTACTGAAAACTCAAGCGTGGACATCATGCTCCTCTCCAAAAAAATAAATATTTTATTATTTTACCCTCAGCACGTGAGGCTGAACACAAGAGTAAAATATGAGCTTCTAGCCTTCTGGCCAAACTCTTTCAAACCCTAATTTTTAAAGAGGAACACGTCTCTACCTCTCTTGCTTCCAATGAGAACACATAGCCAAGCAACCAAGTTTGCATGAATCTTCTCAAGGAAAAATTTGCATGCCTTCAATAACAAATCCAAGTTCACACAACTTGCTGCTTGACAAAAATTGTCAATTTTACTCTTTTACCCTCAACATCTGAGGCTGAGTTCAAAGAGTAAAATATGAGTGTCTAGCTTCTTGTTAAAAATTGACGTCTAGTCTCTTATCAAAAAATTTGACGTCTTGCTTCCTGTCAAAAGACGGCGTTGTACTCTTTTACCCTCAACGTGTAAGACTGGGTACAAAGAGTAAGATGTGAGACTCTTGCTTGAAGACCAAAATCGGTCACTCTTCTTCTTCTTCTTTCACGTGAAGACCAGAGCTTGACGCTCCTCCTCTTCCTTTCACGTGAATATTAGATCTTGACGCTCCTCCTCTTCCTTTTACGTGAATATTAGAGCTTGACGCTCTTTCTCTTCCTTTCACATCAACTTTTCTTAACTTGGAAAATTAGGGTTTTATTCGAAACCCTAAGCTATACTAGGCCTCTCACGTATATTGTCGTATAAGACTTCACATAATTTTTCATGCTCAGCAGCATACACTTATTTTTATAAAATAAATATATCGATACAATTAGGATGGACACACTGCTACTTACACACAAATAAACATGTATTCATTTTATTCTAGTCTGCTAGACTCATCCGCTAGTCAAGCAAGCATATTTTTAGTCTGCTGGACTCATCAGTCTAGTCAAGCAAGACAAACCCATCGGCTAGTCAATCAAGACAAGTTTTCAGTCAAGAGACCCATTGAGCAGGTCTCAATTGACTTAACATCATTAGTACTTAATACTAAAATATTACATGAGACATCAAATGTCACAAATGGGGGGATACTAATTAGGGTTTTGGTCTGGCGGTCTACGACATGTGGTGCAGCAGTGCACCGACTACTGATAAACTCTGAAAAGATCGATAGCAGTTGAATAAAGGAGTGGCAAGTTGAGTAACCAACTATTCAACCGCAATTGAAGTGGAGAGCAGTTGTCAAAACATTCTCCACCTTCACCACTTCACCACTAATCAATCATCGACAGATTCTTCCAGAAAAGAGGTCGAGTGGTTACAATAGCTATGATATAAATAGATGTACAATCTATTGAACAAGAATAGGGTGGACAAGTCTGAACAACACGACAACAAGTTTACAACCAGTTTAATACAAAAAAATTCGAATCGATCAACCTTTATCATTCAACCTTCTCATGCAGAAGACTTGTTCATCGCTGTTTACACCAATTACATCCAACAGAGTATGATACTCTAACCTCATTCTTCTCCCGCTTCCCTCCCTAAGACCAACCATTCTCCTTCTCATTTCGTGACTGGAGCAAGACTGGAACGACTATTGCTTGGTTTAGGCCAGGATTATACAGATTGATCTCTCAAATCTAAAAAAAGTAATTCAACAGTACAAATGTTTAAGGATTGGCGAATTATCACCTGCTCACCCCCATTTTTTCTAAGTTAGCCTTAGTTCGTTTTTCCCCACAAACAATTATAAAAATCAAAAAATCAGAACCAATAATTTTAGATTTATTCATACAGTCGTCATTGTCGACTGTAACGACCCAAGGTAAAACAATAACGACGAAATATTTTACCGTGACGACCCTTATCATTGAAATGCTTTTCCTTGAAAATAACCAATAAGGGTCGCCAGGGTCGAAAATAAAAAACCATGACGATTTTTCATACTTCAACCATGCATATGAAAAAACGTCATAGTCTAAGGTTATCGACCATGCCGACCCTGTAACTACAATCTTGCGGTATCTAATATACATTTACACTGAAAACACACATACATTCACATCCATCAAATAGAGTAATGGGTTTTGGTTTACTTACTTTCTAATGAGGACCAATTCGTTGTCGGATTTTCCTTGCTTTGATTCCTTGGTGCTTCTCGACTTTAAGTTTCTCTACGATTCTAGGTGGGATAACATCTCTCTGGAGATTCTTCGTACGAGTCATGTTTGTAGAAGAATCGTGGATTAAAGTTTTCGAATCGATTTCGAGAAAAAAATGAATCGTTAAGGAAAAGAAGATAAGAGGTTTTTGGTTTTTGGTTTTGATTTTGATTTTGAAATACAAATGGTGGTTGATTTTGGTTAAATATAATAGAGTTTTAGGATTAATTACTAGAGTAAGGGTAAATTAGTATTCTCATCACTCTTTAACACCCCTCTATAATTAATGGTGTGGGGTAGATTTGCTAAAGCTCCCTATTAATTTTCCTAACCCCCAATTAAATCAGGTTTAGATACCCTTCTTCCCAAATCTATTGTCATCATCCGCACATCGTCCCTTTATGGCATCCCCGCTTTCTACCAAGTGGGGGAGAGGGGATATCCCCCGTGCCAAATCGAGCTCTACCAACTGAGTTGTATTCCCCGAGTCAAGTGGGGTATGGTTTCATTTGAGTGATTCAACGGTTAGGAACTAGGATTATGAATTTTTTTTATCTTATAAGAAATGGTACTCGCCTTTAGCAATCATCTAATTTAGACCTTTTAATTTTTTTTATTTAGCGAGTCAATCCCTCCTCATAAGGTTTTCCTCGCATCAATTCATCTCCTGTTAACATGAGTTATGAAATCATACTGGACCTGTTCTCTCACCTAGTCAACTATTCAGAAAAGCAAGGTCAGCCTTCATATACATCCCAACACTTGAGATGATCATACAGAATTGACCCTTATGATGCTTTTTTTGGGGTGGTGGTGGTTCTGTCTACAACTCTACATAGAACTTGAGCAACCAATACTGCTAATCATTCTACTGCAAAACACCAACGATATGATATGATAACTGATGCCCGTAGAAAAGGTGACCATGACATCTGACATTTAGATAGCAATATCTGCTCAAATGTCACCTTATGCATGCGACGGCAGTATGTAACAAACAATGCCGAAAGTGTCTGCTAACAACAAACCCAGTATTAGCGGAGGCTTCACCGCTCAATATTAAATTTCTTGCAATCCTCATCATCATCAGTGTCAAAATTGATTTCTTAAGCCGCTGTAATTTCCAGGTATCTGTTACATTACCACAACCAACTATTCACTTCCAAGTTCCAACCCCCTATTCTTTAGGGAGTTCCATACAAAAACATCTTGGCCAGATGCAAGGATATTCACTGTTCACACAAGGCAAAAATAACACAACTTTACACCGTCTTCCTTTTTTTATCGAATCCTGAGTGTTTGAATCTTGTATGCTCAAGGGTGACTCGTGTCTTTCGTAAGAATGGAATCAGAAGAGTGTGTGGTTGGTCTTGAAATAATATGTAGACTTTCCTCATCCTCGAGATCACTGAATGATACATCTTCTTCTTCCCCAAGGGGGATAGTGGTCCTACTGTAATCGCCCATTTCGGAACTATCCTCTAACCAATCATCCCCATCGTCATACTTCTGGTCTAATATTTTCGAGACACCAGCTAATAAATCCCGATTTCTGTGATGGAGAACCGGCTCTTCTTCGACCGCTGACTTATCAGCAAATCTCGTCTCACTACCATACACTGGGCAGTTTGGGACGGAATCATAATCCACCACTGATTCAGAATGAAAGCCTTCTTGATTGAACCTATTCTGTTGCACTTCGGTATAATCGTCAGATGATGCAGAAAAATGATTCTCTTGTAAAGGATAAGTGGACTCTATATTGTAGGATGTGCCTCTTCTTAACCAATCTGGATCTGATTCTTCCTTTGTCCGCTTCTGTAACTCACGCATCCACATAGCTCTGCCTTCAACAATCTGCAAGAAACAATATTCATACTTATAAATAAACTAAAAATAGAACACTAGTTTAATGAACAATAATTTCAGACTGGCAAAATGTAGTTCTTTTCTTCTTCCCCTTTTTCTTTTCTCACAGTAATGACTTAGTAAGCCTAAAGATTTCCACAAAATACAATACTATAAGCAAATAAGTTGAAGAAAGATATAGTAAGGTAGAAACTTACCTGGGGCGTTGACAAAAGATCAGCATCATGTTTACACAGTCTAGAATGTAGAAGGACAAAATAAACCTTCCAAAAGCATCCTTCACTCATATGTCTTGGGCAAAGTTCAATCCTTAGAGCTGCAAATCTTGGTGAAAGGCGTTCAATAGCTAAAGCATGTTCATATTGAGCATCAGACATATTGAAATCTGAAAAAGAAACTTCACAGGAAAAATGAAGTGAGATAAAACAAAAGGATCACAAAGAAAATTGCTTTTTTATGCAAACATTATGAAATTTAGAATAACTAAATGTGAGAAGAAGAAAAAATTTGAAAAATTCGTTCCTAAAAGTGCTGTAAACTGTAAAGTGACTAAAAACTACAAAGATTCAGCTTTTGAATATGACATAATTTCACAGAGTTCTTAGTGTTTAATCAAGTGGAAGTATCAACGACGAGCAAAGTTTAAAGTGTGAAAACATGTACTACCCGTTAACTAACAAATCCAAAAATGTTGTCACACTAACAGGCTTTCATTAAAGTCTCATGGAAGGATGAAGGAAGGTGAATTAAATCACAAATAACAGTTCTAGATTTAAATTTTACCCTCCAGAGCAACTAAGTAGCTTAAACATAACCCTCATTATCCTAGCTATCTGAGGTCAACTTAATACAAACAGATATCAATTAGTTATATTTATTTCAACAACTTATGATTCGGGTGTCCTTATTTCATTTTCATATCTAACCCGAAGTCCTTCTCAAACTTGTTCCTCTAAAATTTATCACCGAAGCATATTAACATCTTCCTTATTCTCCTTCAGATGATCTCCAGCATGTAGTACAATGGTACCACATGTGCGTACATCTAATCTTTCCTCAAAAACCATCAGTGTATCTCTGTTTTCTGTGAACAGATTTAAATTAGTGATTACTGATTATCATTAACCTTTGCTGCATAGGCTTGAGTGCCATCCCATTAACTTCTGATTCTTTGATATTATGCCTCAAAGAGAGAACATCAGAAATACGCCTTAACTTCCGGAAATATTGAAACATATAACACAATAAAGAGGCGGAAAATTTCAAGGAGAAGCAATTGGTACTATGGGGGAAAAGTTAAAAAGCTTTTAGGAAAAACTTATGAGTCATGTAAGAAACAAGAGTTGTACTATCAACATGCAATTAGTTCGAATGCTCACAACTTTTGAACCCACGCTGAAATTTATCTGGAAAAACTATCATTTTCAAATCCACTTATTTTCGAGGAGACCGAATACCAAATTCATATTTAACCGGTTTCCATGGTTTAAGTACCAATAGCTGTTACCTACACATTCCACAGAAATAGGTTGATCACAAATGGTAGTTTTTTCTTCCAATCTCCGTAACAAAAGTGGATTTCTGTTGACAGGACTGAAATGTATTCCCAAAATTCTATAAACAGCTCTGGTTTGCCTCAATTCAACACGTACCAAACAGGTTTGAACAAAGTAAAGAACACTAGAAAATAGCAACTTTCAGCTTCAAGAAATAATTTGCATTTTTAGGTTCATGTTGACAGATACCAGCTGAAGTCTAGGTTCAGTTTTAGAACCTAATGTACTATCAAATCAAAACCGGCATTCCCCAATTCTGAACAGCAAGATTACCGGTCTTTCCTCAAAGTTGACAAATTTCATATCAAGCCTAACATGAAATTCATTAATTGTTGTAAAAATATCAATTTACGCACACAATGTTAGAAGATAAGAATTCAAATGATAAAAAATATTGAAATAAGGAGTTTTAGAGATAAACATACCGTCAAATTCTTCATCATCAACGAGAGGGAAATCCAACCAAGTTTCAGGATGCATAGCAATATTTCTAGCAAACATCAAAACTTCATCAGTAACACCAATAGCACCACCAATCGGATACTTATCTTCAGATTCTTCTGATCCACGAGGATGGGAAACCCTTGGTGAATCAACCCTACGAAGTTCATCAATAGCTTTATCAATAGTAAAATCAGAGATCTGAATATTCTCATATAAATCCACACCACCACCACTGATTCCGTTGACTTTCGATGAATCATAACTTTCCTGATCAGAAGTTTGATCAGTTTTTGAATCCCAAAGATTCCATCCAGAATTCGAAGATTCAGCAACAGAAGATTCGTCTTGTCGTTGCTGTTGTTGACAAATAGGTGTAGGAGGAGGAGCAAGAAAAGACGCAACACCGCGTAATTGACGAGTTAGGGTATTTGTTAAATCTTCGAGATCTTCTTTAACACCTCTGCCCGATGAAGATTCAACTGCTTCTTCTTCTTCAACATAATAATTAGAATTATTTCGTTTAGTTTGTGATTCTGTATTTGTTAAATAATCATCTTTATCCTCATCTTCTTCTTCTTCATCATCGGAGATTCTTAGAGAGTTCGCAAGAGATCTAGCCAGCCATGAAGACATTTCCATGGAACAGTTTGGTTTGATTTGGTTACGTTTTTTGAAGGGGGAAGTTTCTTTGGGACAAAGGGGGAGTGAGTCAGACTGACGAGGCATCGAACAAGATTTTGATGTTTTGATGCGATGGCTTATTTTTGGATTGTGTATGTGGGTCCCAATCTGGGGCGGTTTTTTAATCAGTTGGGGACAATATTGCCATGTTGGGACCTTCTGTTCTATCTCCTTTCCCTTTGCAAATCTGGAATCCCGGAGATAAACTCCAATCTACAGCAAGCCTAACTAACCCTTTCAGCTACATACAGCTCGGAGATATATAATGGGGATAGAAGATAACCACCAAACATTAGAGTGGTTTTTCAAGGCATAATTTGTCAGAGCATGGGCAACAACATTCCAATCTTTCTTGTTAAATTCAAAACGGACTTCAACTCCCCGTATTAGTTCTGGTCTGCAGAATGATGGTCTAATTCTCCATGGCAATGTAGTTAATATCGTTTGTATTGGCTGGTAATATCGAAATTTATCGTGTATTGGTCTTTAACCTACATGATACGTAAAATATTGGTGATACATGAATATTCTGATTATATCAGACTGAAACCAATAATATTGGTAAGGATACAAGATCTTTTTTTATTTGTCTTTTTGTTTTAATTTTTATTCTCTTACAAATTCTATATTCAGGGATGTTACATTATCAAGTAAAACTAATTTAATTGAGTTTTTATATTATAAATGTCTTCCTTTAAAACTTTGAGTAACATAATGCACAACTATAAATTATAAAACTAAAAAGTTAATTGTGTATCTTCGATAAAAAAATCCGATATAATCATTTATTTAAGTGCATCACACTTCATCGATATACGATATTAACTACTTTGCTCCAGGGGACTGTAACATTTTTATTCTTTGAAAAATTGACCACCCTCTCAACATCACTTTCAATAAACACGCTTTTAAGCTTAAGCAAAAGGGCAAAATCAGTAGCCAACAACACAACTCTAGTTTCATCCTCAAAAGGACTTAGCACCAGATGACTCATTGTACCACCACCTTGAAATTTGGCGTTAGAATCTCTAGCAAGCACAGCCCATCATGAAGTTGTTCACGGAAGCATCAACATTCAACTTGGTCCAGTTAGCTTGAGGAGGATGCCATTTGGTTGCCTCTTTCCTGTTGTTGGCAGTGATGGTAACATATTCCTCTTCCGAAGATAAAGGAATTGAGTAACTGTATCATAATTTGCTTCTCTAAAAATGCTAGGAATGTTGTGATTAAAGTTCTTTTAAATCTTCTAGTTCCTAGATTTCCAGAAAGCCTACAGAATGCAACTTGCCAATATGAAAACTTCATGGTCACCCTTCATCTGGATCCAATCAACAATAACTTCTTTGATAGTTCGGAACTTTGTAAGCTTCAGTTCTACCTCCAAAATTATTTCCAAAAAACACAGCAACGACTACAAGAAAGTTTAAAAATATTCCATGTCTTCAATGTAATTACTACACAGTCTTGGCTAGTAATGGATGGCACAATCTTACCCAAATTCTTAAATATAACAAGGCCCTTATGCAAAACCCTCCAAATAAAGATATGAATCTTTGGCGCTAGATTTTTTATTTTCTTGAAACTTTTCCAAGGGAAATTCTCCTCATTTTTAGTAGATGTGTTGGCTTGATTATCTTTAAGATTCTTTATGAACGATTTAGTTGAGAATGTACCAATGGGATGAGGTTTCCATATCAGCTTATCTCCAATAGTTAGTTCATCACTTGGAAGACATGTGCTCGGAATTTAATCAATAAAATGGTATTTGAAGAGACGTTGTATCAGATATAAATCCACCTGATGGGCTCTTGGAGAATTAAATCACTAACCTTGTAAATAGTACCAACGTCAGCATTTTCTTTTAACTCTTGTACATTGTTATGCTGATGATTTAGCCACGAGTCTTCAGTCACATGATTTTTTTTACCATTCCCAACATTCTAAATACATCTCTTTTTCATATCTTCTCTACGCTCTATCATTGCCTTCCAAATAGCTGAATTTCTTGGATTAGCTTTAACCTCCCAAAAATAATTCCCTTTAAGGTATTTAGCTTTCATTATTTCTCCCCATAGACAATTTGGATTATCCATCAGCTTCCATCCAAGCTTATCAATTTGGGCTCCGTTTAAATTGGTAAGAGACCTTACACCTAGATCTTCAAGAAATCTCTTCCAGTTAATGAAGGAACCTTCTTGGTATGGTGGTTATCCCCCCACCATAAATTCTTGATGATCCTGTCCAAATTTTAAATAACTGTTTTTTACAAGAGAGTGGTGGACATATAGTAGGGTGGAATTATACCAAGGACATGCTTGATAAGCAAAGGACATATAGTAGGGTGGATACCTATGTAAATAACCTCAATTACACGGTATCTACAGCGTAGAAGCGGTAAGTACAGGGAGGGGGACATTACTGTAATCAATATCTCTAACAAACTAATCATAAAAGATGTTTTTGGATTTTAAAAAAAAATAATAACAAACAAAATAAATTAAACTAATAAAATAAATCAAATGAGAGAGCTGGTAACCAGGGTTTACAATATCCACCACTATTTATATTTAATTACCGAAAAGAAACATAACTCTTGAATATTTGTATATTGTCCGTTCTATCAACATCACCTATTTATGTGTAGAGTCACTTGGGATATCCTAACCATAGCATATCAAAAGATAAAACTCAAGCATGCACCATCAAATTGTATTAGCAAGAAAATTATACGAAACTAAATATATGTTCACAAATAATACCTGACTATTATAAGCATACCCCATCAAAGAAATTAGCCCAAATACGGAATATCAAATAATAAGACAAATATATTTGTGAACCTACAATTTTGCTCATAAGTTACTGTATCGTACATAACCAGTGAAGGAACAACTCATATTTTGTTAACCAATAAACAACCTTCAAGAATTAATTCATTCGAATCATAATAATCTATTGTTTTATAAATTAATTTAATGACCCTAAACTCCAAGTGGTGTCAACATAAAAACCCTATCTACAAAGCTAGTGAGACATGATAATAGATTTCTCATAATCCAATAAAACAAATATAAAAGAAGAAAAGGTTAAAACCTTTTTTTGTCTTGTATTTTCTTCGAACCGTCAACACCTCTCCAACCCTTTCTCACTTTCTTTCTTTCTTTCTACTAGACCTCGTTCCTGGCGCTCCTCACAGCCGCTAAACCTTTTATGCAGAACTCCCCGTAACTAGTCTCCCTTCGTTTCTTTTCTCTATTATCTTTTATACCCCTCTCTTGTCCACCGAGTTGGCTCCTTTGACGTCCATTGGTTGGGCCAAGTCTACTTCTATACCCACTAAAAACATCCATTCTCTCCATTCCTCACCACGGGGACACGTCACTCTCCCATATACACCAAAATCACCCATTTCATTCTTCCAGTAGTTAAAGAAATATAAACTACTTTTATATAATTTTTCATAATGGGGCTGTTTGGTAACCATTATTATAATGATTATGAGTCCATAATTAATTATCCAGCCCGTAATCTATTATATAGGTGTTTGTTAAAATTTATAATAACTGATTATTCTAATCATAATTGAAAAAACTCATTATTTTCATAAGTAGAAAAAAATCATTTATAAAAATTATCATAATCAATTATTATTTTTAACAAAAATGAATTAGATTTTTTTCTTTATTTTCTCTAAACTATTAAGAGAGAGATAAAAAAACAATAATGGACTAAAATAAAATTCTTAGATCATCATTTTTTTTCTCTCCTCTTCGAGAGCATTTTTTAAGATAATCAATTATCTCAAAAAGTTGTTTGTTAAAATTTATTATAATAATGATTAATATCATAATCATTTTTCAAATTTATGATTATCTATAATCATAAATGATAATGATAATTTTTACCAAACACCCCCAATAATTAATGACTGTGTTACTTTGCATCCTTAGGAACTCACGTGCAGTTCCATGTGCATCCAACTCTGAATTTTTTTACCCAACAAAAGATGCCCTCCCTAACTCTTGCTTTGGGATCCTCGCTACAATTAAAGACCCCTTGGATTTTTAGATTTTGTCCTACTATTGGTCCAAGTCTAGAACTACATCTGTTTTTTTTTCTCCAACGCACATGTATAATTGCATCGGCCATGATCTTAGTAATTACGCCCACTTTGCCATATTCCGTTAATAGTTTGGATTTTACGCATACTACCTATTAAAGCAACAAAATACTAAAATTAGTATAAAAATTATAACTAGTAAATATGAATAAGGTGAATATATAAATTAAGTATCCATCAAATATCCCCAGACCTATATTTTGCTAGTCCTCGAGCAAAACTAATCTAAAATAAGTCTAAGAAAAATAATAAAATCCTAACTCATTTTTGTAGGAATCGCGACTAAATTTAGCATATGTAACAAGCCTTTAAACCCCTAAGTGGCCTTAGCGGATGAGGTTTATCTCGTGAGGGTTTACAAGAGATATACCCATAAAATCTTTACTCCAACTTCTAGCTACCTGCGAACGATTAATGATAGACACTAAAAAAACTATTTAACATACTAAACTCTTTGGCTATAAAAACCATTACCTGTATGAATCCAATTGATGTACACGAGTTTGCACTCAGCGTACTAAAATTCATATAAGAGTTCAAAACTCTACTCAAATAGTTGTACAACCCACGATACTCAAAATCTATCAAAGTTTAATCACATGAATATATTTAGAAGATGAATATGGAGATAATGAAGTTTGCGCATGTTGACTAAGGTAAACGGTGTTTCCCAGAATATCTGTATGAACGTCAGTACCAGGATGAATCCTAATGGATTGAGATACGCTCCCACTGGTCTTAATCCTAATACTAATATTGACTCAGATAGTATACACAAGGGCCCCAACGGTCGATTTATTAAACATAATTTATTTATTTTTATTATTTTTTTATTGGGTCATGGTCTGAATAAAACAAAATAATGGGGCTTGATCTCAAACACTCTACTTCATCCCAGCAGCAACAACAAGATGATACTACGGTCCCACCAAATCACTTAAATAAATACATAAAGTTGCAAAAATAAAAACAGAAAGTGATATGATCAGGATTGACTCTGAGATATGGTGACAACTATCATGTTATTTGTAACACCTGAGCTAGGCATCCTTTTATGAATGGACCACTTAGCTGGGTACACCAACTCCTATAAACAAGAGCTATGTTTCCATGTACTTAAAATGGTTAATGTCATCCTGAATAGTTCATAAGTTTCTAGATTTTGGAGTATCTTACTGGCATCTATTTTCTGAAACACTACCCTCAAACCTAAATCTAACATTGTCTTTAATATTTCAAACTGTGCAACCTAGAATGGTATGCAATATAAATATAAATAAGAGAGACAAATATAAATCAAAGGAAAGGGATTGGAACGTCTCACCTGATTGACGCAAGAAAAACAGTATTCTATGTAACACTCATCAAATGATAGTAATAACTGATATTTTTGTAGTTGTGGTAAATAAAGGTTCGTTCAAGATTTGTGAAGATTTGTTTTTGAACCTAATTTCTAAGACTAAAAATAACAAAACTCAAATAAAATTGATAACAAATTGAGATTAAACTGAGGCTAAGATTCCACTATTTTCCAAATTTCAAAGTGATCTATTTCAATAATTATAATTATACAATTCTTACATTTAAGTTGATTCTAAAATATTGCAACAACTAGATTTTCAAAATAACAATTGTATAACAAAAGCATGGAACATCAAAAACCTAGGCCAAGCATGTACCATCTAACGAAATCACAATTGCTTAATAAAAATCATTAAATCAATTTTAACCAAGGCAAATAATCATAAAAGAATTGCATAAATTAATTAAATAAATATTACCACATAATTTTGGAAAAATAGCTTCCTCCGTCGCCTCAGAGATGGGGTTTAGCTCCTCATATTAATCACTTGCTCAAAATTATGGTTCATGGCTCAAAAATGTTTACAAATCATAAAAATGGAGAAAAACAAAGAAAACAGTGAGTTTGTAACATTTATAGACGTTACAGACTAACTGTTACAGAGGGGCTGAAGATAAAAGTTACAGATACGACAATATCCGTTGCAAACGAGTTGAAGTAACTGTTGCAACTTAAGATAAATGTTGCAGATGCGACAATATCCGTTGCAAACTGATAAAGAAACTGTGGTTGATTGGTTGAAGACATTGTTGCCTATTCTGTGTTCTTCATGCAGCAGCAACAAGTTTTCTGGATTGAATTTTATCCCTCTATTTGCCTCCTGAGCTCTCCCAAAGACTCTCTGCATCCCTTATGACTCGACCACATCCTATTTATACACCACAGGCCATCAAATCTTCAAAAAATCTTCATTAACAGAGAATAATACTCGGGTATTTTTTCTCATAAATTTTCGTGATCTGATTTGATATTCTGTCTTGATTTCGTGGTCTCCCAATCATATAAAATCTCTCAATGATAATGGCAAGATAGTATCTTGTTTTATCTCCACAAAATACTCTTAACAATCCGCAAATATTCGATGAAATCTTCACACAGTTAACTGAAGTAATTCTCCCGGCAAAAATATTTTAAATTTGAAAATAAGTGGGTGCTCATATCCAATGTATGGGTGCCTTTAATATTTTTTTACGTGCTTTAGACACTTTTTAGCCAACTTTTCCACAAGACTTTATTCTTCAAAAATACCTACAAACACAATGAAAATACAATATTAGTACAAAATAAGGACTAACAAGAAGTGGGATCAAATTATACACAAATATGTGTCTATCAATAACAAAGAACACTGAAAATAAGATAAAAAAATAAAAAGAACAAATCTGAAGAAAATTTAAAAAGAAAACATAAAATAAAAATCTACCTACTGGAATGTACAAAAAGGATCCCCATAAATTAACAACCTGAAAATTTGGGGATCAACCCAAAATACCGTATTTACAAATGACAGCTTCACACTTATGTTAAGAAAATGTTGAGACAGTGAAACTATAAAAAATATAGGATCATCCCCAAACCAAGTTTTTACTATACATGGAAGTGCGTAAAGAACAAAATATGGAGATACTACTGGGATTGGGAAAGTATCAATTGGCTTATGCACGGTGCAACATGAACATGCAAATCCTATGGGTACTTGGATGCAAAGTAATCCAACGAAAATTTTGAAGCAGACAATTCTAACCCTAAATGAGGTAACTTTTGGAAGTCTAGAATTCTAAAAACAACCTCTAAGTCGGGTGAATAGTATTGTGAGATAGATTCATCTATGGAATTAGGAAAATCATCCACAAGGTCATCGATGTATTCTGTCTTAAACATAGAGTCACTACAAAACTGATCATCATAAGCATATAACCTCTGGCATTCAAGAACTCTCAATCTTTGATCAAATCTAGACGACCTCTGGTTATAATACTCCTCATATATTGTTATATGTGATTGTTGACTTATTGTATGAGAAAAATCAACCTCATGGCACTGGGGTTGATACTCATATGAATAACCACTCATACCAAAATGACGTGGATGCCAAGTTACATACCTGAGACGATTATATTTATGCATAAATTTTCTTATATCGTGGTCCATACATATATTCTCCATTCATCATCTCATATGAGTCTCTTGAGAAGGAGTCATCATCCTCAAAAAGGTACCTGAAATAAAATTCTAAAACATAAACAAGTCAAATATAACTAAAATCCTAAAATAAAAATACTATACAAAATAAAAAAAAAATTATAATGAAAACCTAAACTACAATTAGAAAAACAAAAATGATAATTACAATATTCCACAACCGCTCCCCAGCAGCAGCGATAAAAATTGATAGGATTTTGGGATATATATATAAATAACCTCAATCGCACGACATCTACAATGCAGAAGCGGCACGTACAGGTTGAACCCACATGGAGCGAGGGAAATACTATAATTAACATTTCTAACAAACTAATCAGAAAAGATGTTTTTGGATTTTTAGAAAAAATAATAACAAAGAAAATAAACTAAACTAATAAAATAAATCGAATGGGAGAGTCGTAACCAGGTAAATAGTATCCACCACTATTTATATTTAATTACTGAAAAAGAAACATAATTCCTAAATATTTGTCTATTTTCTGTTTTATCGACATCACATATTATATGTATGATAGGTGTATTATTTGCATTAGTTTGATATGCTAACTCATTGCTTTCTTGTTAGTTTTCATATTATTATGATTTGATTTTATTTGTTTATGAGTTTCTTAGGAGTTTTGAAGTATATTCAACCAAAGAAGAAGAAAGGAGTTCATTACAACACAAAATGAACATGGAAGTCAAGTTCTACCAATGGAGAAGGGCCAAAGACCAAATTCAACTCATTAAAATCTAAGATTTCTTAATACCATCTTGAATAGAACAAGAATACGAGGTGAACGAAAAAACAATAAGGTCATTCCGATTTCGGACGAAGAAATTATGGACAAAACAACTGAAGCAAGAAAAAACCATCTACAACATTTCAGTCGGCGTGGTTCCCAACTATGCCGACTGGGGCACTTTTTCATACAGAAAACATGGATTTTTAATCCCTAAAGTCGGCATGGTTCATTGGGAATCGAGCATTCCGTCTGGAACAAGTTTTGGGACAGAGAATTAGAGCTATTTTGGTCCTAAAGTCGGCACGGTTCATGGGAATCGACCATGCCAACTGTGGCAAACCTATGGGGTCCGTTTTGACACGTTTTAGACTTCCAAAGCAAGGGAATATGATTAGGGAAGGATCCTAAACCTTATAAGGAGAGGAGACTTGAGGGCCAAGCATTAAAGGCTATAAAAGAAGACATCTAAGGCTCAAACATGGGATATTCTAAATCTTAAAATATTAAGTAATCATATATATCCAACCGCTCATATTACAACTTCTATATCAAAAACCTAGGGTTTACCCCTTTATGGGGAAACCATTCTTCTTCTTTGTATATTTTCATGGGTTTTAGTAATTCCATGAGTAGGTAACTTTGTTTTATTGGTTGGGGATGTAGTTGGAAGCCCTAAGCATATGAATCAATCTGGTTGATTATTATTAATATTCAAGATCTCTTTTTATCGTTCATGTTTTACGGTGCATGACAATTATGTGATAGTGTTCATATAATATGATTGGTTCTCTTGAATGTTTGAGTTGAAAATCAAACAAGATCGGAAGCTTTTCTATAGCTAGTTAGGGTTCTTATGTATTTTTATCAGGAACCTTAGCAACAAATAGTAATTTGTGATCACTAGCGGTGCAAATCGTGAAGGAAGTCTCAAGTAAAAATTGGCCTAGGTTGAATATGCCACGATAAGTGCAATGTATTGCCTATGAATAACTCGTCTCACGGATATTAATGCTTTCCTCAAGTTGAATCTCTTAGCGATAAGCATTAGGTTATTTGGTGGAAAAGAATTCATATATTAGCGATTGCAGTATGTGTTGATATATGGAGGCGTAACGAAGTATTACACCGATTTGGGATACTTTAGGGTTATTGGTATGAAGAGAGGGTGGATGTTGATTCTAATGATTGACGAGCTTGATTGGCGATAGAAGATGAAATCCCTAATAAGTATTTTCGCACCTTAATCTTAATCTTTATTTATTTTTTATTTTATTTTTTTTGTTAGTTTGCTTAGTTAATTCATTACAATCCCCATTTGGTTACATAAGAAGTTGAAAACAAATAACAATTCACAGCTCTTTGTGGGAACGATCTTTACTGCCATCATATTACTTGTTAGTATTAGTGGGAAAGATCTTAATTAATTTGTGCGCAAACCACACGCATCAAAATTTTGGCACTGCTGTGATAGGCACATTTTTGTGTCTAAATTGCGCTCGATTACCTATTTTACTAGTGTTCGATTTTATACTTTTTATGGTTTTTTGTGTTTTTGTAGGTATTCTTGAGAATAAACATTTGCGGAAAAATCGGCTCGAAAAGTGTTAAAGGCACCCAGAAAAAGTGATTAAGACACCCACAATTTGGAAAGGGGGCACCCCCTTTAATTTCAAATACTTAAAAATGGCGGGAAGAAGAGAAACCATCGGGAGAAGCTTCTGTTCACTTCTGTGTACGTAATTTTAGTGATTTGGGGTGAATCTAATTCACCCAAAGTGAATTAGATAGCTAGAATATCAACAACACACGTCAAAAATGTGTTTTAGTCGAAAGAATTGGACACAGAAGTAAATTTGACTGGCAAAATGGAGTCCGGTAACTTTCGGATAACAAAGAATTTGAGATTGAGTTGGACGCGTTTTAAGAGTTCTAATAGACTTAGAAGATTCTCTAGGATTTGCTTACCCTATATATACCGAAGAGAAGTGAAGAAATCGCTATCTAGAGGCAGCACAGATCACCGCAAAAAAAAATCAGGAAGAAACGAGTTCTGCTGCTGTAAGAGAGAAGAAGAAGAACATAAGGCGGGAAGAAACTGTAGTTATTATTGTCGCTGATACAGTCGTGTATTAAGCTTCTGAAGCACTTCAAGTCCGTCTTTCTTTCATGTTCTCTTTTTATTCTTCTGTAACGCAGAACCACACTCTCTGTAACGCTTATAAGCGTATCAGTTCATCTGTGTTACCTCTATTTCACCATTGTAAGCACTTTTTGAGCAATGAAAATCTATTTTGAGTGTGTTTCCATTACAATGAGCTAATCACTATCACTGGGGTGACAGAGGAAGCCGTTCTTCCAATAATTAAGTGGTATGTTCTATTTTATTTATATTTATTCTACAATTCTTTTATCATTAATTGCTTGAATTAAAATTGAAAAATGGTTTTTCTCAAATAATTGTGTTTCCTACTTGGTTTTAAAAATCTTGATGTCTCATGCTCTGGATTAACAATTATTCTCTCAAAAACCTATCTTTGGCATATTTAGATTAAATTGAAAATAAGGATTGTTAGATGTTATCACTGAAGTATTGGTGAATGGTGTAATTTTAATCCCTAGTTTTTCTTCATCCATTTTAAAATCAAATTGTTTTAATTCTCTTTATTTTTTGTTATTAAAAATTAGGTCTAGAAATTAAATCTTCACAAGTCCGAGAATCAAACCCTTTTTACCAGTATATTAAAATCACATCATCTGCCGGGGAGCAGTAGCAATTGTTTTTGTTTGAGATTTCTTTTAGTTCTATTTTAGTTTTTTTGTTTTAGTGTTTTTCAGGTTTTCTTGGTGGAAACAACTCGTCGGTGGAATTCGTTAACCGTCAAAAGCGGGAGTTAGATTCTGAAAACAAGTTGTACACATCACTTTTATTTTTATTTTTAGATTTTTAGTTAGATTTTTTTCCCTTACTTTCTTGTGTAGTCATCATGTTTCCTTACGGAAATAACATGTATGTGCACAAGATCAGGCATATTATGGTGGTAATCAGTTTACTTATAATTCTCAATTTTTCAATAACTTCCTACCGACCAGGGGATACAATCAGAATCAATCCTTTGGTTTTGTCCAATACTCTACAAAATCTTTTGGTTATTCTCAAATATACCAACAACCTTATGGTGGGTATATAGGTCAGCAACCACAAATAAGGTGGGACGACTACACTAATTGACTCCACTCGAGTTGTATGCAGATTTTAGATCAATTAAAGGACATGCAACAGAGATTAGAAGGACTGATCCAACACTTAATAGAGAGAACATTGCACCAATCGAATATTACAACAATATACCTTACCTGACTCATGATTGTATTTATGATTATTCACCCATTCAACAGGAAGAATCATGGTTTAGTGATCCTATTGTAGTTAATGGTGGAAAACGAGTAAACATAAGAAAAATCTCGAAAAAACTATATCAACTGGAAGATAAGGAAGCACTAGAAGAAATTCTCCAAGAAATTAGTGGTACCATACGTATGGAATTCAAACGACGTTTTTCTAATGGAGAATATGATTTCGATGAAGATTCTGATGAAAAGTCTGATATTGAAGATGATGAAATATTTGATAATGAGGCTAGATTGAATAATATTGTGGAAGACCCAATTGAGCTTTCCAAGGAATATAATGATAATGTTGATGCCGAGATTCTGGTTGAGGTAGAAACTGACGAAGATTGGTTAAAAAGTTTGATAGGGGACCACAATACACAAGAGGTAAATAATTCATTGGAGTTCTTTAAGAACAATGAGGATCCCGTAATACAAGAGATAGTGGAAAGTTTGTCTAATCCTTTGCATAATTCTATTTCTAATGATCCTTTTCCTCTAATCGAAGTTGTTTCTCAAAAAGTTGTTAACCCAACTTTTAGGAAAATACCTCGCTTAGGATTGAAGTTGTGTGCTTCCAAAGTTTTAACTGATTATTTTGCTTCTAGGTATCCACCATTAGATATGCTTGATTCTAACACTGTGCAGGTTACCCAAGTGGAACCCAATGAAGTTCCCGAACTTTATGTTTTATATACACTTCCAAGTGAAGAAAAGACTAAGTGTGGAGGGTAACTTCTTTATGATAATGGTTTCACTAGTACTATCATATGGTAACATTTGTGGGAAACTGTTATTAGATTTGAAGAATGTTATCTGGGCGGATCCTCATATTTTCAGATTGTTGGTTTACGGGCAATAACCAGAAGGTCAGGCCGAGGACGTTAAACTAAGGACTGAATGGGAGGCAACCCATTGGTTTTGTATTTCTATCTTTTGATTTTTTATTTTAGTTTTCATATCATATTTGGATTTCCCATCTTGATTTTACATTGGATGAATTAATTTACATTGAGGACAATGTAAAGTGCAAGTTTGGGGGAGTATTTGCATATAGAGTTTTTAGCTTTAGTTTTTAGTTTTTGCATGAACCTCCAACTTTTAGAGAATTTAGAGTCACTTAGTATACTTCTAGCTAAGTTTACATACGGAGTTCTAGCCGAAATAACTAAACTTAGAAGTATTAGAGAACAATATTCGGGTTTCTTAGTTGTTGAGGGGAACGAGCTAAAAAAGGGACTTAAACCGCCGGTAGAGAATACTGTATTAGAGAAAATGATCATTCAATACCCATGAGTGAGGCACCAAACCTTTAATTCTTTGTACATGTCTAAATTATCCGGTAAAAGTGTTTCATGTTACGCTAACTCCGGGTAGAATGATGAGCTAGCCAAATTCGCACCAATTTCGACACTACTTTTTGATCAATTGAGTGTTATTTCATCAATCATGAGGTTGTCATCATAATTGCTAACTCTATCTTGTAGTCTTGTTTGTAGTTGACACCATTCTCTCGAAAAAGCACCAATAGAAACACATTATCATCAACAAGCGAAGCATCAAAAATTTGAAGGAAAATTGAAGACGTTCAAGGTTTACAAGCAACGGTATAAGGAGAGCAAATTTCATATTCAAGTGAAGTAACAATACAAAGAGCAGAATTATATATACATGTTGAAGACTTATGTACAAGAGCGAAAGAAATCAAAAGATGAGAATTAGTGAAGTTTATGATACCTAAACAATACAAGTTGTGAAGATTCAAGTGGTAAAGTCCTTCTCTCACGGCCATATTAGTTAAATTTGTTAGTTTGTATTTTATTTGAAGTTTATAAAAATAAATAAATAAATAAAAAGAAAACAAAAAGGTAAAAAAATAAAAAAACATATGGTTAATATTTCTTTAGTGTAAATTTCTTTTATATTCATTTTAAATAAAGCCGTGGGGAAAAAGAAATATATGAAGAAGTTTCAAGCAACAAGAAATTGAGAAAAAAAGTTACAATGTCAAAGTTCTACGAAGTTCAAGAGTTCATCATCAACAGTTGAAGACCGGAGACGTTTTTATTTGTTGTGAAAGCGGTGTTGATTGTAGACCGGGTGAGAAGGTAAGTAAGCGTTCCCATCCTTGCATAGTGGTCGATTTCCTTTTTTAGAGATCATCAGAGAAAAAAAGGGTTTTTTTTCGTCCCACGTTTCTATGGGATAACATCTTCATATAATTCGGAAGGTTCCATTTCCTTCCCACCATTCAATATGTGCAGGATTTCTATCTTCACTCCTACCTGCACACATGAGAACCATAAAGTGTGTATTGATTGCAAATTCATAAAATCATGTTGGTGAGGCAAAAGTCGAAACATTCGATCGCTCTTGAACATGAATTCTTTCATATGGTGTTTTTCTCCTAACTCAAGAGTTAAGCGTGAGAATAATGTTCTTTGGCATTTCTAACTTCTTATTATTAGTGTGCAGAAACTTTACGTCCCCATAGCTCTTTGGATGCTAATGACTTTAAAGTTGGAGTAGGTTTTTGGGTATACCTCTTGTAAACCCTCACGAGACTATAACTCGTCCATTAGGGATACCTAGGGGTTTCAAGGCTTGTTATACATGCTAAGTATAACTGTATCCTCAACGAAAGGGAGTTCTTCTATTTTAGTTTAGTTAGGTAGTTTGCTCGCGGACTAGAAAAAGGACAATGCGGGAATGTATAAAGTCGCAAATATCAGTGGGATATCCTAAGCATAACACATTAAAAGACAAAACTCAAGCATGCACCATCAAATTGCATTAGCAAGAAAATTATACGAAACTAAACATAAGTTCACAAATAATACCTAACTATTATAAGCATACCCCATCAAAGAAATCAACTCAAGTGTGGAATATCAGATAATAAGACAAATATATTTGTGAACCTACAATTTCGTTCACAAGTTACTGTATCGTACAAAACCGGTAAACAACAACTCATATTTCGATTAATCAATAAACAACCTTCAAGAATTAATTCATTCAAATCATAATAATCCATTGCTTTATAAATTAAGTTAATTACCTAAACTCCAAGTGGTTTCAACATAAAAACCCTATATACAAAGCTAGTGAGAGATGGTAATAGATTTATCAAAACCTATTAAAACAAATATAAAAGAAGAAAAGGTTAAAACCTTTTTTTTGTCTTGTGTTTTCTTCCAATCGTCAACACCTTTCCAACCTTTTCTCAATTTCTTTCTTTCTGCTAGACCTCGTTCCTGGCGCTCCTCACAGCCGCCAAACCTTTTATGCAGAACTCCCTGTAACCGGTCTCCCTTCATTTCTTTTCTCTGTTATCTTTTATACCCCTCTCTTGTCCATCGAGTTGACTCCTTTGACGTCCATTGGTTGGGCCAAGTCTACTTCTATACCCACTAAAAACGTCCATCCTCTCCATTCCTCACCACGGGGACACGTCACTCTCCCATATATACCAAAATCACCCATCTCATACTTCCAGTAGTTAAAGAAAGATAAACTTTTTTTTTATATTAATGGGTTGGATATGACTTTTTATAAGTATCCTATATGAATTATGATTTTTTTCTTCACACACATTCCATTAGAGAAACTCTAACTTTTTAACACCTAGTATGAGTATCTATAATATCTTTAACCTTCAAATTAGGCAAATTCTGAGTATATCACTAGCAAAAGCATGAAGGTGTAAATTAGACAACCATGGATCATTCCATAAATTATAAATAAGACCATCCTCTATATTCCATCTAAGATGATTTTTAACATTGTCTCTTCCTTTGAAAATGCTTCTCCAGCTCGCATATCACTTTTTTAATACTGCATTTCTAAAAATCATTATTTGGATAATACTTAACCTTCAGAAACTTAATTACCTCAGATTTAGGGCTATCAAACACCCACCAAGCTATTTTAGCAGGTAAAACGAAATTACTAAGTTTTAAATCTCTAACACTTAATCCATACATGTACATTATTTATATATATGTACATTCCTCTAATCAATCAATCGGACATTTGGATAAAATTTCCAGTGATATATGTATAATCATATAATAAGATATACCATTAAGAAAAACTATTCAATTATACGATTGATATATTAAAGAAATGTGTAATATTAAAACAAAATTAAATAAATATAAGGTAGACAATAACTTATAAACTAACAGACTAATTCAACTAAATCAAGCTATGTTTTACAACATATGATAATTCACCTACGTGGCAGTTGACTCGGACTTATACCAGACTAGAATGAGATCAACATGTTTAAGCACTTATTTATTTGTTATAAAAATATTTTCTTATTCCTTGTTTTAGAAAAATACATCGTTAGAGCAACTTCGAGCAACTTCTATAGAGGATAATATCATCCATATCGATGTGATGATCCATATTTTATGGACCAAATTTTTTTACTATGGAAGTAATTATAATTCATAACCTCGTGAAGTCTAGATGTTATCTTTTAAATATAAAGAGGTCATTCTAGAGTAATCTATCCGGTCATAGATTAACCGGATACCCATCCGTATTTTTTATAAGAAAATTTCTTTTTCATCCGGTCACTCAATAATTGGAAGCAACAATATCCTTTTTCCATCCGGCCACTGAGTGTCCAGATATGATTATATTTTTTTAAAGTTGTTATTAGGGACGGATATATCCGTTCCTAATATTTAGCAATGGTTTGTTTTAAAAGTAACAATTTCAATATTTTGAAATAAAATTAAAATAAATTTTTATTGGGTTGTGAAAAATCCGGATGAGTTTTTTATAAAAGAAAAATTTAGATATATGGACAATAAGAAATTAGATGGACTAATTTTTAATTTTACCCACGGTAATTTTTAGTTTCACTAATTACTAAGGATCTACACGTATATAAATATTTATTAAATTATTAATATTTTTATCTCCGTGGCACAGAAGTTGCTCTTATTGCTAGCGAATCATGAATAATGTCAAAATGTCAAAAAAAAGTAAAATAATCCATCTTACACTACACTTGAGAGACTAGATCTTGTGTGCACTTGGCCGGGTGGGGCGAAATGCGAAGAAATTTGAGTCCCCAATTTGACAGTTTGCAATAAAAAGATTGAAAAAAATAATCTGGTTATATTATTTCATATGCTTTACCCACAGACTTATCTGACTCGATTTGTTTGACCATAACAAAGCTCTTTAGAGTTTACGTTTACTTGTAAAATCCACACCAGCATTCGACAGTCTCATGTTTAACTTTTATTTGCCGTTTCCCACACCTTTCTCTCACCTTTCCTATAACAAAAATCTAGCTATTTATACCTTTCCTTCCTATCAAAATTTCATCCTATTTCTCTCTTTCTGTCTCTCAAGATACACACACACCAACCTCAAAAAAAAGGGTACAATCTTAAAATTCACATATATAAACTTAGCCATCTTTATAATCTACGATATCTCTTAATCAGCAAACTTTTACAGATAAAACAAGAAGATGGGAACAAAAGGGAAGCGTAGCAATGAAAACATGATACTGAAGTGCATAAAATCGCCATACAGATTTTTATGCAAAGCGAGGGATGCTTATGTAAGGAGTATGAACGGATGTGCAGGAGGATCTGCAGCTTCTTTTGGTGGAATGGGTTATCCAGGTCCATGTAGTATACCAAGAAGTTATAGTACAAGTTCATCAAGAATGAGTGAATCAAATGATGAAGATTTTAAAGAGTTAGTTAGAGCTGCTTCCCAAAGAGGTTTCAAAACTAAGATCAATATTTCTGAATTTCATCAGTCTGACTTTCCAACCAGGAAAAACGTGCACAACACTAACAATAATCAATTACCAAGAAGTTTTACAGTTGGAATTGGAAGAATTGATGAAGATAAAGCTCTTGACTTTGATGATGATATTAAGATGAAGAATGGTTCTTTTTACCCAAGAAGTAGAAGTTATGCAGTTTCATCTAAGAGAAGAACTAATTTGTATGCTTAATTAGGTGGAGATTACAAAAAAGAATTTTACATTTTTTTTCTTCTTAGAGAAACGGAGATTCTGAAGATTAAATCGATCTTTTAAAATCTCTCTCTCTCTTTTCTTATTTTTTTGTTTGTCTTTCCGGGTTTGAATAGTAAATTTGGAGTGTATATTATCTGTATTGTAAATAATTTGAATTTGAATCATTTGATGATTAAATGATGATTTGGTTATTATTAGTTTTGTTTTGACTGCTTAATTAGACCCTTCTTTTGAATGATCTTAATCTAAACTCTAGATTTTAGTAGCTGTGTGTATGTGGTGGTGGTAGAATTGTTTGGTAGTTCTTGGATGTATTCAGGTAAACTACTTTTTTTGGTTGATAAGTTTGCAAATTGAATGAGGTCTATTTTGGTTGGTGGACCAAGACTTTGGAGACTTTGGTTGGTGCAAATTTATGAGTACCGGAATCTACCATCAACCGGACCATGTCACGGTCGTAAGCCGTTAAAGTCTGACCCACAGATTTAAATGAACAAGTCAATATCTAATGGCTATAGCTGACGACGAAAACTCTTAATGTGAAAGTCAACATCTATTGGCTGGCGACCAAAACTTTTTTTGTTTGAATTCAATAAGGTAAATTTCAGTATATAAATATTTACTTACCTGACTTTTTCTTCTTTTTGATGGGAAATATTTGCCTAACTCAGGTGCATGACTTGGCTCTTTCCACCCGAATCAAGTTGAATTACATATTATACATCATCCCACGTTTTTTCCCAGTGAAAAACAAAGGTAATACTACAAGAGAAAAAAACATACACGATAGATAAAAGTCTCAAAAAAATTCAGTGAGGAGGCTAAGAAATATTACTCACTTAGTATTTCCTCCGATTGAAGTATAGTTTGAGCTAACAGACAGTTGCTAAAAGAGTCAAAAACATAACACCAAAGAGCCAAAACTTCCTTATCTAATGTCTTTATTTTAACAACATTAACTTGATAAATCATTACCTTCCTAAGAGCATCTAAAGTGGCGCGACTAAATCCAAAGATTAAAAAAATTTAGGTTTACTCCGCCTGAAACGTAACGGGTAGAGAGTAAATTTTGATCAGGTGTAAGACTAAGCTAACGAATGGCGTTGGGCGTAAGACTAAGCTAACTTCTGTTGGAATTGTGTTTTACGGACGTATGCCAGTGAAAACGCTTGGTTGGGACGGACGCTGGATGAACGCTTGGTGGGAGACGTAACCCAGAAGAACGTCTGATGAAAGACGCACGCTTAGCGGCACGCCTCAGTGACAGGTGTGTGTGTGACGAACGCCTGACGGGGCGTTAACCTAGCAACACGCTCGATGACTCTTCTACTCGTGCAGCTGGTACATGTGTATCATGAAGACAGGCGCTTTTTAGCCTTACATTTGTCTCATCAGGCGCTCTTCTAGCCTTACACTTGTCTCATCAGGCGCTCTTCTAGCCTTACGCACGTCTCATCAGGCGGTGTTCTGGGTGAACGCCTGATGGGGCGGATCCCTTCTCCTCTCTCAACTGTACTCGACCGAGCTCACAATATAGTTCTCTCAACGTTCACGCCGGCTAGATTTGATAACGAGAGAGAAACGATGGGTTGTTTACAATAAGTGAGCTTGAAATTATTTTTGCCGTGAAATAGATGAGATTCAATGGGTTTGCTATAGAAGAAATCAAGGAGGAGGAAAGTTAGAATGGGTTTAATTATTTTGTTGCTCGAACTGAGATGACAACGGTGGCTCTGTTGGTGTAGATGAAATTGAAAAGTAGAAGATAGTCAAGAATACATGAAAGAAGAGTTGGGTTCTTGCTGGATTCGAGTTTACAACAAGTTATGAGGAGATTTTGAGCAAAGTTTTGCCGAGAAGTTAAAATTGAAGAGAAGCTACTGTTGTTGATTTTTGTTGGTGAATGGAAGACTAATATGTGTTTTTGAGTTCTGGAATTATGGGTTTGTGATGAATTCAAGTCTTGCAGGTTAAAGAGAACTCGTACAATAGCAGAATGGATATCTCTGAGCTACCGGTTTCGTGCACACAAGAAGTTTGTAAAAAGGCCTGAGCCACCAGTTTTACACATTCGAGTTCAGTTGCCACTAGGTTATTAGAAGAGGCGCTCGTATACACCACCACCCCACACACAAGTGTAAGTTTAGATAACGCTTACAAACAGGCGTTATCATAGCCACACGCCTACAAAAAGCGTTACCTTAGACACATGCCCAAGACAAACGTCCATTTGGTTAACGCCTGAATACCAAGTGTGTTGTTGGGTGAACGCCCCGCTAGACGTGCTCTTGGGTGAACGCTTCATCAAGCGGCATTCTGGTTCACGCCTGGATCAATGAGACGGTTGTCTAGGATTATGCCTTGCACGAGACGGAGAGGTAGGGTCACGCTTGGCACGAGATGCACGGCTAATGTAATGCTCCATCATATTCTAGTTTGGTCCAGGGACCAAAGTTGATCCCAAACAGTAAAAAAAAATGGACCAAAACCCAAATTTGATCGCCCCACTGTGACTGATTTTGGACGGACCAAAGACCAAATTTGGGTTTGGTCCAGGTTTTAGTCGTCCCACTGTGGATGCTCTAATATCCCATCCTGAACATAAATTTTCAACAAGTTCTATTCCATAATAAAGTAACCTTTCGACGCCTTCATCAGATGCAACTGTGTCCATAAATTTCTATTTACTAAATTGCCAAATATTGAGTTGATTAACACTATTACCATACTTGCGTAAAATACTACCCATCAACAATATTCATGTTTCTTGATTTTACATTATCATCACCATCTTGAAACAAGCTTGTACCTTAGCATAATGAATCTTTAGTTTCCCGTGTTTTTTTTGCCAGCAACTAATTTATCATATCTATCTTTATATTTACAAAGAATTTCCTAGATAATTTCAGCTACTTCATCTGTATCCTCTCTATTCACCTCACCACATCTGCAATAAAACTTGAAAACCATTTCAGTAGTTGATGTAATGACATTACTAAGTTTTGCTATAATATTCTTCAAACACGTTAGACTTACAACAACATTATCTTCCGTTATAAAAAACAAGTTCCTATATGCTCCAGACTGTTGTCCGTCAATGTTACCAAACTCAGTTGTGTTTAAAGCAAGGTCAAAAACTTATTCTTCACTGGATTTCGACTGCTGAGTCAAATCTTTGTCATTGTTACCCAAAGTAGCAGTAACTAAACTAAGTTCCATTTCTTCATCCTTTGATCCTTGAATGCTGATACACTGCTCGGCAGAATCTCTTACCTTTAATCCTAAAGCATTATCCTATGTAATATTATGCGCCTCACTTGTGATTACTAAAAATCTAGCGTCTTTGGATCACAACCGTCATAGTTTGCAACATAATGAAATCAGATATCTTAAAATGAAATGAATACATATTAAAACTTAGAACATATTATCAATAAATACAAGAAATTGTAACATGAATCAACACAAATATTTAACGTGGTTCAGCAATCAAATTATTTACATCCACGGGTGGTAAAGATTTGTATCATTTTTTATTAATCCTTATATGTTACAGAAAGAAATTATGCTATATGATTAAAATCAAATTAATCAACGAACAACTATACTATGAAATTTACACAAGTCTCATACCTAAACTCTTTGCTCTAATCATATGCCTTATGTCCAATTCTAACCAAATTTTTTCCAGTCCCTCTTCCCGTTTGAGAGTTTGGTATTTATAGCCAATTTCATGGGTCCCTCCAATCTAACTTTCCACCTATTTATTCTTATCCAGTCTTTGGAGTGAAGTGTAATCCCGCAAGATATATTTGTTTTTCCCGCAAGATTCGATTTGCGTACTTCGTGTTTCCTTGGTTTCTCGCTTAGTATCCCGCACCTCCTTTGCGGATTTATACACAAATTGTTGTTTCTGGATTTGGATGAACGTTGCGGTCTTATTTGAATAATGGCATGTCTGACATGTGGCTATTGAAAGTGACTTGTCATCCTTTAGTTT
Organism: Papaver californicum; assembly: GCA_023531435.1. Classification (NCBI taxonomy): domain Eukaryota; kingdom Viridiplantae; phylum Streptophyta; class Magnoliopsida; order Ranunculales; family Papaveraceae; genus Papaver; species Papaver californicum. The sequence goes on from JAJJMC010005091.1 coordinate 3,649,421, forward strand.
TTTTTATTCCGAAGCTTGTACAGTTGAAACATGTCTCTCATGCATCGATGTTTGTCAATTTCCTTTATTGTGTCATGCTTTTCCGCAACTTATGTGTCAGTGAAGTAACGAAGCTATCTGTTTTGAGCAGTGTGCCATACTTTCCCGCAGCCCACATGTCGATCATGCAACGAAGTTGTCTGTTTCAGTACTTCTTATAAAGCTTTGTTTCAGTGTTTCTCGTTTTATTGTAATCTGATGCTCCTTCCATAGTATTGGACCATGTGTAGTTTGGGATTTAATACCCTCACAAGTTTCCCCTTTTTTATTTTGAATTTTAACATATGGTAAAAAAATTAAAAAGGAAAAATAATTATTACCCTTTCAACTTTCACGCTTGCAATAACTTCTCTTCCCACGTTTAACTTTACTTTTTCCCGATTTTTATGCTAGCAGTAACTTTTCTCCCCACGTTTCTGTCAGTTGACGGTTTCGAGGAAATCAAATCTCTGATAAAGTTTCTCTCTCTTTCAGTTCTCGACGGTTCGTCAGTTTCAGTCTTCTCCTATTTAATGTTAGTCACACTCCTCATCTCATTTTTTATATCCTTTGTCTTCTTCTTCTTAAAGTTTTTGTGATTTTCATTCTTCTGAACTTTTAAAAGATTCCTCTGTGCCTTTTTATTCTCCAAAACTTTTGTGATTAAGGATTTATGCATCGGGATCAAGTTTTTGTTTCATTCAATTATCAGATCTTCCTTCTGTCTTTTACTTCGTTACAGGTAATCCTCTTAACTTTTTACCTAATGTATTTGTTTATTTACTAGCTCTTGAATCTTTTTAGAGTAATCAGTGATGATGATGATGTTGATGGTGTTCTTGTTCATCTGTTTATTATTTATTGGAGTGAATGGTGATGATGATGATATTTTTTTTTTGAAGCCTGGTTGTTCTATCATGATCTTTTTCTTTGCTTGATTAGAAAATTGTATACTGCTCTGTATTTTGATTCAATGTACATCTTATTGTACTTCTGCTTTGTTCTTGCTTTTAACCATGGTGTACTTATTTTTTCTTATTTTCCTATGTAGATAAAAATTTATCATGGCTGGAAAGAATGATAGTAAAGTGGTTGGTGATCTTCTCATCAGGATGATCATCCTTTAGATAGGAAATCATCCTGCTATACTATGATGAAGAAGAAAGGAGTAGATGAATCTGGTGGCTCAAGAGTTCAACCTTCTCACTTGATAAAGTCCGCAGATGTATCTGTTGCGGCCAGCAAACCAACTCCTAAGAATAAGCAGTCACACGAAAACTTGAGTTTTAGGTCGATGAACCTTGAGGAATTTAAAAGGAAGCACAATCTTCATAAATTCAAAGTTTCCTTCTATGATCATGCTGAAGGAGATGAAATTTCATTGGAAATGATGGAAGAGTTTAAATACACCAACAACATGGTGTTAATACCTACGGGAGCATTGGATGCAGGCTTGCAGCTTCCTCTGTACCATATCGGGAATCCTTTCAAATTTGAGGTTCTCGCAAGCCGTAACAAGTCTCCTCACGGTTTATCCCGATCCATTACCCAATAGAACGGGAATTGGTGGCGCGTTTTGGATGAATGTAGCATGCGAAGTAAGGGAGAAACCAACTTCACCTATTACGTTCCCGACTCTGTGGAACGTAAACATCACACGGTCGAAAACTTCCATGCTACGTATGCGGACAACATAGCAGCGAAGAATTATAAAAAATGGAGTGTTGGTCCGGGCCGCAAAGGTGGTGAAGGATTTCACTTGCTATGGGAGATTGATAATTCCAAGTTGAAATTCGTTCCTGGGATGCAAGATCCTTTAAAAGAAAAAATCCACGATGATCACGATTTTAAGTGGTACCGCACTCCTATGGTCATCGAAGGTCCATGGGTCTTCGGGTTCGTCCAAGAAAGCGTGGTGTATAACCTTTTAACGCGTTTTGATGCTTACTGCCCTTGGCGATTGAACTTTGATGGCTTCGCTTTTTCCGTTGTTAATGTGGTACGTAAATTCTCTCTATCTTTTTATATCCTGTTTTAAACATTGTTTAATTGTTTTTCTTTTTTTTTATAGCCGCAAACTGTAAGGGGCGCAAAAGATGATTCGGGGGTTAAACGCAAAGCCCTAACTCCAGCAGAAAAGTTATTGATTTATTCAAATGAAATCTTATGATCCTTATGATTTTTATTTAATGAGTTCCTGTGGTATTTTGATAGGGTCGGAAGAAAACTAAGGCTACGCCTCGTGCTTCCACTGACAGATAAGAGGGAGAGACTCATAATTCTCCCCCTAATCAACCTATTTTGAGAGCTGAGGATAGCTCTGCTCCTGAGAGACATGAAGAAGAGCAGACAGTTCCCCTTCAAATAACACATTTTGAATCTGCGGAGCAAGCTGGTGTTGTGGTGGAAGCTACAGATGTTGCAGTCAATTTTTCGCACCAAGTTGTTGATCCTGAACCTTTCTTCCTTTCTCAACATTCTCCCTTGTTTGGAGACGATTTTTTTGAACTTCTATAGGTGAATATGATTCATCTGATAAGGAAGATGCCCCCATTCAAGGTGAACCGGAGAGTGTTGCCGTTGAAAATGGTGAGTCGGCAAATGCTGTAAATATGGAAGGTGAACCCGCAGCCGTTATAATGGAAGTGGCTCCTTCTGAGAGAAATATTGCAAGCACAGGTGCGGTGCAAATGAGTGAGGAAATCCCGCACAGGGATAAAGGAAAAAGAGTAGCGGAAGATCAAAATATTTTGGGCGAAGAGAAGGAAGCCTTCTGTTGGTTTATGTCGAAGGAGTTGCTATCTGTTTCGCACGACTTCCAGCCGGTGGAAACTGATAATCCTGCGGTCGCTAATTTGCAGGAGTACATACGGTCTGCACCGTATGGCATAGTGAAAGATGCTTGGTTAAGTGGCCAAGGACAACCCGTCGACCCCTCCTTCTACATAAATCAGCCTTCATCTCTTGCGGAGAAAGTTGCACTTGCAGATGTTGAAGTGTATTCTTTCCCGCAACAAGCTCCCTTACAGGTATTTTTATTGTTTTAATAACCTTAGATTTCATTTTATTTTCATCTTTTGTTTATAACTTTAATCCCATAAATTGCAGCTTGCCCGGGGTCAAAACGCCGCATACATTACTTATAAGTTTTTTAAGGGACGATCCAAGAAGATGGAGTCCCAATTCAGGATTGTGGAAAAAGAAGTTGCGGGTTTGAAGCAGGAAAATGACACACTTCGCCAACAATTGCTTGATCTTCAAAATCAAGGTTTAATACTTTCCCTCTCGTCTCTTTTCTTATTTTATTTACATGTTTCTAACTTATTTTATGAGATCAGCGGGGGATTCAGACCTTATATATAGGTTGCGAGATAGAGGCATGTGTCTGAAAGAACATGTGTTGACATTAAATAATGAAAATACGGAGATCAAAAGAAAATTTAATAAGCTGGTTGATAAGTTGAATGAGTAAGAATCTAAGCACCTGCTCTTATATGGGAATCTCATCCGCAAGAAAATAGAGTACAATGTTACTTTGTTATGGACCAATGATTGTCTTCTTGAAGCGCGGGCACAATCAGAGAAGTTAGAAGAAGAAAATCGCAAAATCTGTGTGGAGCATCGAAATATCCTTGCGGGAATTTCTCATTCCGGGTCACATCATAAATCTCAGCTTTCTTCGTACATGGCGCAAATCATTAAAGATAGAGATAACTCAGCTTCAGAGGCTCATGCTAAAGGGAAAGCGCTTGCGGATTGTCAAACTAAAATCCGCAACCTATCTGACACCGTTCTTTTGCGTGAAAGTGATATCTTCCGCTTACATAAAGAGGTTGAAAAATGTACAAACAAATCTAATCAGTTGCGGGAATTGAAGCAACCGGAGTTAGATCAATGTCATTTAGATCTTCAGCAACTTACGGAGAATTATCAGAAACTCTCAAATGAATATGACTTCCTTGATGTTACTAAAGAAGAAATGGCTCACGAATTAGCAGAGTTTGAATCCCTCGCAAGAGGTATTCTATTTTATTGCATATTTGAAATTGAATATTATTTCCACATTAATTAACATGTTATATTTGTTACAGATTTTGAAGGAAAATACAAAGATGCGGCCGCAAGAGCTGCAAAGGCTGAAGAAGAGCTTGGTGATGCCAATGCTAAGGTGGAGGAATTCAAATGGAAGCTGGAACTTGTTATTGGCAAGGCTAATGAAGTTCAAATTCAGCTGGAGCTTTTATCCTCTAGAACCAAAGTGGCGGAAGAGAAATTGCATCATGAAACTTTGAAGTCTGAAAGCTTATCTCGGGACTTGGCTTTGGAGAAAGGAAAAATAGTTTTCTGGAGGACGAGTGTTGAAAAATCTGTCGCCGAGGCAAAGAAGTGCAAGAGGGAATTTGAAGCCGCAAAAGCTTATATCTCTTGGTTAAGGGTGGAAGCTCGAGTTGGACTTGAAAAAGCGGTCAACAACACTCTTGATAGGGTTCAAGCCGATGGATTTACAAAAGTCTATAGCCGCAAGGATGTCCCTTACAATCCCCCTTTTAATGAAAATCCTCCCGCTCCTTAGTTTTTTCCTTTGTTTTCCTGTTGTTTTATTTTTTTCTTCTTTCAAATTGTACTTGCTCTTTCCTTTTGAATCACATTATTGTTACTGCAAAACAAATTTTGAATATATTTATTGTTAGTGCATTGATTGAGTGTGAATTGATTAACCGCAAGGAAATTTTGTACCTTGAGTTACTTTGAGGGTCGTAACGCATGTCTAACTTCTCTCTGGCCAGGAGGAAATTAGGATGCGGTCCCTAGAGTATCTCCTGAAATGGAGAGTACCTGATACAATAATTAATGTCATATTAGGCATCTATGTAGCGAAAGATCCAATAGTCATACACTCATAAACATTTACATGGACTTTCTAGAGAGATTACATTTGTTCTGCTTTACCTAGTATGAAGCCAAATTATTGTACGATTGTATTGTTGGTTGTGAACACCTCCTAAAGTGGAGAGTACCTGATACAATGATTAATGTCATGTTAGGCATCTCTGTGGCGAAAAATCCAATAGTCATAGACATTTATATGGACTTTCTAGAGAGATTGCATTTGATCTGCTTTACCTATTATGAGTGCAAATTATTGTACGATTGCATTGTTGGTCATGGGTAGTATGGTTTGAGATATTGTGCGTTCCAAGGATGCCGTAATATTTCTCCATTCATATTTCGCAAATGGTATGATCACTGTCCCCGTAATATCTTGTATAATCTAAGGTCCTCCTTATGTAGGTGCAAACTTTCCTGCTCTTGTATCCCTTTGGTATTCCGGGATTTGCCGTAGAACATATTGCCCTTCCACAAAGTTCCGCAACTTGACTTTCTTGTTGTATTCTATTGCCAGTTTTCTTTGATAATTCTCCATTATTTGGAGAGTAACCTCTCTTCTTTCTTCTAAATCATCCAATTTTTCAAGCATTAATTCTGTATTCAAATTCTTTTCCCACGCTTTTGTCCTTGTTGTGGGTAAAATAATTTCCGTCGATATGATTGCTTCCGTTCCATAAGTAAGAAGAAATGGTGATTCTCCAGTGCCTTCTCTTCTTGTTGTGCGATATGCCCATAAAGTATTATGAAGTTGTTCGCACCATCGTTTATGATGTCCATCTAGAGTCTTTTTCAGATTCATGGCAATAGTTTTATTCGTTGCTTCAGACTGTCCATTACTTTAAGGGTAAAGTGGAGTGGACTTGTTCTTTTGGATATTAAATGCTTCGAAAAGCATATCAATATTTTTCCCTTGTAATTATTGTCCATTGTCTGAGACTACGGCTACCGGAATTCCAAATCTGCAAATTATATTTTCGAACAAAAACTTGAAAACATCCGTATCTCTAATGTATGCAAAAGCTTTGGCTTCAACCCATTTAGTGAAATAATTTGTTGCTACAATCAAGTATTTCTATTTCGTGTTCCTTCCACTAAAGGCCCAACAATATCTACTCCCCATTTTGCAAATGGCCAGGGGCTGAGTATGGAATTGAGTTCCGTTGCAGGAGCTTTAATCCTTTTTGCAAAGCGTTGACATTCTTCGCACCTTTTTACCAGATTCTCCGCATCTTTATGCATAAATAGCCAGTAATATCCTTACGTTTTTGCTTTTACTGCGAGTGATCGTCTTCCACGATGATTTCCCGCATCTCCATAATGTATATCTTTGAGAATTCACTGCCCTTCTTCTTGTGATAAACATCGAAGTAACGATCCCAAAAAAGACCTGCGATATAGAATTTTATCCCGCAACTGATATTTCACAGATTTTAATTTCACTTCCCTTGCCTGTTTAGTGTTTGCGGGCAATATCCCATCTTGCAAGTATTGACGTATTGAGATCCTCCAATCTTCTCCGGATAATTCATTTTCTGATTTTTATGGAAAATTTGTATCATCTTTAACGGCCGCATCTTCAATATCTTCCCCGACTTCTTCTTCCATGTTTTCGACTGCCCACAACTTAATTGATGGCTCATAAATGCGCCCAATTTTGACTGCTGATGTGATCTTTTATCATTGAAGAAATAAATGCTAATGCATCAGCATGGAGATTCTTATCTCTGGATAAATGTCGAAAAATTATATTTGGAATTTAAGACGCCAACTTTTGCACAAGATTCTTGTATTCTATCAAATCTTCATCAAGCGCTTGATATTTTAATTCAACCTGCCGAATTATTAATTGTGAACCACTTGTGAGTGGCACATTGCATATTCCAAATTCAATGATGAGCCGAAGAGCATGAACCATAGCCTCATATTCCACTATGTTATTTGTATTTTCGCCGAACTCAAGACGAAATGCATGTATCAATCGATCTTCTGTAGGAGTTGTAATCGCAATTCCGATTCCCACACCTTCTTTATTCCGTGCCCCATCAACAAATACTTCCCATCTGCGGGAATTTTCAGAGCTTACAATATCTTCGGAATCATCATCTTCTATTCCGAACAAATCTTGAATTTCAAAATCATCATCTATTGGTAAATCCGCAAGGAAATCTGCCAGGACTTGCGACTTTTGTGCAGTTTGTATTTCAAATAAGATGTGGAATTGTTCCAGTTGTGCATTCTATTTTGCTATTCTTTCTACTTTTCCCGCATTCTTCAGTACGGACTCTAGCGGAGCTTTGCTTGGTACCCGCACATAATGTGTTAGAAAATATGTGTGTAATTTATGGGTAGCAAAAACCATTGCTAATATTAATTGTTCAATTTTGGGATAGTTCCTTTCTGCAAGGTTAAGAGTTTTGCTGATGTAATACACTGGTTTCTCTACTTTGTCATTTGTCCGTACCAATACCGCACTTACAACATCTTCTGTTGCGGCTATGTACAAGGCTAACACTTCTTCAGGTTTTGGCTTTTGTAGTGCGGGTAATGTGGCGAGATAAGCTTTAATATTTTGGAAGGCTTGCTCACAATTCTCGTTCCACACAAATTTACTTTTCTTTTTCAAGGTGTCAAAAAAGGGCTTATATCTGTCCGATGATCTGGTAATGAATCCGCTGAGTGCATCCAAACAACCATTTAATTTTTGTACTTCTTTAACATTCCTTGGAGATGGAATATCAACAATTCCCTGAATTTTTTCTGGATCAACTTCAATCCCTTTTTTGGTGACCAAATACCCCAAAAACTTTCATGACGTAACCCCAAAAATGCATTTGTCTGGATTGACTTTCATTTTGAATTTTCGTAAGGCCTCAAATATTTCTCTCAAGTCTTGTAGATGATCTTTTGAAAGTTTAATTTTTATCAACATGTCATCTACATAAACTTCCAGGGTGTGGCCTATCCATGGTTTAAAAATTGCATCTACCAATCGATGATAAGTTGCTCCTGCATTTCTTAGCCCAAATGGCATTCTGGTGTAGCAGTACAAACCATGTGGAGTGAAAAATGCAGTGTGTTCTTGATCTTCTTCAGCTAGTACAATCTGATTGTACCCGGAATGCCCATCTATGAAGGATAAAGCCTCATGTCCTTCAACAACGTCCACCAACTGATCAATGCTGGGAAGTGGATAACTATCTTTTGGCATGCTTTGTTTAAGTTGGTGAAGTCTATGCAAATTCTTACTCCGCCATTCTTCTTTGGTACAATCACCATGTTTGAAATCCAAGTTGGGTATTGCACCTCTCGAATAAACCCTGCATCCATGAGCTTTTTTAACTCCTTTTCAACTGGCAAATGATGTTTCGGGTGCTACTTTGTGTATACGTTGCCGAAAGGGTGTAATACCCGGATGTATATGCAACTCATGTCGAACAATACTCGGATCAATGCCTGGCATATCCTCCATCTTCTATGCAAAAATATCCACATAATCTCTAAGTAGAGTGACCAAATCATGTTCCCTTTCTGTTTCATCAGTGTTCCAATCTTAATCATTCTTGGGAATTCTTCTGTTCCTATGTTGATATTATTGGTTTCTTTAATTGCTGTAAAAGTAGATTTGGGAGCTCCTGAAAGTGTGGGAGCCCCCTTTAATTGCTATGCTGGAAGACTGCCCCCGTCAATTTTTGGTATGCTTTCCTCCAATGAAGTATTTTTATTTGTTTCATTTACCGCCTCACTTCCCGCAATCTTAATCAAATATTGGTTTAAGGCTTCTTCTTTAGCCTTTATGATTCGTTCTTTTTTTCTATTTTGTTGCTGCTTTACTCGTTCGTCATTCATGCAAATTTTTGATAGGATACAAGAGTTTACTACATTCTGATCTCCTTTTATCTCCATCTCCCCTTGCGGCGTCGGGAATCGCAAGTATTGGTGATATATTGAAGTTACTCCTTTCAATTGGTGGAACCAATGTCTACCAATGATGGCATTATATGGAGATGAAGCCTCCACTACACTGAATTTAGTCAAAATACTTATGGGTCCGGCCATAACATCAAGTAAAATTTCTTCTTTTGGTTTTGAGGCTATCCCATTAAACCCATAGACAGTGTAGTAAGAAGGTGTAAGTTGATCATCCTTTAATCCCATTTTTTGGAAGGTATCATAAAATAAGACATTAAGGGAGATACCCCCATCCATGAGAATCTTCTTGACATTCCATCCATATATTGGTAGAGTAAGCACCAACGGATCATTATGTGTTTCAATTTCCTGATCAACCTCGTCTGATGAAAAAGTTAACGGGAAGCCATCCATCCTTCCCATGTTTCCGTAACTCTTCCCGCAACTTTGAAGACTTCATGACTGTGAACCCTTTTATGTAGCTTCGTGTCAGTAACTATGTTCATAGATGATTGACCCGATTCAGTATAGGAAATCATATTAATAGTTCGGTCATTTTGTGGAATATTTACAGTTTTTCCCATATTGAGCCTTGGTGGAGGATTGGGAAAATAAAGAAATTCCTTCAGCTCTCCCATATCAATCAATTTTTAAACTTGCATCTTCAAATTCCTGCATCTGCTTGCGGAATGGCCCTGATAGCAATGATATTCACAATAATCCTTTGAATTCTGTGTGTGTGATGGCTTCTTTCCTTTTGTCCATGGCCGATGAAAATCTTTCATGTTCTTAATTGCATTTAGAATTTGTGGGTAATGGGTGTTGAGTTTCGTGAAAACTCGATCCTCAAATTGGCGGTTGAACTTTCTTTCATCATCTGTCTTACTTCGTTTGGATTCAATATCAGGATTTTCTCCCGCAATCCTCTTTCCGGAACTTGTTGATGGTTCTAACAAATTTGCCCTGTTGGCAACCCTCTGATGATGGGAAATTATTCTCGGATGCTGTTTTTGAATATCCTGCAACCTTGCACATTTTTCAATAATCTCTCTGAGATCCCCTTCGGTTTTTAGATTTTTTCCATGAATATCTACAAAGAGTGGGCTTGTTCGGTTGGCTATCCCCCATTTGTAGCAGTTAATAGCAATTTCTGGAGTTACATCCCCTATTGCTTGACAGATCGCCTGACATCGATCTTTGTAGTCTCGGATGGTCTTCTCTGTCCAAGACGCAAGGGAAAATAACTTGTCTATCCCAGCGTCTGCGGGTTTATTATAACGAATGTCTCTAGGAACATACGGGTCAATTGTGCGTAAGAATGTACTGACCCTTCTGGAAGATTATCATACCATGCTAAAGATTGTCCCTTTCAAGCTTGACGGAAAATATCAACACATAATAACATTATCTTGTTCCCATCGGGTCATGTTGCGGTTGTAGTATTTTAAATGAGCCGCGGGATCCTTTGTCCCATCATAACATTCAAAGATGGGAAGATTGCACTCATGCGGTATAGACGCATACGCAAGGTGTGGTGCCAACGGTGTTCTTCTGGCTTCTTTTAGCACTTCTTCAAGTCGTCCTCCCTCTTTATTTTTCAAAATTTTGATTTCTTCTCGCATTTGTTCCATGTCCTTAAAATTTCCATCTGTTGTTTTGCAACTCTGAATCATTAAAATCTAATCTATCAGGTTCATACCGCTGATGTGCAGGTTCCACTACCATCACTCTTTGATCTTTATTTATTTTTGCTTTACTTTTTGCGGATCTATTTGAGCTTGTTTCCTTCCCCTGTGTTCTAGTTACAGATGCTTCCGCATCCTGCTGGGCCTTTTGTTTGAGCATTTGGTTTTCTTGGGTCAAGAGTGCAATTTTTTCTGCACAAGTCTGTTGTACCTTGCACATTTCATTCATTTCTTCCATTAATTGATGAATGTGGTCAGCCCTATCGGCCCGTTCCTCCGTTCCATAAACAAACCTCTCAAAAAGTTTCATTTAATTTCTCAACGGGACATCAGTCGGATCGGATCAAGTGCGAAACCGGGTCGTGCACTACCAGGCTCCACACAAACATATCATCATCATCTCAGTATCAGCTACTAGTCACGAAGTTTCTAATTCTACTATTGTCATCAGATATCTTCCTGGTTTTTCCGGTCCTCTACCGTTCTACTTTGAAACAGGGTGAGTGGGTTGTTTTATACTCCCTCCGTTTCTGGAAAAGTGTTACTATCACTTTTTAATTTTAACCTAAAAATAGATGAATTTGAAAAAATAATAGTAACTCTTTTCCTAAAATGGAGATAGTATAAACCAATAATAGTAGGTTTGTGTAAATTGTTTGATTTTGGGGATCACGTAGAGAGACTTGTTTTCGGGTACATAGGAGTGGATGAGAAAGAAGATGTTCAGTTATTTTATTATTTTGTTAAGTCAGATAGAAATCCCATGAAGGATCCCATAATGCTCTGGCTGACCGGAGGAACTGGTTGTTCTGCTTTCAGTGGTCTTGTTTACGAAATCAGTGATTTTTCTTATTCTTATGTTATTCATGCATGTCTCGTGTCAGATCCCCTACACCTTGTTCCGAGACCCATTTGTGTTGTCCTGATTAGTTTGCATCCCTTGGGACCTTAGTTTTTGAGTATGCATAATTTACATAGATGTGGCTTATAAATTTTTGGAGGTCTTATTTTCATCCATGTTATCACTCTTAATATCCAGGATCTTCTTATTTGAGATGAAATTTTGCAAATTAGAAGTCTAAAATCTTATTTGGCCTTGAAAAGTGAGATTTTCACCGACTGTTGAAGATGCTCTAAACGAGAAGTATAATTTTCTTAAATTTAGAATTACCTGTTTGCCCAGGAATATGGGAATCAGGACAAACGAGATGTAGCCATCCTAATTCCTAAATATGTTGCATTGATATATTAAAGACTTTCGAGACAGAAATGTTTTTGTTCTCCTAATTTGAGTACTAAAGTTAGACCATCCGTGCAGTGAGAAGCCCACCACAACTTCCATTTGATAGGTGGTTCTTATCGATGCGGACCTGTGACCTGTCTATAACACTTTGAAGAGCGGATTTGTGCTTACTTTCTTACCGGTGTTCACGTGATATTTATATCCCATCCTTTAATTTAATCTTGGGAATTATATAGTGTAGGATCAGATTCTTAGCACGCATGGTACTAGGATTCCATTTTGTAAGGCCGATATGCTAATTTCTTTTACTTTTTATAAGGTCCTCTGAAATTCGATATCGTGGAATATAATGGGAGTTTACCCACTCTGGTGCAAAACCCGTATTCATGGACAAAGATGAGTACTTGTATCTTATTCAGTTTGGGGCCTTCAAATTTTCTGCGAATTTTACCCAATTTTCACTACATTAGATAGAGTATATGTCAGCAGTAGAAGTGATGCCTGTTGACCACTCGAGTCCAACTACTAAGCTCAGGCCAAGGCAATTTTATTCGGACTGTATATTGAAGTTTGAAACTCTGAATGAATATAAACTTTTGACGTTGAGATTGAACATGTGTAACTTCTTTTCAGGCTGTTAGCATAATCTTTTTAGATTCACCGGTGGGTACTGGATTCTCATATTCGAGGAGCCAACAAGGTTGGAAAACAAGTGTTGGAATCTTGTAACAATGAACAACAGTATTAGATGTATCAGAATAATATATATAAAGAACTGAATTGAGAACAACTCTACCACGGACAACTACGAGAGCAGAATCATAGGTTCAACAAATTGTCCTTAACACATTAGTTCGCGGGTATACTCGAGAAGAGCAATGTTAAACCCCCAACGTGCGAAGATGTGTCCAGGATAAGACTGTCCGATATATCTTGTATTAGCACAATACAAACTACCCACTCTTGAACTTAGCAACAGGGAAGGAAGTGAAATAAACAATCAACGGCGCAAAACAAAGCGAGAAGATGGTGAAAAGAAGACATGATAGTAGACGCTTCTGGGATGGATTTTAAACTTTGAAAAACGTTTTGTATTTATAGGATAAAAGAAACCTTTAGGGTTTATGATTTCTTGTAAAATAATAGATCATGGATGATGTCTTTCAATTCGTAGGCCCAATACATAAGTTAGCCCATGTATTTTTTTCCCACCCCATCCACCCTCTAGTGGACATCCTTCTCTAGAATACCCAATGTGGGACTAAACTAAAGAGTTTCATTCACTCAAGGAAATGAGTGAGCATCCAAGACCAAAACCATTTAGTTTAAAACTCATTTTTTCCAACAATCCCTCACATGAATGAAATCTCGGTAAAAACGAAAAAAAATCAGAATGCGGAAAATACCATATAGGCAAAGGTGTCCATCAGGTCTTGAACCTTTACTTAGTGATAAGTTACCGAAACTACTTGCTAGAGACAGTGAACGCGATGTCTTGAACTGCTAGCGTTTGATGCAATTTGCGATAACAACCACGCATGATATCCTCCCGGCGTTGCTAAGTTCGTGCCGTTGTGTCCATTTTGGCCCTGGACGTATCCCGTTTCTCAGAATGCTCTAAAGAATTCGCTCAAATTCTTATAGGAAGCTGCCCACTTCCTCATTCAGATAGCTGAGTTCTATCAAGAGTGTTACTGCTACACCCCACTTCAATCTAAAATTGAAACTATAAAACTCATTAAGACTTCTTAAAAGTCATCCTTCACATGCAGTCACACTATCACAACAATGCACCATAGGGAGGGACAGAGAATGTAATTCTCTTGATAGTGCATACCTTTAATTACCACAAATTAGTTGTCTCATTGAACCTTGATCTTGGGATATCCAATCACTAAGGTTGAGTGTCCTTCATGGGAATTTTATTTCTTGAGCTTAAGTCCCATCCCCCTCGATGCAATAACAAACTATCTCTCTAGATTATCCTTTCGTCAAAGGATCCACTGATTTTTCTATTGACTTCACTAAGTCTACAAAAATCACTTCATTAGAGAGTAGTTTTCTTACCGAATTAGCCGCCTTCTCTGAGTTTGTCTAGACTTTTCCATTGCTCATTTACTTTAGACTCACATAGTCAATTGAGTTTCAACAATGGTGGCCACATGCTTCGGTCACACAGAATGTCTTCTAAGAAGCATCTTAATAGCCATTCGGCTTTCTCTCGTGCTTGAATTAAGGCGCACAAACTTTGATTTCTTCAAAAATCAAGTTCATCATGTTTTTTTAAGGACTTCCTTAGACATACACTCCTTAAGAGGGTACACACATAGGCTAAGATTTTTTCATAGGCTGAAACAACAACATCTCTTAAGGTCAGTACAGTATGTATCACGTACACAATTTAAATGTACCTCAAGTACTGCAAATTTCTGATCATATTATCCCACTAATTCTTCTGTCACAAATGTATTTCTACACCGAATGCACTGCACATTTACAACACACATTAAACGTATTGAGTTTGACAAAGACCATTTCCGTCAAAATTTATTCTGGCTCCAATGATCCTTTAGATCATGCTTGTCTACAACAACTTAGCCTTTCAATCAAATCGTAAAAGTCACATGTGTTTCTAGGTGGTTGTAAAGCATATAAAGGCATATACAAGATACATGTACTAAATAATAGTACGGTCACTACATTTTCCTCAAAAGATTAGTGCCATATAAATATACCACATATTTGAAATTAAATATGTACCTCAAGCATCCCAATTTTCTGGTCCTGTGATCAGAGCAACCCTGCAATTATCCAGGATAAACTGGGAAACATGTACACCTATTTTACAACACACATTTGACAGAAACTATATTATCAAAATTTTATTTGGTTCTTTCTGATCCTTTAGACCACTTCAACAACATATTAGTTTCCTGTCAAACTTTAAACAACAAAAAATTGTTAGTGGTTGTAAAACACGTAACAAAGGCATGCTAAACATATGCACTGATTTGCTGAAGAAGTCGACTCTTCATTCACACCTTAGACCCCCCACAATTGAGGTCTACAAGGTAGGGCACATATAAGTCTAGGGTCTTCTATGAATCTGCTTGAGAAATCAAACAAACACTTGTTTCCATCTTATACCCCACAGTTGAGGTATAAGGTCCCCAACATTTAAAGTGTTTGCCTTAAAATTATTTAACACTTACCTCTTACTTTGATCAAGTGCATATCGGCATAATTTACCGTGTTACAGCATTGGCTTCCTTTTGGGAGGCACATATGGCCAAGACCACGTCGTAAAGCTCTCTGCCAGGTTGTTTACTCGCGAGCTTCGTTTCCCACAATTGCCGCTCAGCCTCTATTCCTCGACCAGCACATATGTACATATCCACTTCCAGAGAGGCATGCAGCCCTGTCATTGCTGCTAGAACTTTCCACCTCTGAACTACTTTGTCAAAAAAATTGGTTCTGTAGCCGGGGCGATTCTGATGCTGATCACTATTAAATAAAACCATGCCTTTGATGCTTTTACTGCAGAAAGCGCAAATAAAATTCTAAGAAATTTAGAGAAATTTCCGAAGAACATAAAGTGCATGACATGTGAGTAGCGTTCAACGTTCATTATCCTTCCACTTTCACAGTCCCTGCCTTTGATACCTTACCGATATCATTCCTTGCCAAATCAACGAGCATAATATGCTCGGCACATTCCTTTTCATCAGCAAGTAGCTCGTTCTCTAGCATCTTATCTTCCTTTTCTGTCTTGCCTCTTCTAATCTTCCCAGCAAGCGGCCTGCTAATATTCTTTCTTCGCTTCACACGAGTGAGAATCTCAGGACTTGATGCAACAAGAATGCAACCTCTAGCCTGTATATAGCTCAAGTACGAACTTGGATTGACAACTCTTAGTGCTCTGTACACTTCAAAGGGATCAGCAAAAGTGCGACGTTCGAAACGTTGACTTAGCACAATCTGGAAAATATCTCCAGCAACGATGTGTTCTTTCGCTTTAATAATAGCATCCTTGTACTCTTCTAGTTTCATTGATGATGTAAGTTTGGAAGTTGAAGCAAAGTGTGGAGTTTTTAAATTCACTGAACCTGCTGACAGCTTCGGCGGATCAATGTTAAATACTTTAGATGCCAGATTTTCCAGTTTTATAACTCCATCATTGTAAGCTTCCACTACAAGAAAAATGGGTTTAAGCGACATGTCGTTTAAAGTCGCTTAAAGCCCCTTTTAAGTCGCTATAACCGTTATAGCGACTAAAAGTGGCACTCGCTCCGTTGGTTGCCCAAAGCCATGTATCTCAAAGCCTTGAGCGACCATGCAATCGCTCTAGTAATAAACCAACTTACCTAAAGCGAGTGCTTTTCTCATTGCTTAACATCAGACCAACTAACATGGAGCAAGTAAAATTTTGATCGCTTAACATCTAGACCAACCAATATAGCAAGTAACATATCAATCGCTTCAGATATACCAATCATTCTAAATCAATTAAACTACTTAGTTGATAGATACATGGAGCAACTATTTATGAAATTGCTTTGTTAAAGTTTTAAGCGATCAAAAATTTTGCTCTGTAAAAGTGATTTATGATTTTGATTGGCCTGAAGTTGGTTGCTCAAGCTTTTGAGGTAAAATTTTTTTTACTCTCTAGAAGCAGCTTGTGACTTAGGAGCTATTAAACTACCTAGTTAGAAGATACATGGAACAACTAAACCTGATTTTACTTGGTTAAAATTTTAAGCGATCAAATGATTTTGCTTGCTACAAGCGATTTCTATTTTGATTGTCCTGAAGTTGGTTGCTTAAACTTTGAAGGTATCAAAGTTTTTACTCAAGTTGATTGTTTAAATTTTTGAGCTTCCAAATTATTTTAGAATTCAGATTTTAATTGGCTTAAAGTTGGTTGCTGGAGTATTTAAGTTACTCAATTTTTTTGTTCATTTTATTTAAATAATCCAAAAATCTAATTACAATTAAAAAATATTATAACTAAGATTGATATAATTAAAATGAAAACATCTAATTAAGAATTATAATTAAGATTAGATAATTACAAATATATTTCATTTGAATATCCCACCAAAAAGCATAACCTTTTAACAATATTGTTTCATACACATCCCGACAAGAACCAAAATACATACAAAATGAATAGTACTTGTATCATCTTAATGTCTAGTTTCACTTCCCAAAAGAACAAGAAGGTTGACAACCAATCTTCTTCAAAAAGCCTCATTCAAATACTGACATTAAGCTCTGTCCCTTGAAGCTTTGAGTTGAGCAGAATAGTGTACCTGCAGCAATAATAAACTTTAAATACAAAAGTAAAGTTTAATACCTAAATAATACATACAAAACAAACCCCAAAAAAAATCCTATTACAGTATCAAAACCCAAAAAAAAAAAAATACAAAAAAAACTAAAATTATTACAAACATCCACTTACATAGATTCATAATATAATTCCTACAAATCCCAAAATTATCCACCCCAGTATCTGCGTAAAAGAAAATGAAAAACAAATCACAACAGAAGACTACAACTGCAAACAAATTATTCATCATTATTAACCCATCTTCATCATAATGACTAAACCAAGATTAAACTAAACCTTACAGATTGTCGTACACTAACCTGTAGTCATCTTGCAGACCAACATCATTAACACAGTTGTATCCCAAAATAAACCCTGCATCAACATTTTGTATCCCAAAATAAGCCCTGCATCATCTTGCAGCCTTGCTCATCCTAACATGTATACATAAGTTTATTGATCAGTATGCAAATCAAAGGAGAAAATCATCTGTTGAAAACGACTCTTAATCCAAGTAGTGATAGCTCAGCATTCCATACTCAAGTAGATATCTGGCCAAGGAAACAGCAGAAGCAGCTATCACTATGAACAAATCACAAACTGGAACTTGATCAAAGAAAACCAGGCATAATCAAGTCAAAGTCATCAAGTCACTATGAACATAATTCACACAAATAGAAAAATCAATTCATCTTTATTAACAAAACCCACTTCAGAAAACTGGAAAATTTCCTAAATTAGATCAAAATCCCAAACAAAAATAAAAAGCCCTAATTCAAAAATCCAAAATCAAAAAATTCCACTGTTAAATCAAAACCCACTTGATAAATTAGCATAACAATAGACCACGAGATTAGTAAATTAAAATAATGACGGTCTGCAATTGTATGTTGCAGACATGAAAAGTGTACTATACATGTTAGATCTTCTACATCTTTTTTTAAGAACTGAAAAATTATAATCAATACAATATTATCTTTCTTCACCAACATGATCATAAATAGCGAACTTGTGAGCCTCTGACATCAACAAATAGATATCAAAATAGCAGATATAACCTAACAAAAGAGAGATTTAGTTTAGGTTAAAGAGACACCGCAAACTACATGGTACATCTTCTTGATAGTATTAAACTTGGGTCAACATAATCTCACTCAGTGAAGCATTGATTCTAACTGAAATGAGGTGCAGTCCATGCGGCCATGCGAGGCAAGATTGTGAGAAAACAATATTCATTCTCAGACATTAATGAGAAGGAGGCGCTGGAAATTTAGTGAGTGAGGCAGAGAGAAGGAGGCAGAGAGAGGCAGAGAGAGGCGCTGGAAAAACAGAGATTCAGTAGGGAGGCAGAGAGATTTAGTAGTGAGGCAGAGAGAAGGAGGCGCTGGAAATGAGAAGTTGAGAATGTTTCCTTAGGGTTAGGGTGTTTATATATAAGGGTACTAAACGTAAATAAAGGGAACTTCGTGGTCAATAAATAAAAAAAAATAGGGTTTGATTCATCTGACGGTTTAAGATTAAAAGTTAGGTTGATCGGATGGTTCTAGGTTTTCCATCTTCTACTCATACAGATTGTTAATCTGACGGTTTAAAATTAACATTTTATGCTCATACGGATCACGAATCTGACGGACCAAAATTAACATCTTATGCTCATACGGATCACGAATCTGACGGACCAAAAATTCCATCTTTTTTCGCCC
This sequence comes from Papaver californicum, assembly GCA_023531435.1. Lineage (NCBI taxonomy): Eukaryota > Viridiplantae > Streptophyta > Magnoliopsida > Ranunculales > Papaveraceae > Papaver > Papaver californicum. Next base: position 3,668,201 of record JAJJMC010005091.1, read on the forward strand.
AATTCAATACAATTTAATGCAATCGCTTCAATTTAAAAGGACTGAAATTTCAATTTCTCCATTTTCTTTTAATCTCGATATAATTCATTTTTGATTCACCCAATTTTAGCTTCTTCGTAGGCCCTTCACCGTGAAAACGCTCATCTACGTTTGGATTTACATTTGAAGTATCAGATTTTGATTTTATTTATTCAATCTAACGCAATCGCCTCAATTCAAAAGAGTTATTTTTTTTTTTAATTTATTCAATATCCCTACAGTTTTAATTCATGTTTTCCCAATTTCAATTTTCGTCACTCTAACTTATCCAATTTGACATAATCTCTTTAATTTTAGTCGAATTAATTTGAATTTCTTCTTGTTTTTTTCTTCCGTTGATCTACAAAATTTGCAATTATTTCTTCCAACCTCAAATCTCTAGTTATTTGTTGATCTTAACCTATCACACCAAATATCTAGTTATCCATCATTTTAACCAAATGTCCATTGACTTTTAGTCAATTTCACCCGTTGTCCATTAATTTTATCCAATATCGGTCGACCTCACTCAATTTCTCTTGAACTCCATCGGTTATTCCTCACTCAATCATTTTATCTATCTTTTTTTTAAATCAATCTTATATATTGCTAGTTGGCCTCACTCAATTTTTCTTCGATTTCATTAGTTTATCCACTTATCCATCATTTTAACGAACTCGTATGTTAGGTTTATTTATCAACCTTCGATATGAAAAAATACAAAGAATAGTAAAAAAAAATAATGATTGAGGATATTTTTATCGACCTTTGATTATACATAAATGTTTATTTTGAATATGTAAGAATGAATCAGGAAAATAAGAAATTAATTTGATAATTGTTTCACTAGACAATAATAAGGGATAGGTATAGGGTGCCAAACGCTTTATATGTGATGTCGAACACTAAGAAGAATTCATTTTGTAGACTTTGAAAGGAAAATAAGGTTTCGGACAAGTTAACGCATCAAACATTTCTCGTTGTGTGAACCTTAAAGAGCGGAGGTTTATAGGTCTAAAAAATCACAATTGCCATGTTAAATCGAACTCGTGCATCCGATTTATTTATCAACCTTTGTTACAATTCAACTTTGATTTCTCCAATTTAGGTTATTCGTGAGCCCTCAAAGCAATAGATATGATTTACCCAAAATGTCAACATGTTAATACACAAATGATAAAACTAAATGAGATCGAAACAATTTGAGTGAAATTGAGTAATATTGAACTATCCATCAACCTTAGGTCATTAAGAAAAGTATGAAACAATAGTCCATTTAGGGTTCCAGAAAAGATTCTCAGTCAATCGACTAGGTCATTAAGAATAATATGAACAACAATGGTACATTTAGGGTTTCCTTGAAAACTCATACTCAATCGACTAGGTCATCAAGCACAATATGACAAATACACATACATTTAGGGTTTAACTTAATTTTTCATCAATTTTACTTGATTTCACTTATATTTATTGAATTTTATCCAATTTCGATCAAACTTATTCATTTTTGTATCGATCTAACAAATCTAACGATATCAAACTATGATTTCATCAATCTGACTAAAATTTACTCAATTTTTTATCGAACCGACTTGAATACACTCAATTTTGATTGATCTTACTCAAATTATATCAATTTTACTCGATTTCACTTTGATTTATTGAATTTTATTCAATTTCAATCAAACTTATTCATTTTGTTATCGATCTAACAAATCCAACGATATCAAACTATGATTTCATCAATCCCACTAAAATTCACTCAATTTCTTTGTCGAACAGACTAGAATACACTAAATTTTGATCGATCTTACTCAAATTATATCAATTTTTCATCAATTTCACTCGATTTCACTTAGATTTATTGAATTTTATCCAATTTTGATCAAACTTATTCATTTTGTTATCGATCGATCTAACGATATGAAACTATGATTTCATCAATCTCACTAAAATTCACTCAATTTTTTATCGAACCGACTTGAATACACTCAATTTTGATCGATCTTACTCAAACTATATCAATTTCGCTCGATTTTACTTATATTTATTGAATTTTATCCAATTTCGATCAAACTTATTCATTTTTTTTATCGATCTAACAAATCTAACGATATCAAACTATGATTTCATCAATCTGACTAAAATTCACTCAATTTTTTATCGAACCGACTTGAATACACTCAATTTTGATCGATCTTACTCAAATTATATCAATTTTTCATCAATTTTACTCGATTTCACTTTGATTTATTGAATTTTATCCAATTTCGATCAAACTTATTCATTTTGTTATCGATCTAACAAATCTAACGATATGAAACTATGATTTCATCAATCTCACTAAAATTCACTCAATTTTTTATCGAACCGACTTGAATACACTCAATTTTGATCGATCTTACTCAAACTATATCAATTTTTCATCAATTTCACCCGATTTCACTTAGCTTTATTGAATTGTATTCAATCTCAATCAAACTTATTCATTTTTTTATCGATCTAACAAATCCATTGATATCAAACTATGATTTCATCAATCTCACTAAAATTCACTCAATTTTTTATCGAACCGTCTTGAATACACTCAATTTTGATTGATCTTACTCAAATTATATCAATTTTACTCGATTTCACTTTGATTTATTGAATTTTATTCAATTTCAATCAAACTTATTCATTTTGTTATCGATCTAACAAATCCAACGATATCAAACTATGATTTCATCAGTCCCACTAAAATTCACTCAATTTCTTTGTCGAACAGACAAGAATACACTCAATTTTGATTGATCTTACTCAAACTATATCAATTTCACTCGATTTCACTTGAATTTTAATTGAACATCTATTGGGGTTCAACCCAATTCATCAAATCATAACTTATAAAATTCAATAAATTCGAGTAAAATTGATAAAAATTGATATAATATGAGTAAGATCAATCAAAATTGAGTGTATTCAAGTGAGATTGATAAACTAAGAACCCTAATTATAAAAAAACCCAAATATTGATGAATCCTAATTTCCAAAATCCGCTACGTTTTGCTTTCGACATCCGAAATCCGTTATCCACCTTGTAACTAACACACAATGGTAACTAACACACTTTGGTAACTAATACACAATGGTAACTAACACACAATCCGTATGAGCATCCAACATCGAATCTGGACCATCAAAATTTTTCTATGATCCGTATGAGGTGGCTTATTTACCGTTAAACTTTTCTTTTCAAAACCCTAAACTTTTTTTTTCCTATCATTTCCTTGTCTTTCTCTCTCTCCGTCTGTTTTTGAAGGCACTTCTGTTTTTTCTTTCTTCCTTTTAGGGTTTACACCCGAAACCCTTACTCCCTCTCCATCCCAAAATCTTCATCATCTTGGATTTTGAAGTTTCTCTGATCATCAATCATGGCGGCATTAGACAGTATAACCGAAATACCTATCACTAGTATCAAAGGTATGTACCGAACTAGAATCAGATCTAGGTTTTACAGACAAAGTATTAGCCGAATTCATTACTGAAATAGGTCGTGATTCTGAATCTGTTGACGAATTTGATACTAAATTGAAAAACAATGGTGCTGAAATGCCTGATTATTTCGTTCGTACTCTATTTACCATTATTCGTGCTATTCTCCCATCGTCAAAATCTAAGAAAGATGATGATGAGCCTGTGTTTAAATCACTTTCTATTGCTGATGGTAAAGCTAGAGTTAAAGAATTAGAAAGAGAGATTGAGTAGACTTCCAAAAAAATGGCTTCTTCCGCGATGAAATTTCTTGTGTTGTTAGCTGTTTGTGTTCTTCCTGCTATTGTTAGTGGCACTGCTAGACCCGTTAAAACACCTCTTACTGTCTGTATAATAGTTTAATCATATTTTCTGGTGTTAGAACTTTCAATTAACTTTACTTATTTGAATTTTGTTCAGGCATACAGAGTGTTTGTGATATTGCCTCTTCCAGAATTGATGTATAGTTGTATCAGTCCTTCATGGTCTTCTTCCTTTAATGTTATGAGTTCTCAACAACAAATTGAAAAATTCAGTAAGTAATTGTTTGTTTTTTCTGCATATGAACTGTAGATTGTATATTTCTTTAGTGATAAGGAAGTCTTGTTCCGTTATTTGCTGATTTTCTTGAGTATATTGACTTAACGTAGAGTTATATTCATTTCTGGGGTACACCTTTCTCTAAACCTGTTTTGTTTTTGCCATTGGTCAGTCGTTTCCCTTTTTTAACCCTGATTTGATGTTCATGGGAGGGATTCTTCACGAAGATTCTCGGCTTAGAATTATTCATAGGGATCCTCGAACCGCCCTTCATATCTTCAAGCATGTTGCAGACTTCACGAGGATGTTTTACTCTTCATATCCAGCCATATGTCTCTCGCCCATGCTGAACTTTAATAACTTCAGGTGCGGACACTTGAGGTGCTATCAGAAACTTCTCTTTGTTTCAGGTACGAAATTGTGGCTTCATTATAATGTCATCGTCTTTGGGCTTGATTTCAATTTCGTCTTCTTTAAACTGAATTTCAAACTTTAGGCTGTGACGATTGAATTATGGTTGCGGACTTGATTTGTTGCACCTTTACTGTTGGTTAAATAGCTGCCATCAATTGTAGTCAGTTTTCGTCGTTGGATGTTCTATTAGTGTAGTCACCAACTGTTGTTCGTCTCCTTGGATTGAGTTGGTATTCAGTTCTTCAATTCGGGCTGCACAGTTGAAGATTTCTCGAGTCTATGATTCACTGGAGTTGTGCTTGGGAGTTACTTAACATTGATGACAGTCATATTCTTCTGGGCTGTATGGAAAACTGATTTCTTGTGTAATTTGTAACATGCTTACATTTCAACTGTATGCTTTGTGTGATTGTAATTTCTAACCTTCTTACATTTCAACTGTATGTTTTGCTGGACGCTGCTTGGGAGTTGGAACTAGATATGACACGTTGGCAGAATTGTCAAGAAGAGAAATGGTGTCAAGAATAAAGCCATATCCTGATATTGATGCATTCATGAAGGCAATTTCCATAGAAGGCCAAGAAAGCAGTATGGTTACAAATTATATTATTAAGAACACAATAGAGTAATTTCTAGCAATTAAATGTATACTCCTGTAGTGTTGGCAATGGTCCCAAAATTCATATCAGTGATGCAATGGTCGGAAGAACACAATATAGTAATTTCTACTCCTGTAGTGGGTAAATTGAAGAAAATGTATACTCTAATCATTCAATTAGAGATGTTTGAAGTTGATAATAGATTTTAATAATTTAGACATTAGTTTTTCACTCACTACCTCGAATCCCGATATTTCCAGTTAAGCAATAGGATTGGAATACAATATGTGATTGATTTTAGTTGGATAAAATTTCAGGGTGTATTCATATCAGATTTGATTAGTGTTGTAATTGAACTTCCAGATATTTCTTATATGAACATATAGAAACATCATTTTGGAGCTTATATTTCGATTGTCACAAAAAATATTTTTTGTGGACCTTAACTACAGATATTTTGCTTTGATTTACTTTCATTTATGGACCTTAACTACAAATATTTGACCAAAAATGGAGTAATTTAAACAAACGTTATTTTTGTTTTTTAAGTCTTAAACACACACACAATGATCCTTAAATTGTTTATCTTGCCAATAGAAAACCAAAAATATCTGATCCAATGGATATAAATATAGATTTAGGAAATCATTATTCTTTGGATTTTTTCTCAGGTTATTAGTTTTTTATTCTTCCATAAATACATATTCCTCGATATTAAAATATATGAATATTTTACTAATTAAAATATGTATAATATTTAGAAAAAAATAATTAAAAAATAATCAAAAAAGGGTGTTATAACCAAGTATAACCGTACTAAAATGGACAGATACGATGTTTTTCCAATGAGTCACATGGATCACAATCCGTATGACTAGATAGAACTAGGAATAAAGCGTTGATGTATTTTGATCACACGGTCTATCTTTCTCCCTCAAGTAATTCATTTTTTGACATGTGGTGGTGGCTTAAACTTAGTTGCTGAGAGAGGTTTGAGCAACCAATTCATTTTCTGTAGCTACGAGTCTGTGCCTCAAAGTGAATAGCTACATGATCACTTTTTTAGATGCTACAAGTTAATTGCAAAACGGATATAGTAATTAAACATATTTGGTAATGGCTCAAACTTAGTTGCTGAGAGAGGTTTGAGCAACCAATTTATTTTGTTGTTGCTACGAGTCAATGCCTCAAATTGAATAGCTACATGATCAACTTTTAGCTGTTACAAGTTACTTGAAAAACGGATCTAGCAATAAACATATTTGGTTGTGGCTCAAACTTAGTTGCTGAGAGAGGTTTGACCAACCAATTTATTTTGTTGTTGCTACGAGTCGGTGCCTCAAACTGAATAGCTACATGATCAACTTTTAGCTGCTATAAATTACTTGAAAAACGGATCTAGCAATTAAACATATATGGTTGTGGCTCAAACTTAGTTGCTGAGAGAGGTTTGACCAACCAATTTATTTTGTTGTTGCTACGAGTCGGTGCCTCAAAGTAAATAGCTACATGATCACTATTTTAGTTGCTATAAATTACTTGAACAAAGGATCTAGCGATTAAGTATATTTTTTCGTTGCTAAATAATAGCGGAAACATGTTTATTGCCACCAAAATTTCGGGCAGTTGCAATTTTAGACGCTTAAACTATTTAAGCGACTAAATTTTTGAGCTCTTGCTAAGATTTTAGACGTTTAAGCCCGTTTTTCTTGTAGTGTTCCTGAACTGAAGAATAATGATCTAATCGTACCCAATGAACTGCGTAAATTTTCTTTTCAATATGATCAAAGACAATGACATCTTCGTAGAGGCCTAAATTAACGTCTGGACGGTTTCTATCATCTACAGGTGCAGTAGAAAACGATAGTTTTTTTCTTTTCGACATATCTCACGGCATCATAAGAAAAATATCCAAAATCAACATCCACTGTGGTATATGCGATTAAAGAAACAGAAGCAAGCTACACTCTAATTGAATTTCTTGATTCTCCATTTGAGGAACTTGGAATTGGAACCCTTAAGCTCTTACACACACTCACAACCTACATGGGCCATATACTTGCAGACAGACAATGTAACACTGAAGGCCAACCTGAAAACCTTAATTAAAATTCCACCTGACACCACCCAATTAAATGAAAAGTTGGCGATAGCTGCAAAATTCCTAGCAATATTGCCCCACCAGAACTTACCCCTTAATCTTGCCCTTTTATACACGAGAAAAATACCATTAGCATAATTAGCATAGACTTGATATATCTGTTGTCAAGGCACTGAGCATGAAGTTTAAAGCAATATTAATAATGGAAATAAGCTTGTCAGGAGCTGGACCCTCCAGGATGGAACCGAAGGCATATGTAGCTGCCTCTCTCTGCCTCCAATCAGGTTTTGTTATATTCTCTTCAATGAAAGGCATGACAAGTGGAACAATGTCGTCTCCTACAGTACGAGCAACCAAACCCAAGCATGTACCCCCAGCCATTGCAAGATTCCAAGCCCCTTCGTCTTGATCTTGATCCTCCTCCTGTTTAAGAAGGGTCTCCAATAGCAATTACATAAACAATCAATGTGAGTATCAACAAAACCGTAGCTAATCACTCAAGCCCCAACTAAGAGATACTAATCTCTCATTGGTAAGATATCAAACAGATATGCGAGACAAAATCTCTTAACTTCAAATTTATCGATAACATGTTTGATATATTAGTTTAAACACGGAACTAAGAGGTGTTTAATTTATATATCACACTGTGCACCACATATTGGAGGATATAAAATATACCCACATGAGCCATTTTAAAAATAAAACTCATAGATAGGCTAGAAAAACTAATTTAGTCAACAATATTTTTCTGCCCGTCAGAATTTTTCAGTAACGTTTTTCAATTTTGTAAAATACCTAAAAAATACTTTTACAACTCCAAAAATTCTGAAATTTGGTGTGGGTAACTATCAGGATGTCTACTGTATTTGGTTAAAAGTATTTGTTGAAATTCATTATAAGTTAAGACATATACTCGAAACTCTACAGCTGACCAAAAAGAACAAACTCAATTATGTTTTTCACTTCACAATTAATATCCTTTGTTTTCCAAAATAATATCAACGTCAACGATTCACAAAAACCAAAAGTTATTGATACTTAGCTCTTTTATATTGGAAGTGATCGATTTAACAAAACGGATAAGCTCCCCAGATCTCCGCAACAGCAACATGACAAAACTTTAGAAAAATAGCATCTTGGATTGCCATCTCTTGAAATCCTTTCCGTTGAACTTCTGTGGTTTTTCAACATCGTTCTTTCCCATTGTTACGAGATAAAAGATAATGTGTTAAGATTGTTGGAATCTTGCAACAATGAACAACATCGTTAGATGTATCAGAATAATATATATAAAGAACTCGAATTGAGAACAACTCTACCACGGACAACTACGAGGGCAGAATCACAGGTTCAACAAGTTGTCCTTAACACATTAGTTCGCGGGTATACTCGAGAAGAGCAATGCTAAACCCCAACGTGCGAAGATGTGTCCAGGATAAGACTGCCCAAATATAACTTGTATTAGCACAGTACAAACTACCCACTCTTGAACTTAGCAACAAGGAAAGAAGTGAAATAAACAATCAACGGCGCAAAACAAAGCGAGAAGATGGTGAAAAGAAGACAGGATAGTAGCCTCTTCTGGGATGGATTTTAAACTTTGAAAAACGATTTGTATTTATAGGAGAAAAGAAATCTTTAGGGTTTAGGATTTCTTGTAAAATAATAGATCATGGATGATGTCTTTCAAATTCATAGGCCCAATACATAAGTTAGCCCATTACATAAGTTAGCCCATGTATTTTTTGCCCACCCCATTCCACCCTCTAGTGGACATCCTTCTCTAGAATACCCAATGTGGGACTAAACTAAAGAGTTTCATTCACTCAAGGAAATGAGTGAGCATCCAAGACCAAAACCATTTAGTTTAAAACTCATTTTCTCCAACAACAAGTCACCTAAAATCTGCTAACCAAGCTTACCAATTTCTCAAGAAGGTAATACCGTACATGCCACTAGCAGATTGAACTTAATCTTTTACTTAGTGCGCAGTAATTCTAATCAATGCTAATTATACGTTTGTTTTTGTAGTGGTTGATAGTTCACCCGGAGTTTAACTCCAATCCCATATATATTAGCGGTGACTCGTATTCTGGCTTACCTGTTCCTGTCATAGTCCAAGATATTCTAGATGGTAATCCTAAATTATCAAATTATGAATGTGTGCAGGCATTTGTGACCTAGCTACTAAATTCAATATTCTTTAACCCGTGAATCTTGTTGTTTTAATTTACAGGAAATGAAGCAGGGCACAAACCATTCATCAATGTTAAAGTATGTAGTCCTGGCTAGTAACATATGTTGGTTCTGCAACAATAGAAAACACTAAATAGAAGAAGATGTTAAGTTTAATGGAATCTCTGAATTGATATCACATAATGGACAGAGCCACCTGCTCAGCAAATTGTCCTTAACACAATAGTCCGCGGGTACTCCTCAAAAATGAGAGATGCTATACCCCCACATCGGAGATGTGTCCAGGATAGAACTGCCCGTTATGACTAGTATAAGCACAATACTAGTCACCCTCAAACGAACTCAACAATAATTTAGATAGAAGGGAAATAAACAAGCAGTGCGCAAAACAAAGCAACAAGAGGGGAAAAGAAGACATGGTAGTAGCTGCTTCTGGAGTAAATTGAAATGAAGAAATTCGTTTTCTTTTATAGGCAGAAGAAGAGAATAGTTTTAATGGCAATCAATTTCGTGCATGGAGCACGGACTTAATGTTTAAAACGGAATTAAAACGGTCAATTTATTCTCTCTTTAATTCAGCTTAAATCTCATCGGATCAGACGCCCCCCACATTAAAACGAAATTTAATTTAGTTTTAAATTCTTTAAGGAAATAATTTGAAATAATTTTTCTAAAAGGATTAGTCTTGGTTGGCCCGCAGCCGCAGCCACGCCCGCACCCCAACCACAACATCAACCACAGCCACAACCGCAACCGCACCCGCACCCGCAGCCACAACCACAACCGCAAGCGCAAGCGCAAACCGAAGCGCAAGTGCACCCGCACCCGCTCCCGAGCGTGTGTGCTTCGGTGAGAAGCACCGCGTATGTGAAAAGTATGGTTGCACCAACTAGCCCATAGCCTTAGTTCTCTCTCAACCACAAAAGTGTCTAAACTTCTAAGGGCCCTCCCTTAGATGCAACTTTCTTGGTAATAAGGAGAGGAGTCATCTTTAGTTTCTCCAATGTGGGACTAAAGGTTCATTCACAAAAGTGAAAATGAGCTAGTTTACTTAGTGACCCCTTGGTCCTAAGATCCATTCCCACCAAGACCAAAAAACAAAACATTATAAGTTCATTTTATCTAACAATCCCCCACATGAATGAAAACCCGATGCAAATCAGAAATCGGAAAGCGAGAAATACCACTATAGGCAATAGGTGTCCATAAGGTCTTGAACCTTTGCTTAGTGAGAAATACCACTTTAGGTAATACGTATCTTCTCAGAATGCTCTAGAGAATCAGCTCTATTCTCATAGGAAGCGACCCACTTCCTCATTCATATAGGTGAGTTCTATCAAAAGTGTTTACTGCTGCACACCACTTCAATCTTAAATTGAAACTATAAAACTCATTAAGACTTAATAAAAAGTCATCCTTCACATGCAGTCACACTATCACGTCTACACCATAGGGAAGGGACAGAGAATGAAATTCTCTGATAGTGTTTCCTTTAATCCACCACAAATTAGTTGTCTCATTCAAAACCTTGATCTTAGGATCTCCAGTCAGCAAGGTTGAGTATCCTTCATGGAAAGTTTATTTAATGATCTTAAGCCCCACCCCCTCGATGCATTACAAACTATCTCCTTGGATAAACCTTTTGTCAAAGGGTCCGCGATATTCTTCTTAGATCTCACAAAGTCAACAGAAATAACGCCAGTTGAGATTAGTTGTTTTAGGGAATTATGTCTTCTACGAATGTGTATAAAATTCCCATTATAGTTGTTGTTTTTTTAGCATTAACTATTACATCTTGACTATCACAATGTATAGATATAGCTGGCACAGGCCTATGCCAAAGAGGAATGTCTTCTAAAAAACATCTTAGCCAAGCGGATTCCTCTCATGCTTTATCTAAAGCAATAAACTACGATTTCATAGTGGATCGAGTTATACATGTCTGTTTGGAACTCTTCCAAGATACAGAACCACATGCTAGAGTGAACACATATCCACTTGTAAACTTAGACTCATCTGAGTCTGATATCCAGTTTGCATCACAAAATCCTTCAAGGACTGCAGAGTATCTCTCTTAATTTAAACAAAAGTTCAAAGTGTACTTCAAGTACCTTAACACTCTAATACGTGCATCCCAATGCTCCTGCCCTGGATTACAGGTATACCTACTCAACCTACTCACAGCATAAGCAATGTCTGGTCTCATACAATTCATCAAATACATTAGACTTCCTATAACACGTGAATATTCAAGTTGTGAAACTCCATTACCCTTATTCTTTTTGAGTATACAACAAGGATCATACGGAGTACAAGCAGGTTTACTATCAAACTGGTCATATTTCTTAAGCACAGATTCAACAAAATGAGATTGACTAAGACTATATCCATTAGGATTTCTTCCAATCTTCATCCGTAAGATCACATCAGCGGGGCCTAAGTCTTTCATGTCAAAATTCTCATTTAGCATGTTCTTTGTGGAATTAATTACATACATGTTTGTACCAAGTATAAGCATATCATCAACATACAAGCATACAATCACACATGCATCGTTCACAAGTTTAGTATAAACACACTTGTCAGATTCATTGATTTTAAAACCATTAGAGATCATTACTTGATCAAATTTTTCATGCCACTGTTTGGGTGCTTGTTTCAAACCATACAAAGATTTTTTCAGTTTACAAACTTTGTTTTCACAACCTTTCACTACAAATCCCTCAGGTTGGTCCATATAAATTTCTTCATCTAATTCACCATTTAGAAAAGTTGTTTTTACATCCATTTGATGTATCTCTAAGTTATGAATGACAGCAATAGCAATTAACATCCTAATGGAAGTAATTCTCGTAACAGGTGAATAAGTATCAAAGAAATCTACACCTTCTATCTGTTTATAGCCTTTAGCTACTAATCTAGCTTTGTATTTTTCCACAGTTCCATCTACCTTACGTTTCCTTTTGAATATCCATTTACAACCTATGGGTTTACACCCTAGAGGTAAATATACAATCTCCCAAGTACCATTAGGTATAATGGAATCCATTTCACTAATGGAGGATTCTTTCCACCATGGAGCTTCAGAAGAAGTCATGGCTTCTCTATAAGTCTGTGGATCAGTCTCATCTAAGCATGTTATGAAGTCTGGCCCAAAAGATTTTTCAGTTCTAAGTCTTTTACCTCTTCTAGGCTCAGATTCAAATTCATCTTCCTCTAAACGTAATGTCTGACTAGTCGAAGGGACATCCAGAGGATCAACACATATCATGCGAGAATCAGATTTTAGTGGAAAAATATTTTCAAAGAACACAACATTCCTAGATTCCATAATAGTATTCACACCAATTTCATATATTTCAGAACTTACAACAATAAATCTATATGCAATAGTATGTTCAAGATACCCTATGAAGACACAGTCAACAGTTTTGGGTCCTATCTTGGTTCTCTTAGGTGGAGGAATGGACACCTTAGCCAAACACCCCCACACTTTAAAGTATGCATAAGAAGGTTGTCTACCTTTCCATAACTCATATGGAGTTTTATCTGATCCTTTAAAGGGTACTCTTTTCAAGACACAACAAGCTGGGAGGACGGCCTCCCCCCACAAGTTTGCAGGTAATCCTGAACTAATCAACATGGCATTCATCATCTCCTTAAGGGTTCGGTTCTTTCGTTCAGCCACACCATTAGATTGTGGTGAATAAGGAGGGGTTACTTCATGTATAATGTCGTGTTCTATGAAAAAAATCTCTTATAGGGATTACATACTCACCACCACGGTCAGACCTAACAGTTTTAATGGTGGCACTCATTTGGTTTTCAACTTCTAGTTTATACATCTTAAAGGCTTCTAAGGCATCATCCTTACCCTTAAGTAAATATATGTGACACTACCTCGTACAATCATCTATAAAAGTGACAAACCTTTTCTTACCACCTCTAGTTTGAACTGATTTCATGTCAACTAGGTCTGAATGAATTAATTCTAAGGGTTTAGAATTTCTCTGAATATTTTTTCTATAAGGTTTTTTAGCATATTTTGATTCTACGCATATTTCACATTTATGTTCATTATCCAAACTAAATTTGGGTATGCAGCCTATGCTAGCCAGTTTATTCATCGACTTATAGTTTACATGTCCAAGTCTACCATGCCAAACATTCAATGACACACAATTATAAGTAGAAGAATCAATTTTATTCATTTCAATAGAGGTTACATTTAGTTTGTAGAGACCCTCAGTCTTATAACCCTTTCCTACATAATCCTTACCCTTAGTGACAATAACTTTCCCAGATTCAAAAACAAGTTTAAAACCCTTATCATCTAAAACACCACAAGATACAAGATTTTTTCAGATGTCCGTAACATGAAGAACTTCATTCAATGTGAGAGTTTTGCCAGAAGTGAGCTTCAGCCCAACTTTGCCTTTTTCCACAACCTGTGCTGCGGATGAGTTATCCATGTAGAGTTTCTCCTCTTCCTCTACTTTCTGATAGGAGTTGAACATATCTCTGTTTCCACATACATGCTTGGTAGCACCAGAGTCTACCCACCAAACTCTCACATTGGTTACCAAATTGACTTCAGACACCGCGCCAGAAAACTCGTTCTTGTTGTTTTCAACTAAATTAACATTGTTTTTCTTATTATTAAAGTCCTTACATTTTCTATAGTGCATTTCCATATGGACAAGAGTTCCACACACATTACAGGCACCTTTAATTTTACCAATGCCAGGTTTGGGTTTCTGAAACGTACCTTTCTTGTGATGACCAGGCTTGCTTTTGCTGCTATCGCCCTTTTCATTATTGGAAGACTTATGTTTAATTACATGATCCTTGTTGGACATGTCCCTTGCAGAAGATACGTTCTTGTCTTTGGAGCACAATAATTCTTCCACTTGAATCTTCTTACCCAATTCAACCATACTGACTTTACCAGTTTCATGTCTCAATCTACGTTTGTATTCAGAACAGGAAGACGGTAATTTCTCAATCACAGCAGACACTTGAAACGTTTCATCCATCACCATACCTTCAGAAAGAATTTAATTTATAATACGCTGAAGTTCAAGGAATTGATCAACCATAAATTTTTCATTTGACATTTGTATTCCAGGAACCTAACTACCAAAAATTTCTTACTTTCAGCAGTTTCAGCTTGATATATTGCCTCTAAAGCATCCATAAATCAAAAGCAGAGAAGTTGTCTTTTGCATTATAAAAATCATACAATGCATCTTCTAAACAGTTCAAAATATGATTTTTTGCCATATAGTTTTGTCTATCCCAACTTTCCAGCTCCCTTTCATTTCCAGCATCATTCAAAGTCTCATCAAAGGATTTCAGAACTAATTCATCTAGCATATGGAAACTCAGAAAGAACAACATCTTGGATTACCATATTTTGAAATCTTTGCCAGTGAATTTTTCTGGTCTGTCAACATCACTTTTACCCATTGTTACAGAAGAAGTACTATTGTGTTAAGATTGTTGGTTCTGCGACAATAGAAAGCACTAAACAGAAGAAGATGTTAAGGTTAATGAAATCTCTAAATTGATATCACACAATGGACAGAGCCACCTGCTCAGCAAATTGTCTTTAACACAATAGTCCGGTTGTGTTCTCTTCAAAAATGAGAGATGCTATACCCCCACAACGGAGATGTGTCCAGGATAGAACTGCCCGTTATGACTAGTATAAGCATAATACTAGTCACCCTCAAACGAACTCAACAACAATTTAAATGGAAGAGAAATAAACAAGAAGTGCACAAAACAAAACAAGAAGAGGGGAAAAAGGACAAGATAGTAGCTGCTTTTGGAGTAAGTTGAAATGAAGAAATTCGTTTTCTTTTATAGGCAAAAGAAGAGAATAGTTTTAATGGCAATCAATTCCATGCATGAAGCACGGACATAATGTTTGAAATTCAATTCCGTGCATAGAGCACGGACTTAATGTTTAAAACGGAATTAAACGGTCAATTTATTTTCTCTTTAATTCAGTTTAAATCTCGCCGGGTCAGACGCCCCCCCCCCACATATTAAAACGGAATTTAATTTAGTTTTAAATTCTTTAAGAAAATAATTGTTCGAAAAGGATAAGTCTTGGTTGGCCCGCAGCCGCAGCCACGCCCGCAACCACAACCACAACCGCAACCGCAACCGCAAGCACAAACGCAAACGTGTGTGAAAAGTATGGTTGCACCAACTAGTCCATAGCCTTAGTCCTCTCCCAATCACAAAAGTGTCTAAACCCCTAAGGGCCCTCCCTTAGATGCAACTTTCTTGGTAATAAGGAGCGGAATCATCTTTAATTTCTCCAATGTGGGACTAAAGGTTCATTCACAAAAGTGAAAATGAGCTAGTTTCCTTAGTGACCCCTTGGTCCTAAGATCCATTCCCACCAAGACCAAAAAACAAAACATTATAAGTTCATTTTATCCAACAACATATACTTATTTTTTCGTTAAAATAAATATAAACTTATAAGTTAATTTGGATGCAAAAGTATAAATGTTATTAATATTTTTCCAGTTTCACTAGTAGTGTTTGAAGTATTCTATTATTACTCGGTTGTAGGGAACTGTTCTTAGCAATGCTGTAACAGAACCAACTCTCGAGGGAAATTCAAAAATCCCATTTGTTCATGGAATGGGCCTAATATCTGAAGAACTTTACGAGGTAAATTAAGCAACAAAATTTACCCATATCTGATGTATTTTGCATTATGAGTATCAGAGACCCAATTTATTTATTTTTCAGTCGCTAAAGAAAACTTGCGGAGGAGAGTTTACAAATGTAACCCCTACCAACACATTATGTCAACAGGATCTTAGAGCATCCACAGTGGTGTGACCAAACCCAAAGAGTAAAGATTACAAAATTTGATCTTTACTCCGCCTGAAACGCAACGGCCGGGGAGTAAATTTGATCGGACGTAAGTCTAAACTAATGCCTGGCGCTGGGCGCATATACAAGTATCCGTCTGTTGAAACTGTGTTTTAAGGGCTACGCCTGTGAAAACGCTTGGTTGGGGCGGACGCTGGATGAACGCTCGGTGGGAGACGCAATCCAAAAGAACATATGATGATATACGCACGCTTAGCGGCACGCCCCAGCGACAAACGTATGTTTAGACGAACACCTGATGGGGCGTAAAACTAATCATACGCCCGTTAACCTTGTACACGTGCAGGTGGTTCGTGTGGATAATGAAGACGGGCGTTCGCTTAGAGTAACACCTGCTGCATCTGACGGTGTGCTAGACGAACGCCCGTCCCCATCAGGTGTTCGCCTAAGCGAACGCCCGTCCCACCACTATATAACCAATAACATAAACCTCGTGAGAGCAAGAACATCAAAGAGAATTCTACTGATCATAAAAAAAAAAAAAAACTAAAATATACTTTGAGTTTCATTAAAGACACAACCAGATATAAAACACCAACTTAATTGAGTGTTTGATTGATCATCAACTTGAAAATCGTCTATATGAGCATCAATTAACCCTCAAACATTATGATAGGACTCAATCAGTTTTTTCTTATTCGAATCCAGTAGAAAAAACAATTTCACCGAAAATCTTCATTTTTGGTGTTGAAGGTTACCATTACTTGTTGATTTTAGGTAAAAATTTTTGATCGTGTTTAAGAAAATAACCTAAATGTAATAATTGTAACATCATGGGAATAAAATTGGAGGCAATAAATGATAGCCTTAATGATTCAACAAAAACAGTGTCTTAACCAGACGCCCAAAATTGTAATAATTGTAACATCAGGGGAATTTTTGACCTCAGACTCAGGCGTTATCTTAGTCACACGCCCAAGTCAAGCGTTGGTTTGGTTAACGTCTGAAGACCGAGCGTGCGTCTGGCCTTACGCTTCGATGGACGCAACGTTGGGTGAATGCCTGATGAAGCGTAACTCTGGTTCACGCCCGGATCAATGAAGCGTATGTCTAGCCTTACGCCTTACACGAGATGGAGAGTCAGCGTAACGCCTGACACGAGACGTACGATTTGCCGCATACTCCACCATATTGTGATTTGGTCAAGTTCTGGGATCAAATATGATCCGAAACAATGACAAAAATGGACCAAAAACCAAATTTAATCGCATCACTGTATCCATTTTGGACGGACCAAAGATCAAATTTAGATTTGGTCCGAGATTTGATCGCTCTGGTGTAAAAGCTTTTAGCTCTTAGTATCAGGTACTATTGCTATTGACTGAGACATGGTCTTATTGCACGCATAAAGTTAAGAATAAGAATAATTGACATCTTTGCTAAATTACAGAGTACTTTAGGAATTAATACCGTCCATGTTTTGGAACCTGCATGCTATTTTATTTTTGCGTCTGAATTCTGAGAAAATGACGAAATATCGAAGATCTATGACTGAAGATCCAAAACAACCAAAACACTCAAAGTGAACAAATGAAATGGACTAAGATCCTCAATCTCCTGTATTAGCATGTCGGGTACGTAATCAACAAAAACATATTAATTCAGCCTTGATTTATATACATATAAGGTATGATTTCCTCTGAAGTATAAAATTATTAGAGCTATGGTTATTTGCTCTGGTCTTACTGGATTAACGACCACACTGTACGGAAAGTTCTACATGTTCGCAATGTGAGTGTCACTCTAAAGAAAATTAATTAGTCAAAATTTTCCCTAATGAATAAAAATGAAACAATTATTGTATTTTTCGCTTTTAATGCCATATTGAATTGCAGGGAACAGTAGATAATTGGCAAAGGTGCAATTATGGATTACAATATGAACCCAATCTTGGAAGCAGCTTTAGCTATCACGTAAATCTCAGCAAAAGACATTTTCGATCTTTAATCTACAGGTTAGAATCTTGTATATACATGGATGATTAAGTTCCTTCTTTCTATTTTCGTCAAGATTTAACTTTGAAGATCATACTTATAACGTCTAAGAATGAACATTATATTGAATTATGATGGGTTAAATTATACAGCGGAGATCACGATATGGTAGTCCCACACTTGGGTACTCAAGCGTGGATACGGTTACTAAACTACTCCATCGTTGACGATTGGAGATCCTGGTGGTTCGACGGGGAAGTTGCAGGGTAGGATTCAAACACACAGTTTTCTTCATTTTGAAAATTACTTTCGTACAATTTTATCTCACGAAGTTAAATGACAATTGTTTTTTACCAACATTTGATTCTAAACAAATGTTAATGTGTTCTGATATATATATATATATATATATATATATATATATATATATATAAGGAAGTACTCAAATGATATGACATTCGTGACTGTGAAGGCAGGTTTAAGATTTACTACCAATCCTATTAACTAAATGGTTTTGTGATTAATTAGCAAAAAAAACATTAGGAATTTGTTTTTTTTATGAAATTACATTTTATTCCTTCGTGTATGCAGGGAGGGGGTCATACAGCTCCAGAGTATAAACCCAAGGAAGCCATTTCAATGTTCAAGAGGTGGATTGATAATAAACCTCTATGAATGTGATTGACTTCTCCATCGCATGATCGGCCTTTCCATATCGGTTTTTTCTTAACAAAATTATATTTATCTCTACTGTAAAAATAAAGCAATCTACCAAATAAGCTCATGCATACATGTTTCTTGGTATATATTTTTCGAAAATAAACTCAAAATAAAGTAAAGGAACATTGTGTGATTACTATCGGTTAGTGTCGGGTGACTGCTTACACAAAATTAAAACAACAGGATTAGAAACTATTGCAACCCATAGTTTATGTATGTAAAGATTATGGGGCAAACTGAATCCTACGAATTCAACTCAATTCAAAGAACACGGTAAATGACTAAATTATAGTACACAGTAAATGACTAAATTACCTTTAATAAATTATATAACCATATTACCCTTTCCCTAAAATCTAAAACAAAAAACCATACTTAATTTGTTGTTCGATTGAACAAATAAATTATGAAATTTAAAATCATAAGGGAAGATTTGTAGTTGCATGTTGATCTATGATTATATTATATAACATACGCCTGGTGATTCTTCAAAAATGAAATTGGTTGTTGAATTTATCTTTAGGTTGTTCTTAAATGAAGAACCAGTGATCTCTACGGTTAAGTCCTTTTAAATATAATCTAACCATTGATGATTTATAACTAGGGATTTTTTTATATTTTTTTCTCTTTTTCTTCCCTAGAAAACCTATTACTCTAATTTTAATTTTTAACGACAGATATAACTAGGTAAATCTAACTAGCTTTTAATTAAATGATTTAAACAAAATGATCAATATATAATTAGTTGAGAATAATTTAGTCATTATAAAAAAAAAATTTGAATAAAAATTTTACTTCAAAATAATCCTATTTCATCTTACCTTGCACCCATTTAGAATTGTTGCATAGTCAATGAACTTACGTAAAGCCCAGTGACCTTGAGGCCCAGAGTCAGTTGTGGCAGGTCGTGCCTTTTAAAGTGGCCAAAAAGCAGGCTGTAGTATATATCCTTCCTCGAAGGCTTGAACTACATGAACTTGAAAAACCCCTAAATTCATTCCAAAACCCTCGTCTTCTTCTTTCTCTCTCTTCTCTGCTCCTGCAACAATGGCGGAACTAAAACTATCAGAAAGTCGAGACCTTACTCGAATAGAACGTATAGGAGCACACTCTCACATTCGAGGGCTTGGTTTAGACTCTGCCCTAGAAGCTCGAGATGTATCAGAAGGCATGGTTGGTCAAGCCCCAGCTCGTAAAGCAGCCGGAGTCATTCTTCAGATGATTAAAGAAGGTAAAATCGCTGGTAGAGCTGTTCTTTTAGCTGGTCAACCAGGAACAGGTAAAACTGCAATCGCTATGGGTATGGCTAAATCTTTAGGTCAAGAAACCCCTTTTGCTATGATGGCTGGTAGTGAACTTTTCTCATTGGAAATGTCTAAAACTGAAGCCCTAATGCAAGCTTTCCGTAAGTCTATTGGTGTCAGAATTAAAGAAGAAACTGAAGTAATTGAAGCTGAAGTTGTTGAAGTGCAGATTGATAGACCTGCTGTTGCTGGTGCTGCATCAAAAACTGGGAAGATGACTTTAAAAACTACTGATATGGAAACAGTTTATGATTTGGGTGCAAAGATGATTGAAGCTCTTGGTAAACAGAAAGTTCAGAGTGGTGATGTTATTGCTATTGATAAGAGTTCTGGAAAGATCACTAAACTTGGGAGATCTTTTGCTAGGTCTAGAGATTATGATGCTATGGGTCCTCAAACTAAGTTTGTTCAATGTCCAGAAGGGGAGTTGCAGAAGAGAAAAGAAGTTGTTCATTGTGTTACTCTTCATGAAATTGATGTTATTAACAGCAGGTATACTTTACTTTTCTCTCTGTCTCTTTCTAACTAGAAGTATGATATGAAACTTTCAGTTTATGGTAGGTTTGATTGGTTTGAAGAGGTTTTGTAAATTAGGACTTGAGTAAGAGATTTTTTTTTCTGATTAGTAATTATTTTGAAACTTTCTGACATGGGGATCATATTTGTGGGTTGCTAGAGTAACATAGTCTGAATGGTACATTTAGGAGAATCCGATGTTGTCCGTCTTGTTATTTATTGTGAGAATGCTGGATTTTAATGCTGCTACAATGAAGTATTCTACTTCATCGCTTTTAAACTTGTACAGAGTATATGATATTATATGGTTAAGTTGTCGAGATTATGTGCCGCTGGTACTTCTAATAGTGTATTCTTTTGTATTTCCAACTTTGCTACGTGTACTAATATTAGACAACTCAAGGTTGAAATGGCTGAAATTATGTCAACGTATACATGCATCACTTATCGATACAATTTGATTTACTTTTTGTTGTAATTTTCTTTGCTAGGTCATAGGCAAAGAAGGCTGAAACTTACAAATATGCATTACTTAAGGCATAATTATTTGTCTTTACACAATATATACATACAACATCTAACATTATGTCTGCGCATTGCGCAAGTACCAGCGCGGAAAAAACCAAGGTGGAGTGTCCTTGTTACGTAGCGTGATTCTCACCACAGAGAAGTAGCAAAACACAATATCTTCTCTTCGATATTTCAGGCTTCCATCTTACTCTCCTTAGCAGTAGTTTTGTTTAGTATGTAGTAAGATTAAAGACTCAACAGTCACATATTTGGTAGTTCTAGATAGATACCAGAATATCGCTTATGTTCTGACATGTTCCAGGTCATTCATCCTTCCCATCAGTTTTTGACATGCATCCGTTACTAGAGTACTAGCATCTCTGTCTTCATACCCTACAATGCCTCTGAGACGTATTCTTGAGTTTATGTAAATATCTTCTTTTGTGTTCCTGCATCTTAGCTGATAACAAGAACTTACTTTTTGTCTGATAGTATATTCCGAACTCTCAATGTATATCAGCTTAGATAAGTACGTTATTTATTTGTTGTTTACTTGTTTACCTAGCAAACTAAAAGTGTTTTACTAGCTTGTTAATGTGAACTGATTATCTGGACATATCTCCTGCTTTGGACTGTTTATCTAACACCTCATGGTTCATAGACTTTTAGGACACCGAAGTCTTTATCCCCGTTGCATTGCTTAGAGCAAATCATTGATGAAAGATCTTGGCAGGAATAGTTTTCTATTTGGAAGTTCAGTAGGATGTATTTCCAATTTGTGTCAGTTTCCCTATCCTGCAGCCTGCTTTTGTTCTGGCCCTTTATGGATTTTGGGCATGTATCCACATCCTAAGATTTCGCTTTTGTGAGAATGGTATTATTAAGAATTGAATGGAGTAATGGACACCCTTGGCTTGGTTTGTCAATATGGTGTAGCTCAATGTTTATCACCAATTCCATATTTCTTGGAAATCTAAAATTCTGTTTTATCATAATTTTCAGGACACAGGGATTCTTAGCTCTCTTCACTGGTGATACAGGTGAAATCCGTGCAGAAGTGAGAGAACAGATTGACACAAAAGTGGCGGAATGGAGAGAGGAAGGGAAGGCAGAGATTGTGCCTGGTGTTTTGTTTATTGATGAGGTTCACATGCTTGACATTGAATGTTTCTCTTTTCTAAATCGTGCTTTAGAAAATGATATGGCACCTATCTTAGTGGTTGCCACCAATAGAGGAATCACAAATATCCGAGGTACAAACTACAAATCCCCTCACGGAATCCCGATCGACCTCCTTGACCGTTTGCTTATCATCTCGACACAACCTTACAGTGAGGATGAGATCCGTAAGATCCTCGCCATTAGGTCCCAAGAGGAAGATGTTGAAATGTCCGATGATGCAAAGGTTCTGCTAACAAAAATTGGGGTAGAAGCATCTTTAAGGTATGCAATCCACCTCATAACAGCTGCGGCATTGGCTTGCCAGAAGAGGAAGGGAAAGGTTGTTGAGATGGAGGACATCAGCAGAGTATACCAGTTGTTTCTTGATGTAAAGAGATCAACACAATACTTAATGGAATATCAGAACCAGTATATGTTCAACGATGTTCCAACAAGAGAGGGAGGTGATGAAGATGAAGTTACTGCTATGCATTCCTGAATGTTCTTCGAGTCCATATTAAGAGAAAGAAAAAGTGCTCGTCACCTTTTCATGCATGTAAGCCCCTGATTATACTTTGTTCTTAGCCGAGACTGTTAGGCATATTTCATGAACATCGGGGTTGTTATTTACTAATTCTATGCCTTCCTGTGGAGTTGTAGACGCTAGACAAAGACACTGGTATAGAACACAACCTGTCCATCACGAACATCATCCTCTAGGAAAAATAGAAAATGGATTGTGATTTCTCATGATTGTTTTATTGATGTTTATCCTTGACACTGCAATGTGTTTGGTCTAATCTTATGTCTTTGTATCGATTACCTTTGTGAAGAATGCCTAACCTTTTTTTTTTCTCCAGTTTTAAAAAGGCAATTGATGTTTCACATGGTTGGCTAGATAAAATGTCTTAGGAATTTTATCATGTTACTGAGATAGTTTATTTTATTGCATTTTCGGTAAGAATGGTGAGAGAAGAACCTTAGTAACTTAGATGATCAGGCAGTAATCAAAGTAAGTTTTGCATGTGCAGTCTTACAGGTTCACTGCACATGAGACTTGCAGAAAGTACATGGATAAAATCATATGGTTATAGAAGGAGAGAGAGAGATATTAGGATTTGGGGACCCTTGGGCCATTTGTAGATCTGGGAAGATAGTATGATGTCAGATAATTGAGGTAAAACCAAATAAAGAATGCATGGAAGAAAGGAAATAATCAAGGGTTTGTTCAGATATCTGAGGGTTGTTAAGATTTGTATGTGTTCTTGTAGACATTGATACCGAACATTATAATTATCTTGTCCAGCATGATGTAATGAAATGAGGCTGAAGTTTTACCTTCACTGTGATTCTGTGATATCAGTTCAAAAAAAAATTTAGCTCTGTTTTCTCTTCTGATTCAGGTCAATTATGTTCAGTAAAAGTCTGAAAGATGGAAGTCAATTATGTGAAACATTCCAAACACCCAAGTTCCGGAATTTCATTGCATCTTTAAGGAGACAAGGATTTCTGAATGACGAGCATAATAAAGATGACCCCTGTATAATTGTGAATGATGCATATGATACCAACCCTATTAACATCATACAAAGAGACAGTCTTAGGATAATACAGAAACAGTGTAGACGAAACAGTAATAAATAAATAGGTTCCTTGGAGAAGAGACACTTATATATGATATATCATGTAACATGTTATTATTAAGCATGCTGTATTGTATCAGGAAGATCTCGGACAGGATCTTCAGGTTCTAAAAGGTCCTATCGTGTATGAGATATTCCAACATCAATTTTTGGACTTCTCTTGTCATCTCTGCACTCTCAATCTTATTGCCCATCACCACCACCATTCTTCTCATTTATCATATCTTAAATTCTTCTCCTTTACCAATATGGTTGTCTAATTTTTGCTTTCTTTTTAATGGACCTAGAACCTGGGGTTCTTGTCTTTTCAAAAGTCTTTTACATGGTTGTATATGATGATTGTACTGATAAACCTTTGTTGTTATGAGAAATTGCCACTTAAACCCGTTATTAAATGGCAATTTATCAGTCATTAATCAAGTTTTTGAATTGGAAATTTCTAAACTCCCATTCATCTGCTGCTGATTTTGGATAATTAGAAAACTTAGAGACGAAGCTTAAAGTAGAATTTATTTGCCTGAAAGTATCTCTAGTATTGTTCTTTCCCCACAACATTAATAGTGGAAAAAGAAAGGAGAACAGGAAGGATAACAGTTAAAAGGAGAACAATAAAGATCACTTTCTGTCACCAAACTTTCTTTTCTTCTCTTACAGAAAAACCCATCCTTCTTTCTGAACAACAGCAGTACTAGTGGTGGAAGAGATCGAGAGAAAATAGATCACCATGCCTTATTATTATTCCCACAGGCTTTACTGCAACTTACCTGAGAAAGAGTGAACAAAAGAGATAAGGAGTACTTAGTAGGAACTGTAGCTCTCTACAGAAAACATCAGACTCGCAGTACATGTGTGCAATGACTTACTGGTTCTGTTTTAGATATTTTCCTGGCAAAGATGATTTCAAAGAACCAAAACTCTTCCCCAATGTTGATTTTTCCTGTAATCAGGCATAGGTGGAAATGACATATTATTATGAATTAGATTACAAACAAAAAGACAGAATAGGTTCAGATTATCCAATGGATGGAAAGTATATGCTGTTTATACCTTTAAATGAGTTGTGGTGATGAAGTCTTGTGAGAAACCTAGAAGATTATCTATCGAAACCTTTTTGTTGGTGAATGTGAAGTTACTGTTCTGAACAAACATAAAAAAAACCATAGTAAGAAATCAATCTTTATAACATTAAATTAGTAGACATCTCTAACCCATGTTATATTGGACATTGGCCATGAAGCTTGAGGGGGCTAGTAGAGTAGTCTGGTAGTCTGTTCGCTCCCACAGTGCCACTTCGGACCCCCTCAAAGCCACCGAGGGGTTTCTTAAGCGGGGTCATAATACCAAGGGCATCAAACATATAGATAAATAGACGGATAGATGGATAGATATATTGCCATGAGCTAATTACCTTGGAGAAGCTGTAGATAGGACTCATAGGAGAACTAGCAGTATCATCGAGAAGAGAATCAGAAGAATGTTTTTGTTTAATTTTCTTCTGTCTTTTACTGCTTTTATTCTTCAAAGAAGACGATGAAGCAGAGAAATTCTGATTTTCAGTATAGTAATCTTCATGTTCAAGAAAATGTGCAGGACCGGAAGAAGCATCAGAAACCATTGACAAGTCCTCCTCCTCTTCTTCTTTTTCTACACCATAAAATTCTTTTATTACCTTCTGGTTGTAATTGCCTTGGTCATTGCTAAACTGACCATTACTCTTGCAGGGGTTCAGAGAAACCAAAGAATGTTCTAAATACATAGTCCAACCCGATTCACATTCACTACTGCATTCCAAATTATTCATGCTTCTCAATAATATACTCAGCAAATCCTAATTAGATACTGTTGTATATATGATATAAATGCAGCAGAGAATTTTGAGAGTGAATTAGTACTGTACTTACTACTCTTTTTTATAAGAAGAACACTAGCTGCAACACCACACCAAGAGAGTATATATACAAAGGGGGAGAATTGAAGAAAACCCAAATTCTAGACTAAATTTGTCTCTCTCTTATTCTCTTCACTTAATCTGTCACCTTTCTTCATGACTGGGAATATAAATGAATCACAAGCAGCCAATTGGGTTGTTTTCTTTTCCTGGTGTGTAGGTGGTGTATGTGTGTGTCAGTGTTGGTAACTCTTTCTCTAGAGAAAGAGGGGGAGAGAGATGAGGATTAAGAAGGGTAAGATGGATGGAACCACCACAATTCCTCCATTACATGCAGTACAGCAGAAGCCTGATTAATTGACTCATGATTTAAACCCATTGTGAGTGACCCATCATGTGGCAATATCTCAGCCTTCAATACATTCTTTTTCATCCTTCAATACATTCTCTCTTATATGCAAGATGTTACCACATCACTGGGTCATTCACAATATGTTCAAATCATGAGCCAATTAATCAATTTGGAATACAGCAAGGCACTGTGTACTCTTGAAACAGAAATTCAGCACACGTTCATTATTATTTCTTCATCAAAACAGTGCAGCAGGTGCACTATTCCTGATTCTATTCATGCTTACTCTACTCATGGTTCCTTGGATTGCCACGTTATACATATTATCCATCACCAGTTTTATCTCGGGCCCGCCTAATCACAATAATCCCAAGATCAATTATCCATCCATGTACTTGATTTGATTGAACATTTTGCCATTTTGTATCACCCTAGGGCAGGGCCTGCTAATAATCAATCCCTCAACTACACCACTTGGACCATAGCCTAATTTTACATGGTTTAATGAATCCATGCTTTCTCAGCTCTTTACACTACGTTTATCCTCCTGGTTTTTACAAGGAAAAAGGACATATTAATGAATCAAGTAAATTTTTTATTTGAAAATCAACTTCCAACGCCTTTATCATTTTACTTGAGAAATACCTCAATAACTTATTAAGGTAAATGGGTAACCGGGAACATGGGTTTGAATCTATCACCAGTACAACAATGTACATGTCTAGGTGCTTCGGCCATTCCTGGCTAAACAAGATGTTAGCAGGGAATACCAAGTGATGCGAGTAAGACACGTGGCTCAGAAGTAGACTAGAGAGTTCTGGTACTTCTGGACTTATACGTATGATTCAAATATACAAACCCAACTTGACATGATCAAGTACAATTGCGTCTCATTATCTTTGGGGAACTGTCTATTCTAAGCCTTTGCATCACTTCAATGTCAACCCCACATACCCATCCAACATTATACGATATAATTAACATGACTGTTTTATAACAGTGTCATGAATATATGCAATGCATCTTTCCGATGGATCCGACAAAAACCTGCCGGTAAGGGATTTGCTGAAAAAAATCAAGATGCAGCAGGTGCAATAAACTGGCAAGGTACTGCCGTACTTGCCTCCTATTTAAATTGGTGACGTAGGTTCGTCGTACCCGTATGATTATTCATTTGATAAACGTGATGCATGATGTGGATAACCTCAATGGGTGGTAAAATGTGAGACTGACTGTCGGCACGCTAGGGGGGGGGGAGCCATTGTCAGCACCCAAGCCGGGGAGTTATAGGTATGATGAAATGAATAATGTTGGTACCAAACTCTTAACATCATAGATAGGTTTTGTTTCTGTTGAGTAAAGTACTAGAAAGAACATGTGAATACCATAATATCTCTATAAATATC
>JAJJMC010005091.1:3705279-3745053 GCA_023531435.1 Papaver californicum
AAAAAAAAAAAAAAGAAGAAAAGAAAAGGAAAAAAAAAAAATCGAAAAAAGTTAGAAAAAAAAATTGAGAAAAAAATAGTATTTGGTATTTTCAAGTTCTCCCTGTCTCCGTCGCCTAAGCAAGCGTGGAACGCAGGATCCATGGGAACTTGTAAATATTTTAGTTAGTAGTAACCGTTGAAAATAAATGGGGAGTATCTCGACACACTAGGTTTCATCTCGGTACTGACCTTCAGACAGATATGGGACACATCGTGCGCCTCAGTCAACATTTGCGACCCTCTACAGTCTACTTTCATCTTCTAAGTCTTTTCATGTGATGTGTGGATAGATAACTATCTGAGTAGAACTCTGTTGTCTTAGATATGAATTTTAGTATGCTTGAGTTAACACTCGTGTACAGTGATTGGATCCATAGAGGGTAATGGTCCCTATAGCCGAATAGCTAAGTAGCCAACTAACTAGCTTGTTTAGTGTCTATCCTTAATCGTTCACGTGTTGCTAAGATCTAGATCCAGGTTTTGTGGGTATACCTCTTGTAAACCCTCACGAGACAAAACTCGTCCACTAGGGACACCTAGGGGTTTAACGGCTTACTGCATATGCTAAATGTAGTCGCGATTCCTGCGAAAGTGAGTTAGGATTTTTATTTTTAGAGTAGTTTGCTCGAGGACTAGCAAAATAGTAATTAGGCTTTAACCAGGTATGCTAGATTTTGTATTAATAATAAAATTTTATTTGATGTTGGTCTTAATTTATACATATAAGCATATATTTGCATATTAGTATTATATATATATATATATATATATATAATAGAACCAAACCTTGTGCATGATTGCCCAGTAGTTGACATTAATGTTATCTGAACTCGTTGTAGATGTCAAACGATCATGAAGATAATGCCACCACTGCTTCTAGTCGTGGCAGAAGCGAAAACTCTTATATTACTTTCCTAGACGATATTGTATAAGATAATAATGAGTTATTACAAAGAAATCATGAATCTCGTTCTGTGGGCTTTGTTCCTGTGCATAAAGCACATGCGACAACGGGTTCTATAAGTGTTAATGAATGGGGTAGTGACAAGGGTAAAGGTAAACACGGTCGTCGTAAGAAAAATAATCAAGACAAGAATTCACGGTTCAAACAAAACCACCATAAGTGGAAAAATGGAACGCCAAAGAAAAAACATAAGTTAGAGAAGGGAAAAAGTTCGTCTGAAAAGCCTACAAAGAACAAGGAAAATGTTTGTTACTATTATGGTGAAACTAGATATTGGTCGCGTACCTACCGTATGGCTAAGCATCTTGTTAATTTATATCAGTCATCCCTGAAACGACCATCAACTGATATTGAGACAAATCTTATCGAATCTAAAGAGGCTTCTACTAGTTATCCCCTGTTAGACTTTTGATTTACAAAGTAGGAAAATGACAACCGAAATATATTTAATTATCTCAATAAGTCGGATGATGGTGAACTTAACTAGTTGTATATACTAGATGTGTATATGTAAAATTTGTAGTATAGTTGTGTATATTATAAGTTGTATTTTTTTTATGTATACCATCTTTTGTATGTATAATTACATGTTTAATATAAAACATATGTTTCATTAACTCTATGTTATTCATGTATTATATTTTTTTGTAAAGGATATGGATTCCAGAAATGATCTATCAAAAATTAATCTTGATTGTGAAGATATTTGTTTGATAGATAGCGGAACGACTAATACAATATTTTGCAGTAACAAGTATTTTAATGATTTAAAAGGATATAAGGAAAAAGTAAACACTATCTTTGTTTCAATAAATTTAATAGATGGTTTCGAAAGAGCCAATACTATCTTACCAGAAGGTACATAACCGAAAATTAGTGATGCCTTGTATTATCTTAGATCTTTGAGAAACCCGTTAAGTTTCAAAGATATTCGTAGAAATGGATATCATTTAGAAACCATAAATGAAGATAATACACAATAATTATGTATCACTTCATCTGACACATTCAAGAAGCGTATTATAGACAAGCTTACATCTATCTCTTTTGGGTTGTATCTTACAACAAACAAATATAGTGTCATAAACCAGAAGTTTAATGATCCAAAAATATTCAAACTTTGACATGACCGACTAGGACACCCAGGATCTACAATGATGGATAAAATTGTACAGAACTCTCAAGGACATTCTTTACAGAACCAGAAGATTTTGTTAACTACGGATATATTGTTTGTTATATGGGAAATTGATCCTCAAACCATCATAAAAAAAAAGTTGTTCTTGAATCACGAAATTTTCTTAAGGGGATCTATGGAGACATATGTTGTGATATCTTAAACTCTTTCTCGGGTTTACCTGAATCCATTAGAAATCAAATTTTACACTAAAAGTGCTAAAAATAACGAAAATCCAATGTTTGTGTGCCTTTTAATAATTTTGGGTGCTTCAAGGGCAGATGATAGTTTTTAAATAGTGAGTTTCTGTTAATCTATATCCTCGGTGCTTGGTAGCCCTATAGTTAAGGGCTTCTTTGTAAACTTTTCTGGAAATAAAAAGTTAAAAGGAACCGAGAGAAGAACTCGGATACCATCTTTTTTCCCTTATCTCTTGTTTTTCTATTTGTGATTTTTATACTCTATAATTGAATTACATTTTATGTTAATTATTTTAAAGGGTTGTTGTGTTTGAAGCTAGAGAATTAACCTATGACTTAGATTGTATATACATATTTAAGTGGATGGAGTTTGTGGTGAGCTTTGGGTTTAGTTACGGTTGGAAAAAAATCATCTAGAGAGTTGATGATGTCAAGAAATGGAGTTGGTTTGTAAGAAAACTCGGTTGGGGTTTGATGTGGTTTGTAGATGTGGTAAATAAAGTATCGTTCGCTCAGACTTGTGAAGATTGATTTTAGATTTGATAAACTAATTTTTAAACTAGAAAATATACACAAAAGATGAAAATAATATTCACAAATACTGATGTTATGGATTTCACTATTGACCAATTAAAGTGATTCAATTTAATCAAAATTCATGCAATTATTTACGTTTAAAGTGATTCTAATATGTTCCAAAAGTAGATTTTCAAAGTAACAATTGTAAATCGAAAGTATAGAACATCAAAAACCCTAGGCTAAGCATGCTCTATCAAAAGAAATCACAACTGCTTGATAAAAATCCTTAAATCAATTTTAATCAAAGCAGATAATCATAAAAGAAATTATAAAAATCAATTAAAATAAAAATATACCACTTTTCTTGGAACAGTGACTTCCTTCGTCGCCTTAGCAAAGGGGTTTAGCTCCTCATATTAATCAGTTGCTCAAAATAATGATTCATGGCTCAAAAGTGTTTACAAAGGAGAAAAATACAAGAAAGAACTGACCAACTGAGTCGTATAATGATTAAAATGATTTATTGAATAAACGACTCACACTAGACGCAGTGAAAGAAGCACAAACTCAATGTGTATTAAAACCTTAAACTGTTGCAGGAACTATTCATTCAACTGTTACAAAAGGTATTGAAATTTAAAAGAAACGACAACGGAAATAATAACAGTTTTGAGGAGCCTTATGTTCTCCTTTTCCTCTTCTTTTCTTCACGAGCAGAAACAATGGAGTTTGATCTGATTTTTTTTAGCTTCCTTGCATGAAGCCAGCCCCCCATCAATCACTCTATTCGACCCCTTAATACACTACAACACCATATCTCTTCAATAACTCGCTCAAATTCTCTCTTTAATTCACACAGATCTTCAATATATATCTGCTTTGATGAGAAAAATCTCGAGAGTGATTTTCTTCTTGATTATCATATATCGGTGAGGTTGTTACCTCATAAAACTCAAGAATAATCTTTTTTTGCTTCATTCAATATTTCTTTCGTATAACAAAGAATCTTTTCTTTGTTTTCTAGCAAACCCGAGATATCTCCTTTCCCTTTTTAGCGCGACCATCTGTTTTCATCAAACGCCAATATACTCACGCAATTCTATTTAATTTTCATTTTCAAACTTGTATTCATCTTCTTTATTAAAACCCTTGAATATCTCCAAATAAATCTCATTCAGTTCACGCAGTTAAAGAAAAAAAATTCCCGCCAACTTTAATATTTGAACTTGAGAAAGAGATGCCCTTATCCAACTTTCTGGGTGCCTTTAGTAATTTTGGTGGGTGCCTTTAGTAAATTTCCCGAGTGCCTTTATAACTTTTAAAGCCATTTTTTCCAACAATGTTTATTTCCTAAAATACCTACAAACATAATAGAATGCTAAAATTATTATACAGTCGTGCTCTAACAAAATACAAATTGGAAACAAAATAGCCATAAAAATGCGTTTATCAGGGTTTTTTATCTACCATTTTGCCAAAATTGGTTTTATTTCTTGTATGAGTTTTGTAGATATATGTCGGAATATTGATGTAAAAAGGACACCACTTGCTGTATTGGGATCCCTGATCCTTGATGAGTGTGTAAACATGACTTTTTTACATCTAAATTTATATTTTTTAGTTCTCTATTTTACACAAATTTGATGACTTTTGTTTAGTTTTGCAGAATATAAAAAATAAAGCTCGATGGACAAAAACACGTTGCTTTTCTCTAAATTGGACGGAAAATCGGAAGCCAAAACTTGAAGACGTTTACAGGTTCTTACTTGGGTGGAATTAGATTAGTGGGTAAAGTCCAATATGAATATGAGGAAGTTGGTGAATTTGGAAAAATTGAGGTGAGCAGATGATAATTCGTCAATCCTTAAACATTTGTACTGTTAAATTACTTTATTTAAATTCGAGAGATCAATCTGTACAATCATGTCCTAAACCAAGCAATGGTTGTTCCAGTCTTGCTTGAGTCACAAAAGAGAAGGAGAATGATTGGTCTTAGGGAAGGAGGCGAGAGAAGGATTAAGGTCAGAGTATCAGACTTTGTAGGATGTAATTGGTGTGAATATCTATGAAAAAATCTCTATGTGAGAAGGTTGAATGATCGAGTTTTTTGATTTAAATTGTTTTGTGTTAGACCTATCTTAGAGTTCGACTTGTTGTTTTCAATAGAACGAAAATCTATTTTATAGTCACAGCTATTGTAAATGTTCACCTGACCTCTTCTATGAAGAAAGTGTTGATGGTTGAGTAATGGTAAAGTGGAGAAAGTGTTGACATATACTCCCCACTTCAATTAAGGTTGAATGGACGGTTGCTCAACTTACCATTCCTTTACTCAACTGCTAATTGAACTTTCCAGAGTTTTCTTTGTAGTAGGTGCATTGTTGCACCATTTATCGTAGACCGTCAGACCAATACCCTAGTGAATATCCCCCAATTTGTGACATATTTGATGTCTCGTATAATATTGTAGAATTAAGCATTACTGATGTTATTAAGTCGAATGAGACTTGCTTAGTCTTTTGACTAAAGACCTGTTTTGCTTTACTAGCCTGATGAGTCTTACAGACTAAAAATAAAATAAATATATATTTATTTGTGTATAAGGAATAGTAAGTTTAACTTAGTCAATTTTGCATTGACATGCTTATTTTGTAAAAATAAGTGTATGATGCTGAGCATGAGAAAATGTATGTGAGGCCACATACGAAAATTTATGTGTGAGAGGCCACATATAAAATATATGTGTGAGAGGACATATGTATGACTGAGGCCTATTATGGCCTTTGATAAGCAAATTAGGGTTTTGGAACTTGTATATGTGAAGCAAACCCAAAAATAAGCAAATATTAGAAGCTAATGTTAAGGCTCCTTAGTTGAAAGGATTTACTGAGCCTCCTTAGTTGAAATGAGTGTATTAAGATACACTAGTTTTTCCTATGAAACAAAATACACGAGCTTGCATATTTGAACTAAGACGCACAAGTTCGTCTATTTAGCTAAGACACGTAAGTTCGGGGCAAAAAAGTAAAAACGCCTAGCTTTGGTCGAAGAGGCAAGATATACACGTTTTACTTTTGTACTAAGACACATAAGTTGAGGTCAAAAGGGGTAAAACGCTTTGTTCGAACAAGAGAGACATGACGCACGAGTTTTGCCTTTGAAGCAAAGACGCACGAGCTTGCTTCTTTTACCGAAGAAGTACAAGTTCAGGGTAAAAGGGTCAAAATGCTTAGTTCTGAACAAGAGCTAAGATGTCCACATTTTTATTCTTTGTACTAAGGCGCACACGTTGAGGGAGAACGAGCAAGAGCTAAGACGTCCACATTTTTACTCTTTGAGAAATATTTATATACTTGGTGGATGGTGCAACATTGGACGAGAATAGCAAAGCCAGGCCAGGTTTTGGATGACACATTGAGTGTTGCTGCATTTTTATGCCTGTGGCTATCAAGGGAGATATTCAATGATGGTTCTCGCCTTAAGATGGAGCCGATAGTAGTTCTTCTATCCATCAAACTAGCACAGGGCATAACCTTGCCTATAGGTAGCTTATTCCTTGGCTCTTTATACTCTCATCTTGATCTTGTAGTATCAGATATGCGTGTCTCCAATGACTTTATGAAAGTAGAGATATTCGTAAATGTTAATTTCCTTCAAGCATGGTTGTGGGAACATTATAAAGATTATGCCTCTGATCCTCATAAGATATTTGTTGATGAAGAGGACACAACAAGGATACTCCGCTGGTCATATAAGTGTCCAAGATTTGGTAAGGAGATTATTATATTCTTAGACAACATGTCATCAACAAATATAGGTCCTTAGGAACCACTCCCCCGTATAACTCAGTTGAATACTTTTGCCTCCCGCTCTGGTACTTTCTTGACATCTGGAGATCACACAATTGATGCTGAGAAATTATTTTTAAGCTGAGTTGCACACTTGTTTACCTTTTGTCAAGATTTATGGGATCTTACAGGGTAGAACCTTATAATATTGATAGGGATGCTCGCCAAATGGGGTTCGACCAGGATGTTCCCTCTGGTCGCATTGCTCCCCCTTATGTTGATGAGTTGTGTCTCACTTTAGATCAGTCTTCACATGTGGAAGGCAAGAGTTTCCCCTTCTTAGTCTCTTATAGGAAACCAGTAATAACTCCATGGTACAGGAAACATTGGCAAAGTGAGCATGGATATTTGATTAAGTTTATTAAAGTAGTTTTGCAGAATCATGGGACTTCCGTTATAATGAAATTTTGATGAGATACTCTTTGTTGAAGCCTCTTCCTGCTAGTAAACGTGTAGCTCTATCTGAGCCAACTCAAGTAAATATTCATAATTTTGTTTTTCTTTGTTATTTGTAGGTGTATGTATTTAATATCCTTATGGCTCTTTTGACTAGAGAGGAAGTCAAGCGAAACCTCGAAATGGGAAGAAGAAAGCAAAATATAGTGACAGTCCCCAGGTGGTAAAGACTAGGTCGAAGAAACGTGCTGGTGGAATTCGTTCTGGAACCACTGATTCTCGTATTTCAAAAGTATGAATCTTTCACTTCATGGTTTATTGTGACTAAATCTATCTTACTTGACTGATTATGTTGCCTTTTAGAGTTCATCTTCTGTTTGGGGATTTTCGATACCTCCACCTGGGCAATTGAATCCATTTGCCAGAGTTGCAGCAGAAGCAAGGACCAAAACTAATGATTTTGAGGTGAGTGGCCTGCTCTATGTTACCTTTACATCTTTAACTAACATATCTAACAACAAAGGTGATTGTCTTTCATTATTTTCATAAGGAAAATATGTCTGATAATGAAGAAATTGATGTTTTCAAAGCTCATTCGGAGGGTGATAAAAGTAGTCATCTTGTCTCAGAAGAAGAGGAGCATAATGACTCATATCATAATCTTATCATTCCAAATAACTCACAACATTGTAGGGTGAGTCTTCATCTTGAATTGACTTTATAATTGCTTAGAAACATCTCTTGAATAAAGTAAAATGAAAAGTTGTACGAAAACATGAGCAATTTCATGAAATTTCGTTGTTAGAAAAATCCAGAAATAATACCTTCACTGAAAATATCGTAAATCCTCATACGGTGTCCGTTTTCGATGATCTACCCCGACTTTTTCATGACCATGAGATGAGCTATCTCGTACCATGAAAGATTTTGATTTTTAAAGTCATTTAGGGCCCCAAAAAGACAAAACAGTAAAAGTTAGGAAGAATTCAGGAATTTTTCAGTTGTGAGGTAGTTGAGCGTTTTCATCATATCTCTTAACTCGTTTGTCCAATTGATGTGATTTTTTAGTATGATGTAGAGGATATCCATAAAAAGAGTTTCATATATAACTAACCTCTAGACTCATTATAATTTCTCTCAACTCACAACTTTGTACATGGTAATATAAAATTGCTCTGATAAGATTAATGTGAAAACGTTTTTTAAGCCTCTGGGCTATTTGCTTGATCTTTGGGTACTTGATGAAGTATAGTCACATAATCAATCCATTCATATTATAAAAAATCTTGTTGGAGCTTGAATTTCACATTTTTTTCATCAAATGGTAATTGTACAATGCGAAAGTAGAGGGGAGCGTAGTAGCATTGAAGAAGTACTGATTGTAAATCAAGTTGATAAAGAAATTATATCTTCATCCCAAAACCCCGAAAAAGTTCTCACTAACATGATTGTTGATGTATAAATCAAAGTGCAGGTATAACATATGCTGAAAAAGTCCACGGTTGGTATCATGGTGTTGGTCTTCCTTTTTATCCTCCACTTAACAAACCACTTCCAAAACACGTGCTTGTTGGAGGCTTCAGCATCCTAAAAGAGTACTGAGTTTTGTACTCAGATATGGCAGAAGTATGGTAACATTGCTACTACCGCAAAGTATGAAGATCTTATTGTTCTTGTTTTTCGTGTGAGTGAAGTACTGCCCTCCTTGTATGAAATATGTATTGTGACCAGTGCTACTATTGCTGAGTGGATGTTCGCAAAATGGAGGTATCATCTGGAGACATGTGACCGGCTTGGGTTCAACACAACTTGGTTTGGTCATGGATTGACGATGTTAAGAAGTCACAGGTTACAGCAGATGTAATCCTTTCTTCTGACCTTATCGAGCAAGGAGAGGAAGAGGTTGAAAGGTTGACCCAAGAGTTGGAGTTGAAAAAGGATGCTCTCTAAAATATGAAAGAGGCCTTCTCTAAGAAGGATAAGCCAGTGTTGGCCGGCCTCCCTTAGGCTCTATTCTGCACTTTTATTTTTTTTATTCTAGAGAGATGATAGACTTATTTGATTTTTTATTTTTTTTGGATTTGAATGACTGGATATTTGGTAGGTATGATTGCAAGGATTTTATATTTAGATCAACATGGATTTTTGAACTAATAAAAATTTGAAATTTGATTACTGAAAAAGAATTTGATATTGAATGCAAATGTCTTGCATACATTTTGGAGGAATTGAAATTACAAATGGATTAAACAAATATCACTGGATGCTTCAGGCGTCAAATGCCCTGAGCCACATCTCATGTATAGCCGCTTATACCAATTTTTCATCTTCATCAATTAACTTATAGTATCCACCAATAGTATCCTTAGCAATCATGAATGGCCCTTCCTAATCAGAGCTTGTATTACAGTGGTGATTGCGTCTTGCTGCTTTCATAAGTCTCCTACTTGAAAAACATTAACTCTCACTAGCGTAGCTCTGAATATGTGTTATTGACAAAGATTTTCCTTTGTCTCTGTTCCAACACTAGTATTCCACACGTGTGGATGTGTTGCAATTCTCTTAAGGTGATTCTGCGTCACATGGGTACACTCTCATAGTGTCACATGGAAATATCCATGATGTTTCTTGTCATAGTTGGACATTAGATGAGTGATGAATGACTCAATACGATGTTGGAGTTGAAGTGGAGTTTGCTTCATCCACTTAGTAAAATACTGAAGAGTTGAGGATATCCATCTGTAACGTCTGACTAAAGAAGAATTGAGTTTTCCATCAAACTCAAGTCCTCGGGCATAAGAGGTGTGAGGGACATTGAGTGGTAAAGAGATGATTTCAGTAAGCTTTACTTGATCATGATACCTCTATGCATATGATGTTGCACTTTCTTCTTGTTCATGATTTATAACCGCCAAGTCTTGATATTCTTCTAGATACATAAAAGGGTCATCTACCATAATCTTCTGGTGAGGTGCAGAGTTGCTTGCTTGAAGTGGGCACGACAATGAAGGTTTTTTGGGAGCTGCAGTCTTGTTACTGGGTAGCCATGGACGCCCCAAGATCATGTCATAACCCAGGTCTTTCTTTGTTATATAAAATTTGGTTGTAGCACATGCAGAACCTATTTGTATTTCAAGATCAATGTAACCACATGCATTCACGGGCCTTTTTTCAGGATCTTGAATTGTATTAGGCTCATGGACAACTTCACCACGTGTGATCCCTACAACTCTGAGTGTCTTAACATGGATAATGTTGATTGTTGTGCCTGCATCGAATATGGTTTTCTTGAATTCAATTTTTCTAAGGGCAACAACGGTGAAAATTCCCCAATCACACTTTTCTCCATCTTTTCCCATTTTTGCATGTTCAGTTTGTTCTTTTCCTTCATTGAGTGGAAGTAGTCTCCTGCCGGAAACCATGTGATTAAGAGAAGTGAATAAGTCCTTGCCTTGCACCCTTGAGAGATACAAAAGTTCAGATACACGCTCCATCAGGGTTTGAACTACTTGGTTGGTGGGATCCTCAGACATGGTAAAATGCCTGATAAAGAGAGGGTTTTTATGCACGCCTTCATTCCGCAAGTCCAATTCTCCCGATTTAATCCTTTCTTTGAATATCCATTTCAAAGCATTGCAATCTCTTGTTGGATGATTAAAAAATCCGTAGAAGTGACAATATTTAGCATTTTTCATTTTTTGTTTTATTGGTGGACGCCGAATAGGAGGTAAGTTGATCGCACTATCCTGAATCCAAACTTTTAAAAGCTCTTACTTCTTCAATTATAAAATGGAAATATGTGGTTGTTGGGGCTTCCCCTGGTTGTTGCTATTGATGTTAAGCTGGTGGTAAAGTTGCGGCTGCTTGATTGTCCTTTCGAGGTGGTCGGCCTTCCTATGGTGCTGGAGTTGGAATTGGTGATATTGCACGTTTGGGTTGTTGCTCCAATGTTGGGGCTTTCCTCTTATTTCCTTCAGCCAAGGCACTTATAGATGGTTGTGTGTTGAACTTCCTTTGAGCCAGGCGTCGATTGCTGCAAGTCTCACGTACTTCTTCATTCTTGACAGGAGGCCTTATCCTTTCTATCAAAGCAGGTGCAGTAATAGCATATCTCTTGGCAGCTTCATGTAACTCCGAAAATATTTGAAATCGCAAATTCTCCAGTAAAGCACGATAAACTGGCATCATACCATTGATGTAGAGTTCCACCAATTAAAATTCAGTCACGTTCGGGACATGGCAGTCTAGTGCTTAGACTCTGAAACGCTTCACATAATCAATAGGATCGATCGTTGAAACATCCTTCCCAAGTCTGATAATGTGACTTGTTTGGATACAATGAAGTATTTCTTATAAAAGGCGTTAACCATCTCACACCAGTTAGAGATACTATTGGGAACAAGGTTTTTGTACCACGTATACGCTCTTTCAGTGAGAGATTTAGAAAACTACCTTAGATGCAACATTTGGCTGTACTCATGTTCCCCTAATGCTTCCAGAAATCGTGAAATATGTTCACGAGCATTTCTTGTTCCATTATAAAGTGAGAATAGAGGAGAGGAATATCCTCTAGGTAGACGGATCCTCTGCATCTCATATGGATATGGAGGTCGGTGTTGATGAATAGTAGATGAGTTCTTCTTTCTGCAAATTTGAAGAAGCCGCTTTAAATCTTCACGAGTAACAAATTTAGGATGATGGATCCTCTCTAATACTGGATTAGGGAGAATACATATTTCATCTTCGTCTTGAGCGTGACCCCTTGATATGTTGGCAACATCAGTTGTTTCAGAAGTATTTCTAGTCTGCTCTACTGGTGTTAATTTATCTGTAAGGTTCTTGAGGAAGGTGGGAACCTCCTTCTATGTTGCATCCATCTTTTTTTGAGTCCTGACAAGGGTTTCCTGTGTTTGCATTAAATCAACAATGGTAGGAAGAGTCTGTTTATCCCTTGCTTCTTCAGTGTGATGCTCAGATGGAGAAGGAGTGATATTGTCGACATTGGTGACTTGAGGAGTGTTAACTAGGGTACCAATGCTGCTACTGGAAAAATTCACATTGGGCGTATTCACTGACCCTGACCTGAGATCAACCATTTTGAAACTGATAAAAAATTGAATAATTGCAACTGAGAAATTAATCTCACATTGTGGTCTCCAAAATGTTTTTGGGGAAAAACGGATTGCAGGATAATTTAGGAAAAAGTGGAGCAAGCAGGTGATAATTCACAAATCCTTATACATTTGTATTGTTGAAGTACTTTATTTAGATTCAAAAGGTCAATTTGTACAATCCTGGCCTAAACTAAGCAATGGTCGTGCTTCAGTCACAAAAGAGAAGGAAGAAGAGTTGGCCTTAGGGAGGGAAGCGAGAGAATGATTAAGGTCGGAGTATCAGACTCTGTAGGATGTAATTGGTATGAATAGCTATGAACAATTCTCTGCATGAGAAGTGATATAATTTTTAAATAGTGGTAAAAGGTTTGATACTCATACTTGTAAATATTCGATTTTTGAACCTAATTTTTAATAACTAAAAATAAAACAAATTAAAGTAAAATTGATTTTAAATTATAGGAAGGACTGAGACTAAGGATTCCACCATTAGCCAATTTTTGAAGTGATAAAAATCTTGCAACTCGTATCAGTTTATCCAAAATATTGCCAAAGTTCGGTTTTCAAAATAATAATTGTAAGTCGAAAGCATGAGACATCAAAAGCTCTAAGCTAAGCATGACTCATCAAAAGAAAACACAACTAATTGATAAAAACCATTTTTTCCAATTTTAATTCAAAGAAAATAATAGTAAAAGAATTAGAAAATAAATAAAATAAGAATTACCACTTTATTATTGGAAAAATAGCTTCCTCCGTCGCCCCAGTGATGATGATTAGCTCATCATGTTGGAAACACTCTTAAAATAATTGTTCATAGCTCAAAAAAGTGTTTACAATGAAGAAATAATAATAACACAAAAGATTTGATACGCTTATAAACGTTACAGAGAGTGTTCTCTGTGTGGCTGAAGAAAACAGAAATAAAGTATAGACTCTGGCCGCTTCAGAATTTTGAAAGATAACGCAATGGAATCAACGACAGTTCTCTGGAGCCTTATGTTCTTCGTGTCTTCTTCACCAGCATAATTTTTTTTTCTCTTGAATTTTTTCGGTGGTCTTTGAATTAATTTTTCTTCGATCTCTTTGATATTTATAGGTTTGGGGAACCCTAATACATCATCCTTAATCAATAAGGACTCCAATCTTCATCCAAATCCAACTCAAATTCCCGTGACAATCCTAAACAGAGAAGGATACTATTTCCGTCTCCCAACTGATTTCCACCCATTTTTCTGGCGTGAAACTCTTGTTCTGGCGTGTGTTGATCTTATTTTTTTTTCTTCTTTACTTGGGTAACTCATGATAGACTTCAAATTCCTTAAAAATCAATTCCAAAACAACAGAGAAAAATTGCCTCACGTAAAATTTTCTTCCCGCCATTTTTTGGAATTTGAATTTGAATGGAGGGTGCCCCCAATCCATCTGGCGGATGCCTTTATCAATTTGTCCTGGGTGCCTTAATCACTTTTTGAGCCGATTTTTCCACAAATATTTATTTCTCAAAAATACTTACAAAGACATAAAAACCCATAATAAGTATAAAATCGAACACTATCAAAATAGATCGAACACAATTTAGACACAAAAATGTGTCTATCAAGAAGGTTGAATGATCGAGTTGTTCGATTTGAATTGTTCTGTGTTAGACTTGTCTCAGAGTTCGACTTGTTATT
This sequence comes from Papaver californicum, assembly GCA_023531435.1. Classification (NCBI taxonomy): domain Eukaryota; kingdom Viridiplantae; phylum Streptophyta; class Magnoliopsida; order Ranunculales; family Papaveraceae; genus Papaver; species Papaver californicum. The sequence goes on from JAJJMC010005091.1 coordinate 3,719,215, forward strand.
TTCAATTGCTTGAGAAATCTATTAATAGTCATACGTAACCGTCCAGCTGACCTCTTCTCTGAAGAAAGTATCGATGGTTGAGTAGTAGTGAAGTGAAGAAAGTGTTGACAACTGATCCCCACTTTAATTAAGGTTGAAGGACGGTTGCTCAACTTACCACTCCTCTACTCAATTGTTGATCGAACTTTCCAGAATTTTCTCTGTAGTGGGTGCACTGTTGATGTGTTTTGTAGTTGTGGTAAATAAAGTTCGTTCAAGACTTGTGAAGATTTGTTTTTAAATCTAATTTCTAAAACTAAAAATAGGAAAATTCAAATAAAATTTATAACAAGATTGAGAGTAAACTGAGGCCAAGATTCCATCATTTTCCAAAATTTAAAGTGATTCAATTCAATAATTATAATTTAGCAATTCTTACATTTAATTCGATTTTAAAATATTGCAACAAGTAGATTTTTAAAACAACAATTGTATAACAAAAGCATGGAACATCTAAAACCTAGGCCACAGCATTACCATCTAACGAAATCACAATTGCTTAACAAAAATCATTAAATCAATTTTTAATCAAGGTAAATAATCATAAAAGAATTGCATAAATTAATTAAATAAATATTACCACTTAATTATTGGAGAAATAGCTTCCTTCGTCGCCCCAATGATGATGATTAGCTCATTCTAGTGGAAAAACCCTCAAAAATATATTTCATAGCTCAAAAAGTGCTTACAATGGTGAAATAATTATAATACTGGGGATTTGATACGCTTATAAGTGTTACATAGAAGTGTTCTCTGTGTTACAGAAGAAAGAAAAGAAAACAGGAGAAAAGAACGGACTTCAAGTGCTATTGAAGTAAGACTGCTTCAGTACCGGTGTCAGCGACACTATCAACAACATTTCTCTGACGCCTTATGTTCTTCGTCTTCTCTTTCACCAGCAGAAAGCTATTTTTCCTGGATTTTTTTTTTCCGATCTCTGGCTTTTCCTGAGATCTCTCCAATACTCTCTGCCCATATGACTCGAACACATCCTATTTAAATACCACAGGCACCAAATCTTCAAGAAATTATCATTAACAGCAAATATACTCGGGTATTATTTTCTCATAAATCCGCGTGATCTGATTTGATATTTTGCTTTGTTTTTGCGTATCTTTTGATTATGTGCAGCTCACTCTTGATAAAGCCATTATATTCTCTGTTTTAAAACCCAAAAATCACGTATAATATCTTCATAAACTCAAGCACAGATTCGCGGAAGAAAAATAATAGTTTCCCACCTAAATGGTTTTTGAACCGTGAAGAAGAGGGGGTGCTCATATCCATCGTTCGAGTTCCTTTATCAATTCTAGGTGTCTTTAGTAGTTTTTTTAGCCAATTTTCCAACAATGTTTATTTTCCAAAAATGCCTACAAATACATAAAAACACAATATTAGTACAAAATGAGTTCCAACACTATAAAAGTTTAGAGTAAATTAAACACATAAATGTGTCTATCAAATACTCCCAAACGTATTATTTGTTATTCCTCGAGCAAATCTAATAAAAATAAATCCTAACTCACTTTCGCATGCATCGCGATTACACTTAGCGTGTGAAACAAGCCTTTAAACCCTAGGTGTCCCTAGTGGAAGAGTTTTGTCTCGTCAGGGTTTACAAGAGGTGTACCCACAAAACCTTTACTCCAAATTCTAGCTATCTTTGAACGATTGAGGATAGCACTAAACAAATTATTTAATTGGCATACTAAATTCTTCGTCTATAAGAATCATTACCCTATATGAGTCCAATTGTTGTACACGAGTTTTCAATCAGCGTACTAAAATTCATACAAGAATTCAAAACTCTACTTAAATAGTTGTTCAGCCACGATACTCAGAATATATCAAAGTACAATCACATGGAAAGATTTAGAAGATGGATATCGACAAAATGAAGTTTGCGCGTGTTGACTAAGGTGAACAGTGTTTCCCATATCTGTTTGAAGGTCAGTGCCAGGATGAATGGATTGAGATATTCTCCCACTAGTCTTATTCCTTAAACTAATATCGACTCAACTGGTATATACAAGGGTCACAGCGGTCGATTTATTAAATGTATTGACAACATAGTTGGATCAAATGAATCCAAGCGCATGCTCCTTATCAGCATCGTACATGATAGTTCTCATGGATCCTGCGTTCCACGCTTGCTTAGGTAACGGAGACAGGGAGAACACACATATATTGCTATCAAAGTGTCAATATTCATTTTTTTTTTTTTAACAATGGTCTAGATAATACAATAATATGGCTTGATCTCAAACACTTCATCCTGGTGGTGATAACAATTTGATATTGGTGCCCCACCAAATCACTTAGAGAAACACAAAAATTGCAAAAATAAAAACAGAAAGTGATATATCGAGATAAATTATGAGATATGGTGACAACTATCATGTTATTTCTAACATCTGAGCTAGGCATCCTTTTATGAATAGACCATTTAACTAGGCACACCAATTCCTATAGAAAAAGAGCTAAGTTTCCATCCATCTAGAATGGTTAGTGTCATTCTGAATTTTTCACAAGTTTTTAGACTTTGGAGTTTCATACTTCACTAAAATTTTATCCCTTACCCCCAAACTTAAATCTAACATTGTCCTCAATGTTCTAAAGATGAATTATTAAAAGAATGAACAAGGAGAAACTGTTACTAATCGAAGGAAAGGAGTTAAGGAAGGATATTACCGTGTCGCATGAGCATGGGTTACCTCCGAAGAAGTGCTAATTTTAAAGTCTTCAACCATACTAAGAAAGAATTAGTCACCTCATAAAATCATACAACAATAGTCGGAACAACTGTGGGTCATCTGAATAAAATAATGTTATCCAAAATAGAAGGAAATTACCGCAGGCCCAGAAAGTGAACAAACCGAGTACAACCTTATCCATATCTAGTGTTTTGTTTATGACAACTACATCTAGTTGAGGTTCAGGTTCGGGCTCTATGAAAGGGTCTAGATAAATCTCTTTGTGCTGAATTTCCTCATAGGAAGGATCCGGAGGATCAGGTTCTAGAGTCTGGAAAAACTCAAATAATAAATTTAAGGCACATAATAATAACCTGAAAATTTATGGATCCTCAAAGTCAATCAGATTTGACCCACACAGTTGACTACTATGAAAATGGTAGTCATTTTTAAGCAAATGTGTCGGTTTTAACCTCATAAAGTAATTAGGCTTAGTATCAAAACTTAATACCTGACACATTTGAAATTCAAACGTTCCCACGTATGGAAGAAAATATTTTGGTGGGAAAACAAAGTCAATCTTGGTATTATTGCCTAGGTGAACCACATCGACCAGAGGATGGGTTTCTAACAACTGAACTTCTTTATGGACATTATTAGGTTCGGGAAACAGTTCTTGAAGATAGTCTCTTAATATGGTAGAGGCACAAACATCAAGTCCCAAGTGAAGGACTTTTAAGAGAGTTAAAGGTAAAGCACAGGGAGAATGATAATCACCCCCAAACTTAGAATTTTGGGTGTCTCTAGATAGACTAGTCATAATTTCCCTAATTTTTAGATCATCAGATTCCTGAAAATGGTCGATTGCTTCTTCTAAGTTATAATCAGGTGGTGCAGTCTCACTCACATTTAAGATTTCTACGAGTTTATCTTCTTCGTTTGAGACTGTTGTCCCTAAATCGTTAGACTCTAAAACACTAGTCTCGGAATAGACTCGTTCCTCTAAACCATCGTCGTCTTCATAATAATGAGGAAATATTTCACCGTTTATAACAATGCTATCTCTAGTTAAATCCCTTTCCTCTTGAATAGGTGAATAATCATTAATATTATTAGGATCGGAACTAGAGACATCATTATTATCGTGAAACTCAATTGTTGTGAGAATTTCCTCATCATTATAACTACGGATTTCAATTTCCTTATCAAAAGTATCCTCATCATCATAATAATATGAAGATGATTGAACCTTATCTAAATAAATAGTGTCTTCTATGCTAACCTCGTCCTCTAAATTAGGTAAATATTCATCATTATTATTAAGGGTAAAAGTGGAAACACTGTATTGGCAATTAAGATTTTTTGAGCAATTCTTTCTTTCGTCTTTAACACAAACCTATCTGTATTCTCAGCCAACTGCTTTAGGGATTCTTCTAGAAAAACAAATGGATCATAAGGAGTACTAGATTGTAACTTCTCGTGTGATTCTTCTAGAGGAGGAGTTGGACTACTAATTATTCCCCCCATACTTAATGTGAACCTTCTTGTATCCCCGATCAACTCCTTGACGAAATTCTCTATAGAAACAACTAGATCATAAAGATTGCTAGGTCGTAACTGCTCGTGTGATTCTTCTAGAGGCATAATAGGTTCATTATAAGTACTAGATTGCACATGCTTTAGGGCATCTCTCCAAGACAAAGAACTCGAATTTTGCTCATTTTCATGTTCATAAGACGGGTGTATGTACGAATAGTAATTGGGATCACCTTGGTATGAACCATAACCTTCAGAAGGTTGGTAGTGGTCCAAGTACTATCCACACTGTGGTCATAGTAAGCGTAATGCCCGTTTTGAAACTCAGTCGGATATTCATTGTATTGGCTATCGTAATACCAGTTCGACATTTTCTAATAAAATTTTCCTAATAAGTTTACAAAAAATCTAAGAAAATAAATCCTAACATGAAGGGGTTCTAAATATACAAAAAAAAAGGCCGACTCAACCAAATCAAGCCTACTAAATCTAGCAAACAAAAAGCATGATGTCTCCACTTAGATTGTTTCTAGACCAGCTTCTATTCTTCCAAAAGGCAACTAGTTACAGTTTTAGCGAATCTCTCAGAACGATATGAATTAGATTAAGTCGAATAGAAACAGGATAAGCTCTAAGGAGCTTTGATAACCCTGCCTCTTTGTCAACTTTTCCTTGGGTTACAAGGCGGCTCTAATCAACTTAAAATAATCTTCCTGAACTTTAAGTTAGGCTAACAAAGTAACCAATATAGTCCTTTTGAATGATTTTCCAATAAGCTCGTTACCCTATAGGTTTCTTTCTAGTCAAATTTTAGGCTTAAGTTCGCGTTAGGTAACGTGTTCCTAAGTCGGGCAAGAAGGAAACGGTGATGAAATCCGAGTCCTTATCTTATATGGCCAGTCCTTGCCCTTTACTAGAAAAGTAAATTCCGTATTCAAGTCCTCAACATATATGCATTATGAAGGAATACAGAAAACCCACTGACAGGGGATTCATGGGTTGATCGAGTCTTACCTCCCGTACCAGACGGGGGATGAACGGTTGTAGTCGACTCGGGCCACCAACTCCTGTGTCAGTGTACGAACCCAAGGGGCCGAGACAATATCGTAATTGTCGTCCTTCCCTGTTGCAGTTTATATTTAAATACCCTTTCGTAGGGTTTAAAAATTAATAATAAAGTTCAAAAGTTCAAAGTCTAAAGTCCAAAAATAAGAAAAATTATAAAAATACCTAAAATAATTACAAAAATAAGAAGAATTTCCTAATACAATTTTCTAAAAAAAAAAAAAAAACCCTAAAAAAAATTAAAAAGAATTAACTAAAAAAATCTTGTCTTTTTTTTTCGTTCTTTTCGCTTTGTCTTTGACTCCAAGTCTTTAATCAATCAATATAATCTTTAACTCCAATTTATTTTTGATCCAAAACCTGTAATACAAAGAAAAATACCCAAAACGTAAAATAGAACAAATAAAAATTAAAAAAAAAATCTAAATAAACTAATTAACCTAAAAAAAAATCTAAAAAATATTCTAAAAACAAGTCCGCATCGGCGGCGCCAAAAATTGATGTGTTTTGTAGTTGTGGTAAATAAAGTTCGTTCAAGACTTGTGAAGATTTGTTTTTAAATCTAATTTCTAAGACTAAAAATAGGAAAATTCAAATAAAATTTATAACAAGATTGAGAGTAAACTGAGGCCAAGATTCCACTATTTTCCAAAATTTAAAGTGATTCAATTCAATAATTATAATTCACCAATTCTTACGTTAAATTTGATTCTAAAATATTGCAACAAGTAGATTTTTAAAACAACAATTGTATAACAAAAGCATGGAACATCTAAAACCTAGGACAAAGCATGTACCATCTAACGAAATCACAATTGCTTAACAAAAATCATTAAATCAATTTTTAATCAAGGCAAATAATCATAAAAGAATTACATAAATTAATTAAATAAATATTACCACTTAATTATTGGAGAAATAGCTTCCTTCGTCGCCCCAATGATGATGATTTGCTCATTCTAGTGGAAAAATCCTCAAAAATATATTTCATAGCTCAAAAAGTGCTTACAATGGTGAAATAATTATAACACATGAGATTTGATACGCTTATAAGCGTTACAGAAGAAAGAAAAGAAAACAGGAGAAAAGAAAAGAAAACACGAGAAAAGAACGGACTTCAGGTGTTGTTGAAGTAAGACTGCTTCAGTACCGGTGTCAGCGACACTATCAGCGTCACTTGTCTGACGCCCTATGTTCTTCCTCTTCTCTTTCACCAGCAGAAAGCTATTTTTGCTGGATTTTTATTTTCTGATCTCTGGCTTCTCCTGAGCTCTCTCCAATACTCTCTGTCCATATGAATCGAACACATCCTATTTAAACACCATAGGCCACCAAATCTTCAAGAAATCATCATTAACAGCAAATATATGCGGGTATTATTTTCTCATAAACCCGCGTGATCTGATTTGATATTTTTGCTTCGTTTTTGCGTATCTTTTGATTATGTGCATCTCACTCTTGATAAGGCCAATATATTCTTTGTTTTAAAACCCAAAATCACGTATAATTTCTTCATAAACTCAAGCACAGATTCGCGGAAAGAAAATTAATAGTTTCCCGCCTAAATGGTTTTTGAACCATGAAGAAGAGGGGGTGCTCATATCCATTGTTCGGGTGCCTTTATCAATTTTGGGTTCCTTTAGTAGTTTTTCGAGCTAATTTTTCCAACAATGTTTATTTTCTAAAAATTCCTAAAAATACATAAAAATACAATATTAGTACAAAATGAGTTCCAACACTATAAAAGTTTAGAGTAAATTAGACACATAAATGTGTCTATCAATTGTTGCACCACATGTCGTAAAAAGCCAGACCAATACCCTAGTGAATATCCCCCATTTGTGACATTTTTTATATCTCGTGTAAAATTGTAGTATTAAGCACTAGTGATGTTATTGAGTCGAATAAGACTTGCTTAGTCTTTTGACTAAAGACTTGTCTTGCTTGACTAGCCTGATGAGTCTAGCAGACTAAAAAAAATATAACTATGTAGTTATTTGTTTGTAATGAACAATATGTTCAACTTAGTCAATTTTTTATTGACATGCTTATTTTGTAAAAATAAGTGTATGATGCTGAGAGCATGAGAAAATGTATGTGAGGCCACATACGAAAATATATGTGTGAGAGGCCACATATAAAAAAATATGTGTGATATATAAAAATATATGTGTGAGAGGCCACATGTATGAGTGAGGCCTATTATGGCCTTTGATAAGCAAATTAGGGTTTTGGAACTTGTATGTGTGAAGCAAACCCAAATAAGCAAATATTAGAAGTTAATGTTAAGGTTCCTTAGTTGAAAGGATTTACGAGTTTGTTTCTTTTTCCTAAAAAAACACAAGTTCAGGATAAAAAGGTTAAAGTGTCTCCTTTTCCAATTAGTGTTTGAAAGTATTCTTTGGTCGTTTGAGACGCTTATAAGTGTTGCGAACTTATTTATTAAGTGTTTCGAAAACCCTAAATTGAATTGTTTTCACCCATTCACATTAGTTGTCTCTTTAATCAAGGATTAATGTGACAGAGGTTTGGTTTAGCTAGTGGAGGCTATGAAATTGTATCTGGCACAATTTTGACTTTGAATCTAAGCACAGATATGTACTTTAATCAAATAGATTCATATGTGATCTTCTATGTAAAGTTATAAAATTATTTTAGTGGGTCAATATTGTTAAGTTAGCAAGAACATTGACATACAGTAGTTTTATTTTTCTGGAAATCCAGTTGCGGAATATAGCACCAAATAATGCTCAAATTGCTTTATACTAGTTGGCAAACCATCTAAGAGCTTGAGATTTTATGTAAAAATCTTAAAATATTTGGGAACGTTGTAGTAAGCACCAGTGTTGTTCTGATGATTTTGTACAGTAATGAATGTTGATTCAGTTTATTAATTTTGATCATATATGTAGTTGACCACACATATAAAGAGAAGACAGGAATAAGCACCAGAGAGAGGACAACGATAAGCACCTCCCTATAAATTCTTTGTAGAATTTTAAAATTTAATATTTCTCAGACTCGAGTCCTAAGATATACTTTTAATATTTTATCCTTATCTAAAACCCACCATCGATAGAGTTATATGTAAAGTTTCATATTATGGGAGGAAATTAATATGGACGAAAGGAAATAATATTCATGGGATCCTCACATCTAGTAAGTAAGGAAGGAATATATTATGTAGGATCATATATGTTACTAGGCATGGAGGGATTGGATGATCATAGGGAAATAAGAGACTATCAAATATTTACCTTATGTATCTCTTAAAAAATCTGTATTTTTTTTTTCAAATTAGCTAAATAATCTTTCAAATTAGTTAAGTAGATAACGTCCAAGTTTGGAGTTATAATACGAGACATGTGACAAAACATGAACGGATGGAACACAGGAACTGTTAGAATTAAAAATGGATTTCTTACTTAAAATGAATTTTGTTACTTAATATATCTTAAAGGGATCTAGGGTCACTAGTCCAAACTTGGGGTGGAAAATTAGAGTCATCCATTTTCACTTCTTAGTGAATGAGAAACCTTTGGATTGTCCCATATTGGGCAAACCAAGGAGGAAGTTTATCCTCTTTACCACAAACGCTCTATATAAGGAAAAAGAACTAGTGGATTGGATATGGACTTAGGAAATGGACTAGTGGGCAAATGCACACATGTGCGGTGCTTCGCACCGAAGCCCCGCGGGATGCGGGCTTGCGGAGTTTGCGGAGCTTGCGTGTGCTTTTGCGTGAGCCTTGGCGCGAGCCTTGGTGCGACCATTGGTGCGAGCCTTGGTGTGACCCTTGGTGTGACCATTGGTGTGACCATTGGCGTGTGCCTGCGAGTGCATACGTGTACCCATCAAAGATCCAACGGTATTATATTTTAATTTTGTACATTAAATATTTTACCGTTTTGAATTTATAAAATTAAATCAGTTTTAATAAACAAAATCTTTTAATTAAATATCTCAAATTAAATATGTTTAATTAATTGAATTTTGACCGTTTGAAAATTCAACAGTCTTCTTCTTCTTTAAAAGAAAAACAAAAGTCAGAATTTTACTTACCCCAGTCGCAACCACTGACCTGGCGACTTTTCCCCTCTTCTTGATTTGTATGCGCACTAGATTTTTTTTCTTCATTTTCTTCTACTGTTAAGTTCACAACGGGCCAACGAGTCTTGCTTACTGGGTTGGTATCAGGTGGTTTTATCCTGGATTCGATTTGTCATCTCTAAAGGTATAACAACATCTTTCTAAAGGTGTACCTGACAAATATCGAGTTAAGGGCAGTCTGTTGAACAGGCGACTCCATCTCTCTGTGCTTGTGCAATTGTCTGAAGTGTGTTATCTGTTCTAACCCTTAACTCATTTCAAGTTTCTGTTTGGTTTTCTTACTGTTACAGGAATAATCTCCAACATTCTTAACTCGTTATATTGCTTAATTTCAAATTTTTTACTTCTGTAACAATGGTGAAGACTGATGTTGACAGGCCTCAGAAATTTTCTGGAAAGGACTTCAAGAGATGGCAGTCAAAAATGTTATTTTTTCTGAGTTTCCACATGCTAGATGAGATGGTTCTGAAGCCGTTTGATGAGTCTCTGAATGAACCTGAAAAATTACAGGACTTAGAAAGTTGGAAGAGAAGTAATTATATGGCCAAAAATCATATCTTAAACTGCCTAGAAGATGCTTTATATGATTTTTACAATGCTAAGGATAATTTTAATGCTTACAATTTATGGACTGCACTACAAGATAAATATGAAGCAGAAACAGCAGGAAGTAAAAAATTCCTGGTTGCACATTTTCTGGAATATAAAATGATGAATGATAAATCAGTGGTTGATCAGTTTCTGGAGCTGCAAAAAATTATTAATGAAATAATTGATGAAGGAATGGTTATTGACGAAACATTTCAAGTTTCTGCTGTTATTGAAAAATTGCCAAATTCCTGGGCTGAATACAAGAGAAGACTAAGGCATGAAACTGATGAAATTTCCATGGTAGAATTGGGCAAGAAAATCCAAGTTGAAGAATTGCTGTGTTCAAAGGACAAGAATGTTTCTTCTGCAAGAGACATGTCAAACAAAGCTCACGTCATCGAACACAAATTTGTTAATCTAAGTCTGAACCACAACAAGCGCAATCCTGGCCCGCAAGGAAAAGGTACCTTTCAAAAACCAAAATCTGTTATTGGTAAAATTAAGGGAGCATGTTATGTTTGTGGTGTGTCTGGCCATATGGCAATTCATTGTAGAAAACGCAAAGATGTAAATTTTAAGAAAACAAATGTAAATTTAGTTAAAAGTAGTAAAAATGAGTTTTCTGGCACGGTGTCTGAGGTTAACTTAGTTAACAATGTGAGAGACTGGTGGGTAGACTCTGGAGATACCAAACATGTCTGCGGAAGTAAAGACATGTTCACCTCCTATCAGACGGTAGGAGAAGGAGAAAAACTCTATATGGGTAATTCATCTGCAGCACAAGTTGCAGGAAAAGGAAAAGTTTCGCTGAAGCTCTCCTCTGGGAAAATCCTCACATTGAATGAAGTTTTACATGTACCATACATCTGCAAGAATCTCGTTTCAAGTGGTGTGCTAGATGATAAGGGCTTTAAGATTGTATTTGAGTCTGGGAAAGTGATTATCACTAAGGGAAAGGATTTTGTGGGAAAGGGCTATAAGGCTGAAGGCCTATACAAATTATCTGTAACCTCCGTTGAAGTTAATAAAATTGATTCTTCTTATGTTGTTGTCTCATTGAATATCTGGCATGGTAGACTTGGTCATGTAAATTATAAATCAATGAACAAATTGGCAAACTCTGGCTGCATTCCAAAATTAAATTTGGAATATGAACATAAATGTGAAGTCTGTGTAGAATCAAAATATGCAAAGAAGCCCTTTAAGAAAAATGTCCACAGAAATTCTAATCCCTTAGAGTTAATTCACTCAGACTTAGTTGATATGAAATCAATCCAAACTAGAGGTGGTAAAAAATGGTTTGTCACTTTCATAGATGACTGTACTAGATATTGTCATATTTACTTGCTTAAAGGAAAAGATGATGCTTTAGAAGCATTTAAATTATATAAATTAGAAGTAGAAAACCAATTGAACACCACAATTAAAACCATTAGATATGACCGTGGGGGTGAATATGTAATCCCTATAGGAGACTTTTGTGCACAACATGGCATTATTCATGAGGTAACTCCTTCGTATTCACCACAATCAAATGGAGTGGCTGAACGGAAAAACCGAACCCTTAAGGAGATGATGAATACCATGTTAATCAGTTCAAGACTACCGGCGAACTTGTGGGGGAGGCCGTCCTCTCAGCTTGTTATATCCTGAACATAGTGCCCCTTAAAGGATCAGTCAAATCACCATATGAATTATGGAAAGGCAAACAACCCTCTTATGGATACCTCAAAGTGTGGGGGTGTTTATCCAAGGTCTCTATTCCTCCACCTAAGAGGACTAAAATAGGACCTAAAACAGTTGATTGTATCTTCATAGGATATCCCGAACACACCACTGCTTATAGGTTTATGGTTGTGAGTTCTGAAAACTCAGAAATTGGTGTGAGCACCATTATGGAATCTAGGGATGCTACATTTTTTGAAAATATGTTTCCGTTGAAATATGAATCTCGCATGATATGTGATGATCCCCTAGATGTCCCTTCTTCTAGCCATATTTTACCGATGGAAGAAGATGAATCTGTTTATGAACCTAGAAGAGGCAAAAGTCTTAGAATAGAAAAATCTTTTGGGCCAGACTTCATAACTTGTTTAGTTGAAACTGATCCACAAACCTATAAAGAGGCCATGACTTCTTCTGAAGCTCCATGGTGGAAAGAATCCACTATTAATGAGATGGATTCTATTGTTCAGAATGAAACCTGGGAGATAGTAGATTTACCTCCAGGGTGCAAACCCATAGGCTGTAAATGGATCTTCAAGAGAAAACGTAAGGTAGATGGAACTGTGGAAAAGTATAAAGCTAGACTAGTAGCTAAGGGCTATAAACAAATAGAAGGTGTAGATTTCTTTGACACTTATTCACCTGTCACTAGAATTACTTCCATTAGGATGTTAATTGCAATCGCTGCAATTCACAACCTAGAAATACATCAAATGGATGTAAAAACTGCGTTCCTAAATGGTGAATTAGATGAAGAAATTTATATGGACCAACCCGAAGGCTTTGTAGTGAAGGGTTATGAAAACAAAGTGTGCAGACTTAAAAAGTCTTTATATGGCTTGAAACAAGCACCGAAACAATAGCATGAAAAATTTGATCATGTAATGTTCTCTAGTGGATTTAAAATAAATAAAGCTGACAAATGTGTGTACAATAAATCTGTAAATGATGCCTGTGTGATTGTATGCTTGTATGTTGATGATATGCTTATACTAGGCACAACCTTAGATATCATTAATTCCACTAAGAACATGTTGAGTGAGAACTTTGACATGAAAGACTTAGGTCCTGCTGATGTAATCCTAGGGATGAAAATTAGAAAGGAGTCTAATGGATTCAGTCTTAGTCAGAAATTTAACCAGTTTGATAGTAAACCTGCAAGTACTCCATTTGACCCTTCTTGCAAACTCAAGAAAAACAAAGGCAATGGAGTCTCGCAACTTGAATATTCACGAGTCATAGGAAGTATGATGTATTTAATGAACTGCACAAGACCAGACATTGCATATGCTGTGAGTAGACTAAGTAGGTATACCTGTAATCCAGGACATGAACATTGGGATGCACTTTTCAGAGTGTTGAGTTATCTTAAATACACTTTAAACTACCGTTTGAGTTATGAAAGACACCATGTTGTTCTTGAAGGATACTGTGATGCAAACTGGATAGCAGACTCAGAGGAGTCTAAGTCTACGAGTGGATACATATTCACTCTAGGCTGTGGATCAGTGTCTTGGAAGAGTTCCAAACAGACCTGTATCGCTCGATCCACTATGGAATCCGAGTTTATTGCGTTAGATAAAGCAGGAGAGGAAGCCGCTTGGCTAAGATGATTTTTAGAAGACATTCCTCTCTGGCAAAGGCCTGTGCCAGCTATATATATACATTGTGATAGTCAAGCTGCAATAGCTAATGCTAAAAACAGCAACTATAACGGAAAATCTATTCATATTAGGAGAAGACACAATTCTCTAAAACAACTAATCTCAACTGGCGTTATTTCTGTTGACTTTGTGAGGTCTAAGGAGAATATCGCGGATCCTTTGACGAAAGGCTTTTCCAAGGAGATAGTTAGTAATGCATCAAGGGGGATGGGGCTTAAGCTCATAAATTAAAACTTGCCATGAAGGATACTCAACCTTGCTGACTGGAGATCCCAAGATCAAGGTTTTGAATGAGACAACTAATTTGTGGCGGGTAAAAATTAAACACTATCAGGGAATTATTTTCTTTGTCCCTTCCCTATGGTGTAGACGTGATAGTGTGACTGCATGTGAGGATGACTTATAATAAAGTCTTAATGAGTTCTATAGTTTCAATTTAAGATTGAAATGGGGTACACTCTTGATAGAAATCACCTATCTGAATGAGGAAGTGGGTCGCTTCCTATGAGAATTGATCTGATTCTCTAGAGCATTCTGAGAAACGGGATATGTCCAGGGCCAAAACGGACACAACGACGTGAACTTAACAGCACTCTTGAGAGATATCTCGCGTAAGGAGCTACTGATGAATTACACCAAACCATGGCAGTTCAAGACATCGCGTTCACTGTCCATCAAGTAGTTCTAGTACTTCTCACTAAGCAGAGGTTCAATTCCTTATGGACACCTATTGCTTAAGAGGTATTTCTCGTTTTCCGGTTTTCTGATTTATCGCTTTCTTCATTCATGTGGGGGATTGTTAGATTTAAAAATTGATTTCTTACTTAAAATGAATTTTGTTACTTAATATATCTTAAAGGGATCTAGGGTCACTAGTCCAAACTTGGGGTGGAAAAATAGAGCCATCCATTTTCACTTCTTAATGAATGAGAAACCTTTGGTTTGTCCCATATTGGGCAAACCAATGAGGAAGTTTATCCTCTTTACCACAAACGTTCTATATAAGGAAAAAGAACTAGTGGATTGGATATGGACTTAGGAAATCGACTATTGGGCAAATGCACACATGTGAGGTGCTTCGCACCGAAGCACCGCGGGCCGCGGGCTTGCGGAGCTTGCGTGTGCTTTTGCGTGAGCCTTGGTGCGAGCCTTGGTGCGACCTTGGTGCGAGCCTTGGCGCGAGCCTTGGCGTGAGCCTTGGCGCGAGCCTTGGCGTGAGCCTTGGCGTGTGCCTGCGAGTGCATATGTGTACCCATCAAAGATCCAATTTATATTTTAATTTTGTACATTAAATATTTTACCGTTTTGAATTTATAAAATTAAATCAGTTTTAATAAACAAAATCTTTTAATTAAATATCTCAAATTAAATATGTTCAATTAATTGAATTTTGACCGTTTGAAAATTCAACAGTCTTCTTCTTCTTTAAAAGAAAAACAAAAGTCAGAATTTTACTTACACCAGTCGCAGCCACTGACCTGACGACTTTTCCCCTCTTTTTGCTTTGTATGCGCACTAGATCTTTTTTCTTCATTTTCTTCTACTGTTAAGTTCACAACGGGCCAACGAGTCTTGCTTACTGGGTTGGTATCAGGTGGTTTTATCCTGGATTCGATTTGTCATCTCTAAAGGTATAGCAACATCTTTCTAAAGGTGTACCTGACAAATATCGAGTTAAGGGCAGTCTGTTGAACAGGCGACTCCATCTCTCTGTGCTTGTGCAATTGTCTGAAATGTGTTATCTGTTCTAACCCTTAACTCCTTTCAAGTTTCTGTTTGGTTTTCTTACTGTTACAGGAATAATCTCCAACATTCTTAACTCAAAAAGTTCGCAATAGACGATCGGGAGCCTAATATTACATACAACTCCTACTTCAAATAAAAGATTGATGTGAGAAAAAAAAAAGAAAGAGAAATGAAGTCTTAATCTTATGAAAGGAATGAGATGTTTAAGAGAAGAAAAAAAGATGTAAAAGAACATTAGCTAAGAGGAAAAAGGAACTTAGCAGAGCTAAGACACAAGCATACAAGAAATGCAGTTAGGGGAGGTGAGAGAGAATTCCACCAAACCAGCCGAAAAAACGACGAAACTATTATTTCCTTCTCCTTTTAGTCTCTAGACTCTCTACGATGGGTATACGAATATTTTCTCAACGCTATTTTTGGGCTAGGATTTCAAACTTTCAATTATTCCATGACGAGCTAAAGATATTCCAAGAAAAGTATTCCTTTATTTATTGTTTGATTGAAATAAAAAGTGATCAATTAGCTGCAAGGGAATTTTTGTCTACATGGTTCTTGAAGTCCTGTGGTGTTTTTTCTTTATTCTTTTTTGGCGTGAAGAACACAATCTTCTTAGTCCCGTATTTCATGCGCATTTCTCTCCTTTTTGCCCAAGGATTATGTGAATCTGGCTTGGATTATGTACTTGGTTTTGCAAGACGAGTCAAGTAAGCTACACTCCGCCAAATTAGACCAAAAATCAACACTTCCATAGTCACTCTTACCGGTCATGCCTTGCTTACAAAACCTTAAATGACATCAGCCTTGAAATAACCCAACCATCATGCAACTTAAATAAATGTCACTCGGAAACATGCCTACCAGGATTTTTGGAACCACATGAATTACCCAACAATCATGCGCATTGAGCATCACGTTATCCACTACCCTGTAGCCCACTCCACCAACCCACTGAACATAACTCATTAAGAAGAAGTATCCCCCTCCCTATGGGAAGGACTCAGGAGTTGGGTTTTGCAAATATCATAAAAGAAAGGGGGAGGGAAGAAGTACCATAACTCATCACGAGATGCCCATATAAACAGATGAATACCAAATCTAAACTTTATGAGTCTATGACCATTATATCTACATGATTGGTACAGAGATGCTCTCTGTACTCATTTAACACATCAAAAAAAGAAAAAAAACTTGCAGAAAATAATTTACACATGGTTACATTTTTTAGGTGTCGGGCAAATTTAACATTCCAAACGACATAATTTTAAAACTAAAATACAGAAAAATCATAAAAATAATAAATAATAATAAAAAAAAGTAAAAGTAAAAAGTATTAAAGATGATTCACATAAAATACTTTTTTTCTATCAAAGGTGTGGCATCAAATTACTATTTCATCATCACAGTCTAAAGTATAAACCCTGTAGTAGTAATTTGATGCGACCATTTTTAAACAACAAAATTAATAAAATTCGATCCATAATACTATATTCAACCAGAAGCTTCATCGAATTCCATAGAAGTCAATGAAGAAGGATCCATCAGATCACGTCGAACCAATCCGAAGTTACGCAAGACTTGATTATCAGCAAAATTCAAGGCCTTCTCCATTCCTCTCCAGCAACCATCATCAGAATAGCTTGAATTATGTAAACCACTGCAAGGTTGACAGCCAGCAAAATGTGTAATAAACGGCTTTCTCAAACTCTGATAACCATTTCCTAATTTCGTTATATATGGTTCTCTTAATTCAGCGTAATGTTCACTGACTTTCTCTGCATGTCTTCTTCTTAATTTACTCACGGCTTGTTCTACTTCCAAATACTCTTTCGTTATATTATCAAATCTACTCAATACTTCAAGAAAATACCCTTCAAAATAAAACTTTTGCTCTAGATAAATCTTGTCCGCCCATTTTGATTTCTCTTTTAACATCAAATAAACAAGTGATGATTGATCATCAGCATCATCATACACTTTATCTCTCAGGCTCGATTTTAAGATTTTACCCCATTTATCATAATCTGGTGATAATGGACCCATGTTTGACCAAGCATCCATAAAATCTAAAGACCATTGGCAATTTCTAATCAAGAAAATCCCAGCATTTAAACCAACCCAGCTATGAACTTCAAAAACTTCTTTAGTCCATCCATGTAAAATAAAGTTTTTATTTGTGTACCTTTCTAGAGGAATCTTGAATTCCATGTCGGTAAATGCAGCATCTGAGTCGACCCACCAAATCCACTCCGTTTCAGGGTGAGCTATCATAGCAGCACGAACGAGTGGGAGTTTAGCCCAACAACCAGTCATTTTTGGTTGAAACAGAGCATTATTGTAAAAGATATCATAACCATGAATTCTACAATAATCAACTTTGTTTTTGAAGAATCTAAGAAGCATACTGTCTCCACTGGGATGTTTACAAGGTTTCATTTGAGATCCACTGACTAATAAAATCCGCTCATTAACACCAGATGCAAAGGAAGGGTGTTGATTTAACCAATCTTTTCTTTTCTGATCCCAATTTCTTATGGGTTTTTCCATCGAGTAACTCAGATTTGGATCATCGTAGAAATTTTCTGATTCTGGTTCTTCTTTGAGGTTAATTCCATGAACACCCAGATCAAAATCTAAAGAAGAATCATCTATGGATGATTTTGAATCGGTGTTGGAGAATCTTGGGGAAAAAATTGGTTTTGATGTGTCTATAGTAGAGAAAAGAGTCCAAACAACTAAAAATGCAACTGTGGCTCCTCCGAGAAAACGAATAAGATTAGAAACCACAGAAGAAGAAGCAAAGGGTTTATTGCGATTTAGGGTTTTAGTCATGGTTGGTGATGAATACGAAGAATAGAGATGAGATTGATGATCTGAAGGAGAAGAAGATGAAGAAAGCATTTTTGGATTGTGAGGATTTTAAGGATATTTTGGATTTAAGTAAGTTATGAGTTGTAGAAGAAAACTGTGAGTTATGAATGCTGTGTTTGCTACATAGTACTGTTCTAGACTAGAGAAGAAAAACAAGTGAAAAGAATTATGCCTAAGTTTTTCTTGGAGAGAGAGAAACCAAAAGAGAAACGGTATATTTATGGTTGTCTACATCTTAAAATCAGTTTTCTTTTCACTGTATACATGATGTTGATGTTTTGGATTGCATGAACCAGTTGGTAAGCAACACGTTTTATAAGTATTATTTATAATGGGGGAGTATATAAAACCAGTTGTAAAATCATTGTAAATAGTTTGAGTAAACATCTATTTTGTCTCGTATTAAAGAATCACAATTGTCTCATCTACCCGTCCTCAATCTGTTCCGTAGATCTTGGTCCAATAAAGTTTTATATTGACGTATATTCAAGGTTGTATCATATCGGATTTCGATTTGTATCGATCGAGAGCGATATACTGGTATGTCGGTATATCGGAGAAATTTCGGTTTATATACCAGCGAAATATCGGTCCATATATTTTATACCTATAATTTTTAAAAAAAAATACTAACTCACATTTTATGACTATAAATATATTTTAAAACGTTATAAATATCATATATAGTTCAAAACGTTATAAGTATCAATTTATAACTGAAATATATTTCATATAACTTATAACAAATGTTTTTTCATGCGAAATATATAGATCCATAGATTCCACATATAGTTCAAAATTCAAACAGGAAACACAGGATAAACAACAACAACTTCAAAGTTCAGCGTCTAAAGTACTAATTAAACAACCATATTACAAATTTAATCAAAATCATTAGATTCATTATAGTTATCATCACAGTCATCACCAAGTAGTCCTCTTTCTGTGTCCTACATCAATTGATCAGTATCATATGCATCAATATCGGTGTCCTCTTCCGTCGCAACCACCACGTGTCCAGCATGAATCTAAGAGGCTAAAATGTAAATTACATAACATCTGACCGTTTCCAAAATGCATTGTATAGGTATGTATTAATAGTTGGTTAGTGTGATGGCCCTGCAGCTGCTAGCATACAAAACAAAAACCATAATTCCCAATTGAAAATTTAGAGAACGCACAAGCTAATACATAATGCAACTAGGTTAGTATATATGGTGTTGATCAGAGCAAACTCATTGTTCATTACTACCTGTCATGTTATCAATCATTTACTTACAATATAAGTAATAAAAGGGGATTTTTAATATGCTGTTAAGCAACCACAAACAACAATAATAACATGCATAACTAATAAAGATCATCTTAAGAAATCACAAGAAGTTCCACTGTGCCAAGTCAACAAAATCAGTAACATCATTTTGATTGAAATCAAAATTAAAAGCCTTAATTCATAAAAAAGTACCCAATTTGAAAAAGTAACCCTAACTTGAGTTTCCCAAACCACTTCAAGATCTGATTTCAATATGGATAAATGGGTATTTAATCTCTAACAATGAACTAGAAACCTAATTTGAAATTACCCTAATCAAATCATACGAAAGAAAGCTAGAATGAATATGAGAATCAGTTTCACAATAAAAATCAAACAACATACTTGAACTATAGTTATCTAGGTTTGAGTTTAATACATACCTTAAGAGATGGAGGAAGAGATGGATGGAGGCGCTGAAGAAGGATGGAGATGGAGGCGCTGAACCCAGGTCCCAGACAGAAACGAAGAAGAAGATGCAGAGAGGATCAGATTTGTTTTTTCACGCATTCACGCAAATATCAGCCGTAGGATCAGATTTATTTTTTCATCTGATGGTCAATAATACGTACCGGGTATAACCGGGTAATACCGGTTTTTAACCGTACCTGTCGATTTTTCCAGTAAAATATCGTTTCGGCGGTAAACTAAGTTTCGTACCGTTCACCGCCCAGTACTAGTAAAACCGGCCGAAATTTCAGTCGTATCGGCCGGTACGTACTGCATAGAGTACTAGCTACTCTCCTTCCGTTTACTGTATCGGTGGGTCCTGAGCATGTAACAGTAGGATGAAATGATATGAGTTTAAAACTCGCGGACACTTAATTTTTATTATCGATCATAAGAAAAAAAACATTTATAGATTATATTGCTTTTGAAATATCCAATTAAGACCAAGGCTAGGCTGGCAAGGTACCGTTGATTAGTAGTCATTTTAGAATTGTCCAATTAAGCCTAAAGAACTGGTGGTAGACTGGCAGTCTTTCTTTGATAATTTTATTTTGCATTGGTAATGTATCGCCATCCATTTTCATTGAATGCTATGATGATTTCTTTCTATATACCTACCCAGGTCTTTCATCAACTTTTTGCAAATATGGAAGTTCTAAAATTTAATTGTGGCAGATATTGGTAACAGAATATTTTCTTTAGAAAGGTAATCCTACGATGTCTCATCAATTGACCCTGACAAAGTAAATTACCAGAGAATGAGATAGAAAAGGACAGGGAATCTGCATTAATGGTATTTATTGTGGCGCATGAAAATTATCAGTAAAAGTTTTCATGCCCAAAGTTCCTATGGAAAGACTCATCTGTAATCTTAAAAGATTTACTACTTTCGGGCTTCGGCAACATACATGCATTTTGTAAGACCCATGAAATTCCAGTAACAAATACAGATGCCTAAGCAAAACCATTAGGTCATGCGACTCATGCAAATATTAAAAGAAGACAAATGCCTGCTACCTAATAAGTCTATGTGCAGTGTTAAATATATTTAGTAACTAAACACTGGAAGAAATAAACAACATTTTGTTAACGGTAATCCACACGCTAGTTTATAAAACTTCAATAATGGGATTTTGTTTTTTCTCTTGTAAATAAGACTTGAGGGTTTAAAAATTTTAAATTGCCAATTTGAAGAATCAGTCGGTAAGATGGCTAAGTTTACCTATTAACTAATGTCAGTGTTTCATGTGACCTATGGAATAGTTTACAGAGATATAAGTTTTTTTATGAAAACAGTTATTCTAGGAAGGTAACCAAATAGACATTGTACCTGTGATCGATTTCTTTTTTCTTTCTTTTTTTTTCTTTTTTTAGGACTAGTAATAACGAAATACTCTAAAATTTTGAAATTTTATTCGATATCTGGGGTAAATTTTAGAAAAAGTGTGATTGTAGTTATAAATAATATGTAAAATGGTGAAGCTTGTGCTGGCATTTTTGGGTGTGCTCTTAATTTCTCTTCCTAAAAACTATTTGGGAATCTCCCTAGGCAGCAAGTCTAAGGAATAAGCAGTCCGGAAAGATATCATTCAGAAATTATAATAAAAATTGTCAGTTTAGAGAAGAACCTACTTGCCTAAAGGTGGGAGACTAATCATCATAAAGAGTGTCCTTTTTAATTTGCACAATTACTAAATTTCCATGTTTCAAATACTCGTCTCTGTTATCAAGGAAATGGAGAAAATAATAAGAGACTTTCTATGGGGTTCCTCTTTTTTTATCAAATTTTTCTTTGGGTGGATTGGTCTAAAGATGCATTGTTTAAATGTAGATGTGGAGTAGGAAACGAAGAATCAGTCGGTAAGATGGCTAAGTTTACCTATTAAATAATGTCTTGTTTGATGTTATGATAGAATTGATGTGTGGAATAGTTTGCAAAGAAATAAGCTTTTCCATGAAAACATTTACTCTAATAAGGTAACCAAATAGACATGGTACATGTGGTCGAATTTATTTTTTTCTATGTTTTTTTTTATGTTTGAGGACTAATGATAACGAAATACTCTAAGTTTTGAAATTATATTTAGCATCTAAGATAGCGAAATACTCTAAATTTTGAAATTATATTTGGTATTCAAGGTAAATTTTATGAAAAGTGTCATTGTGGGTACATGCAATATGATAAGTAGAAATTACTAGTTAATCCAATATTCAAGATTCGTTTAATATCTAATTCATCCATTAAACTATGTTTAATTGTTGGTCTGAAAATATTATTTTTGAGCGAATTTTTACTCGCTGGTCTATCCCACGTGCGAGCAGCTAATCTGATTTTTTTAATCTCAATTTATCCTTTTGCATCTAACGTATAAAATGAAAAAAAAAATCAAATTAGAACTCGTGATTCTTACCTTTTTCTTCAGCTCAGATCCGAATTTCTCTCTCTCTTGTTCTGCTGGTGTTTTTCAATTTTAGGTTTTCGCTGTCAAATTCCATGTAATTTCCTATAATATTCTTCACTGTTCTTTGATTTTTGTTATGTTTTGTTATGTTTTTGTTTTTTCAACTGAAATCGTGATGATCAGTTTGATTTCATGATTTGTTGATTTTTTTACACTAAAATCTTGATGATTATCGTTTTCTATGATGTACATTTTGTTCGATTGCATGTTTTGATCTCGTTGTTTTTCGCGTTTTAGTTTTTCTGTTGTTTTTTGAAACTGATTTTTGTAATCGTTCTATTTTGTTCATTAGATTTTCATATTCAGCTTATTTACATGTAGTTTGATAATAGGTTTGGTTTGGTTTTCTTCTTTTTTTCTTTCAAGAACTCATGATTTTTGTTTTTTTTTTTCTGGTTTTTTTGAATGATTCTTCTATACATATTAATACGTACTGTTTTTCTAAACTTTTTGATATATACTGTTTTTATAGTAAGCTATTTTTGTTATATATATTGTATGGTATACCATTTTTGAATCAGTACATATTTGTTTGCATTGCATACAATATGCTTTTATTTGTTTGTTATGTGTGAATCTATAATATGTGTGATACTTCTAAAATAGTACATATTATGTTGTACTGTAGATTTAGTGTTCATATCATCTTAAAATATATGTTTGATTTTTGTGTTTGTGTTATTTTATTTGGATCACATTTCTGCAGGTTTAACATGTCAGGTGTTGGTTCTAATCCAAATACCTTTTGCTACTCTCATTATACCACAATCAACACCATATTGCATATTTGGTTACGTTATCTTCGACTTTGGAAGATTTGAAGTTTACTATTTGCAATACGTGGAGCTGGTTGACTCCATCAACTATTGTTGTTAATTATGTTGAAAATGGAATGAAAGTCCCTGTTCTTGCTGATGTATCGCTTCAAGGGCTTCCTGCATTACATTTTACAAAGAATTCAGATTTTTTTGAGTTGCATGTGGATATCGATTCAACAGAATTTTTATTTTTTTTAAGCTTGTAGAGAGGGTTATAAACTTTATCATCCAATGATCTTTTGTGATGCGATATTTCTCACGGGGAGGTTTAAAGGAGGTCTAATGGATGCGACATGTCTTAACGACAATCAAGGTAACTTTTTTAGATGGTACATATTTGATATGTAACTGTTTTTTATGTACCAGTACAAAGAGAAATGTAATCTATTTTTTGGTACATATCAATATATACTGTAGGATCATACACATCATACATAAAGTACATATTGATATACACTGTAGGTATAACATAATTTGAAAGTGCAGACATGAAGTACATATTGATATGTGCTTTATATTTTTTTCCAGGTTTTTATCCTTTTGCATATGCATTAGTTCCTGGCAAAGATAATGATAATTGGCATTAGTTTATGGACAATCTTTAAAAAAGTTGTGGACCATCGTCGCATCACCTTTTTGACCGACCGAGGTGAAGGTTTGTTGAGTGCACTTCCTGAAGTTATCCCTGATTCTTAACATAGCTATTGTTTTTTCCACTTGAAAAAGTAATTACCCATCAGTAAGTATGATGAAAAATATAAAAAAGTGATGGATTGTTTCCAAAAAGCAACATATGCACTTTCTCTAGCAAGATATGAAGAAGGTCTTAAAGAAATGGTTTATCTAGGAAAGCCTTGGGTTGCTGAATATTGTCGTAATATTCCTAGGGAAAAGTGGTCTAGTGCATACTTCCCATGTTGTAGGTATGGTTAGACTTCTTCAAGCATTGCCGAGTCTTTTAATAACTGGATTCGTCGCGAGAAGAAGTTACCTCCCTGCGCTCTCTTTCACACAATCGGGTTTTTATAAGTTTCTTGTAACACTACAAGTATATATATACTATTTTTTTAATATTCTCCACCAATATTCTTCTAGTACATATTTTTTTTTTTTTGCACTATGTATAATATGCTTGTTGTTTTTTAATTTTATTTTTCGTGTAGGATACGGGTAATGGAGATGATGTCTGAACATCGTGAAGAAAGTCTTTTGATGGATCAGGAACTCTTAACCCCTGTGTATCAATCCTTGATTGAACTACACATTCAAATTGGTCATCCTTGGAAAGTTAGTCAGTCATATGCTCACGTCTTTGAAGTTCATTCCCCAAGGTTAGTTTTTCAGGTAACATGCTCTTTTGATGTGAGATATCCACTAAACTAGTTTCTTAGGGGTACTGCAGAAAACATTTCAAATATGTATTGTGCAAATTATCTTCTTGGGTTTGTGTAGGCAAAATATCAATATGTATTGTGCAGATTATATTCTTTTTTGTTTGTATAGGGAAAATATCAATATATACTACGTAAATAATATGCTTGGTTTCTTGTGTGCAGGTCTTATATGGTAGATCTACAACAAAAGAGTTGTACTTGTCAAAGATGGCGCGTGTATGGTTTTCTATGCTCACATGCTACTGCAGCTATTGCTGCATCTGGGGGAAAGTTCATTGATTATATCGACGAATACTTCAAAGTTAGCTGTTATCGCTAGATATATTCAATCGCTATTAGACTTGTTCCTAATCACGAAAGCTAAGTTTTTAAGCAGTACATATTGATATTCTTTATGGTAGTATCATATATGAGAATGGTTTTAAGCAGTACATATAAACCATAAACTAGAACTAGCATAGTACATATTCATATTTAGTGTAATATACATCAACAAAAACAGCACAGTATAGTAGATTTTTCTTATTTATGTTTTTCAATATACCACAGGCCTGATGAGTATACCGCAAAAGATACTATTCTGCCACCAATAGTAGTTAGGGCTCCTTCAGGAAGAAGAAGAAAAGAACCGCATCAAGAGTGCATGGGAGAGGAGCAAAACTCCTGTTACATGTTCAAATTGTAAATTGAAAGCTCATCACAACAAGGCTACATGCAATGTAATCCGTCAGTTCCAATATACGGATGAGAATTAATTTCATTATAGTTTTTTTAGTACATTTGGATTTAAATTCTTTTAGAAGATACTTGTCGCATTTTTTTAGGTTTTTTTTTCAGAACTTGTTTGTGTGCCAACTGAATTATGTTCTTAATAACAGAACGAGAATTTGATTATATAAATCTTATATTTTGATTCATCTTTAAAGATGTATGAACATGTGGTTGAATTTAATTCACTATATACGGGGGTCGAGGGGGCAGCGCCCCTCGTTATTAGTGATTTTTATTTCCAATATATTTTTCTTTTATTTAGTAATCTTATTTTTTAAAAACACAAAAAATGCACATAAACAAAGTAATTTTTTTAAATTCATATAAATATGTACTTCATAGTACATGTCAATATGTACTTTTATAATATGAATCTATTCGTTCAGAGTTTCAGAACAAAGTACATATCAATATGTACTTCCTAGCACATATCAATATGTTATGCCTTTCTATATAACTCTAAAAATAAATAGAAACCTAATAATGCTAATAAAGATCATCGCATTTGTAATGCGATGGTCATCGGTTAGATTCCGATAGCTGGCATCATATATATATATATATATATATATATATATATATATATATATATATA
>JAJJMC010005091.1:3745063-3762361 GCA_023531435.1 Papaver californicum
ATATATATATATATATATATATATATATATATATATATATATATATAACATAATAAGATCCTGATATAAGTATATAAACCTTTATCTGTTCAACAACTAAAAACCAAGTTCAATAAGTAAAAAGAAAGTTACTGCAGTACATATCCATATCTACTATGCAGGTAAACATTTATTTTCATTGGAGGGGTCCCAACTGATTTCAGGCGGAGTGGTTGTCAACAACCTGCATGCTAACTTGATTCTTTTCTTCTGAATCTTCATCATCAATTATTCGTCATCTCCCAAACTTTTTCCATCAATATCAATCTGTGATCTCCTCTTGATAAAATACATTACATATAAAAGGAATTATGGCCACATTCCTTGTTGTGGACACCCATAGTCAGTCAACCTTAAGTTGCTCATCTTCTCTCTATGATTCTCAGCCAAGAACTGGTTGATTGGATTGAACAAGTATTCAGACATTTTTTTGTCATTCTCATAACAATGATCCCTGAACGCTACAGACGAGTTGTAAAACTCAAACTCGAGCAGTGTCCAATGCTTGTTGTTATGGCACATGGATACAAGGATCTTCTTGATGTCGTTGCTTATTGTCAAGATTGGCATAATAATACCAGTCACTTCTGCTCCCTGTAAGTATCTGGTTTGTCGACATGATACTGAAAATTGGAAACGTTTAATAGGCTATTTCACAAAGTATATATCAATATTTTTTTTTTTCATATCCAATGTTCAAAAGTATAAAAGAAGAAAACAACACATACCCAAGCAGCTGGATCCAGGTGCAACACCTTTAAGTATTTTCTTTCTGCCTCAGGATTTGCTTGGTCCTCTTTAGACCCCACTTGAAGCTTATACTGAGCGTAGTTGAGAAGATATTGCTCTAATGCTCTGTTGAAAATCAACTCTTCTATTGTAGCCCCGCTGACGCAGATACCACCTCCATCCTCTACTGTCCAAGCAACCGAGCTGCACATTTATAACAAAAACACATATTGAAGTAAGTTTTTTTGATATGTACTGCAAAACTTACTTGATTTAAAAGTAAAATGAAAGGTAGAAAGTACTTACATTCTCTTTCATTTTTCAAAGTATGGAAGTAGAATCGATATTTGCTCATTTGTCATCTTCTCATAGAGTGGTGACTTCTCAAGATCCATA
Organism: Papaver californicum; assembly: GCA_023531435.1. Taxonomy (NCBI): domain Eukaryota; kingdom Viridiplantae; phylum Streptophyta; class Magnoliopsida; order Ranunculales; family Papaveraceae; genus Papaver; species Papaver californicum. The sequence goes on from JAJJMC010005091.1 coordinate 3,746,228, forward strand.
AACTTCATATGACGTTTTTGAGATTTACGATCTTTATTGTTCTTTCCAGTCTTTATTTTCTTTTTTCGTTGGTCAGTTTTCGACTTCGTTTTTTCAGAAAACTTACTTCCACTATCAAATAATGGATATGTCTTCTTTGCTTGATTCACACGAGTTACTCTCCTGCTAACTTGTTCTCCAGTTGGTACTGACTTCTTTGCAACAACCTTTGGTTTTGCTTTCGCTTTGGCAACAGTCATCTTGGCAAGTTTGGGTGGTTGTAACTTCGTATTCCTGCATTTTTGAATCCAGATTTTTAGACTATATTTGAATCATATTTTTTCAAACAAAGACAAGAAAGGTAAATTACACAAGTAGAAGATATACCTCTGGGTCATTTTCCTATTCAGGTGTGACTTGATTTGTATTCTTCTCAGGTGTAAGTTGGTTCGGCTCAGCTGTAACTTGTCGAACTTCTACACGTCGTAACTCATTTCCAAATAAATTATCAAAATGTTTGCGAATGTCAATCCCAAACAAAGTATAGCTTGAAACACTACCATTATCTTGGCTAAGAGATGCATATTCTTCATCATAAACTCCCTTGCTAGAAATGGCTAAGTCCAAAAATTCTTCAAATGTGAACCATCTCAGTAAACAAAGGTATTTTATGTCCACGAAGTTGTCGACCAAGGTTTCAACATCTTGTTTATCAGGGTTCTGTGACATCCTTTTAATAGTTTCAATACTCTGGTCTATAGCTTCAACCACTTTTTTCGCTGCTTTTTGTTGAAGTCCAGGTAAATCATCCTGCAACCATAGAGTTTTTTTCATGATTGTTAAATACATATTGATATATACAGTTATACGACAATAATAAAACACATTTGTAATCAAGTACATATTGATATTTACAGTCATATTGATAAACACATTTGTAATAAAGAGTGAAACTAGCCAGCATTACTTACATGTGTCTTACTTTTCTCTTGCATCTCTTTGACCTCTTTCTCCAAGTCAGATTTAACCCATATTTTAATAACAGAAACATCAACACCACAAAATTTGTGCACCGAAGGTGATGTTGACAATACAACATTATATGGAACCCTTTTTACGGTGGTGTCACTCAAAAAAAAAAATTGTTCATCTTCTGTTGGAGTAGTCGTAGTTGGCACTTCTTCTGTTGGAATCTGAACAAATGGATCTCCTAAAAATACTCCAACTTCTGTTTTGTTTTGCAAAAGAGGATCTGTTGGACTAGTATGAGATGGGAATTTTCTTGTTGGGTCAGTACCCAAATGAGTGGTACTCCCATCAATTAAGTCTCGAAACTCTTCTTCATTTTTAGGCTGCAAGGGAGAAGCTTTCATGTATATGTCATTCAACATTTGCAGAAGCTTTGATGCATCAAACAGTCCTTCTTCATGCTGCATGGTGTTCGCTTCACCCCATTTTTCAAAGATTGTCTTTGCCAAATCTTCATATCTTGTTTCCAATTATCTTCCTCCACTGCTTTCCCTGCAGTTTCTTCTTTATCTTCTACCTTTTCAGCTTCACTCTCCTATTCTGCAAGTCTTCTTGTGATTCTATTCAGAAATTGCTTTTCTTTATTGGTGTACGGAACCTTGAAATTTTCATGGAACTGTAATGATAGGTTTCAAAGAAGCCTATTTATAATAACCGTAATTGCACGGCGTCTACTAGTAGACAGCGGCAAATATGGGTCGAACCCACAAGGAGCGGTGGAAATAATGTAATCAATATTCCTAATTGATTAATCAAGAATGATACTTTTATGTTTTTGGATTTTCGGAAATGCTAATGAACGAGAAAATAATGAAATAAACTAGCTAAAATATACAATGTGATCAAGTAGAGAGGACACTAGGGTCTTCAGTTTTCACCAATTTGATATATAGAACTTACATCTAATCTCCAAAATAATCGTTTCGCCGCTGTAATTTTCTTCGCTTCCAAGTTAATATTTCTAAAGAATTGCTTATCAATTGAAAAGTATATCCCATCAAATGTTACTAAGCATGGCATATCAATTTAAAAACATAAACAATTAGTAGAGCTATCTAACTAATATATAGTTTCAAAGAATCAAATATCAACTTGTGAGCATACATCGTCAAAGAATCTAATCCAAGCACGACATATCAAACGGAAAGCATATATGATCAATTCTACTATTTATGCTATAATTATTCAAGCTAACAATGAAGATAAATTACTAACCATTTAAACCATTTATTTGTGAGTTTTCCATAATCAAAATTGGTTTCTACTCAAAACCCTAGTGACAAAATCTAGCAAAACAGGGAGATGGATTTCTTAAAACCCATAAAAATAAATACAAGAGTAAAATAGAGAGGGAAAAAATAAACCTTTTTTTTTGTTCCTCTTCAACTTCTGGTTCTGTTCTTTTCTTTTCTCGTTTTCCGCTCCAGGCTAAAGAAAATCAAGACCACTACTTGCTTCAAACAGAATAGCCGCCAACCCCACAACCTATCTCTGTTCAATCCCCCACTCACATCCGTCACACCAAAATCACCCAAACCAAAAGCAGTCAGCCTTCTCTCTCTCCACCTTTCTTCTCTCTCCCATGTACCTTCCAACTACTCCGCCCTCAGTCTCTGTCTCACACTGCCGCTCTCCCCTTCAATCAAACCTCGGTCCCCTCTCTTTCTCTCTCCCCCAACCGGACCCTTTCTCCTGCCTTCCAATCAATCATTCTCTCACAGCCTACCATTCTCTCTCAAAGCCGCCACCCTACTCTACACCTCTCTCCCCTCCTACTTTACGCTCTCAACCGATCCCCCCTTTTATCCTGTTTCTTTCTTTTCTTTTATACTTACTCAGACTCCCCAAAAAAAGTCTGACATAATCTCCTTATTCAGTCCCACCTACTCTTAATTCCACGTCCACTCAACTTTTCTCTTCCTCCAAGTACCAAACCAAAGAAGCCTCCCATGTACGTTTGTTTTCAAGAAAACAAATAATATTCCTTCTCTTAACTTTCCACGTACTAGCCTGACTTCAATAACCTAACCTTGTTCTTTTTTCTTTCACGTGTTGTAGCTAATGATGCCTGCCAATCTCCTCTTAATTTTCATGCTCTCCAGCCACTGCAATCTTATTTGTGGTCGTCCAACTTCATTGTTTTCTTTACAGCCAAATCAGAAGACCAACTTCTAAAATGAATTAATGCATCCTCTTTACTCACGTCAGGCACCAACAAGAGATAAGTCTTAGCCAACCCAAGAACTACGTCCGTTAAGCAATTTAGTCGTATTTATTTATAACTTCGAGTTTTATGTATACCTCCTATTAAAGCACAAAAACACTTTATTAGCATATAAATAGGAACCCAACAAATATAGATAAAGTGGTAAAAACGTATGAATTAAGTGCATATCACAAAACAACAAAATATGTACTCAGAAATATATACTATAAAAACTAGTTTTTTCATGAGGTATATATCAATATATACTGTAGGATAACAAACATCATACATTCAATACATACAATTATATATTGTATGATAACAAACATCATAAATGCAGTAAATAAGTACATATTTTTCTTACCTCATATTCAGTTGTATCAATGTCTTTTTGGAGTGCAACACATAAGTTTGTCAGATTCCATTTGACAGCTCTTCGAACAAACTTTTTTTTCCAGAATCGTCTTTATTTCCTCCGGTTTCAGCAAATAGGTATGCTCCGCATACCAAATCTTTTTTGGAAGAAAAAAATCGCCAAAACAAAGTTAAAATTAAATCATGATTTTCATTGAGTAAACTACTAAAAGATTTTTAGTACGTATTTTTACCAATAAATAGTTCAGACATCCGGTAGTATTCCCGACTGCATTTACATTGCCATTTAGTGACTTTTCTAGGTAAGAATATATAAAATCTAGCCATGAAACATTCTTTGCAGCCTCGAGATACTCCACAAGACCAGTGTAATTTTCAGTCAACGCATTTGCATGTTTTGTTGTGAAAAACAACGTGATACACATGAATAGGCATATAAGCCTTACAAGGTTTTCAGCATCTCTTATTTCTTCAAATTTTTCCTCACTCCCTTCTTCAATATCTTCTTCACTTTCTTCTTGTTCATTTTCTTCATTCTCTGTATTCTCTTGATCACTCCCACTTTCTTCAGGTTCTTCGTCACTTTGCTTTTCTTCAGATTCTTCAACTTTTTAATTGGTTTATTCTTAGTTGCTGGTTTTTTTCTTAAAGGTTTCAATATTTCTCTTTGTATATTCACTCTATTTACCTTTTTAGTCTTTTCTACATCACCAAAGAACCTTTGGAAGAAAGCATTGTTTCGATATCCACCCCTTGATGTCAGCATCAAATCTTCATGTTGTCCTTTCCCTGCTCTTGGCATTCCAAAGATAACACCTATTTCTTCAGGAGTGGATGTCAGAATATGTGAAACTCCATGCCTTTTGAACTCAAATACGAGCTCATTCATAACTTTATTTCTCTTATAACACTGTATTAGATTGGTAACCGCAGTTTCATTCTTCATCCAGTGATCTACACCAAGATTTGTGTACCAGAACATTTAAAAAAGGTTCCCATATGATTTCTCACCAATGATCCCCAACTGAGTTTCACTCAACTCAAGCTTTACAGCCCTGATTGCTCTAACTAGTGAGAAAATTCCCATGAAACCACTTTTGTAGATTTTCCTAGCAGGTGCAGGTACTTTTGTCTTCTTTGTGGTTTTTTTGACATTACCTATATAATGAACACACTGTCAAAAACCCTACAATATATCAATATGTATTATGATATAGAACAAAGTATATATTTTGATATGTTGATATCTATCGTCTATATCATGAACAAAGTATACATTGATATGCCCTGATTCAATTCAAGTTTAGAACAAAGTACATATCAATATATACTATCCTGTATGCAAGATCTAGATGATATAATATAAAACAGTATTTATAAATATATATGCTTTATATCTATAGCATGAACAAAGTATATATTGATATGTACTGATCCAATTCAAGATCTAGAACAAAGTACATATCAATATATACTTATCATGTAATCAAGATCTAGATGATATAACATGAAAATAAGTATATACTGATATGTACTGATCCAATTCAAAAATTAAAACTAAAAATCAAGTACATATCGATATATAACTTATGTTGCATGCTAGATCTATGTGTTATAACATGAAAAAACTATATATATATATATATTGATATGTACCGATGTTATATGCTAGATCTAACTCCTATAACATGAACAAAGTATGTTATATATTGATATGCACCGATGATTAGAATCAGTACCTTTTTTACCAGAAACAACAACACCCTTCTTCTTCTTCTTTGATGTTGATGGAGAATGAACAACAAGAGCTTTCTTCTTCTCTTTTGTAGATGGAGAATCAACAACAACAGTTTGCTTCTTCTTCTTCGATGTTGTTGGAGAATCAACAACATCAGTGTTCTTCTTCTTTTTTGATTTTGGTGGTAGAGAATATACATGAGAAGCTTTCTTCTTCTTCTTCGATGGTGGAGGTTGAGGAGTATCTTGTTCTTCAATTACTGTTTCTTTGATTCTTTTATTGATTTTCCTTTTGGTACCCATTTTAGGTTACTGATGCTAGATTTATCTCAGTGGTTGAAGACGGCGAGAACCCTCACAATGCTAAACCTTAGTGAGTGCAGTAAAGTTGCTGAGTAGCAGTTGCAATAAACTGTAGAATGCTCAAAGAAGTATATGTTTCAAAGTGTGCTATTAAAGATTTTGATTTTGTTGTTTGCGCTGGGTTTTTCGATTTGGTTTCAGGTGATTTCCAAAATCTTGCCCTAGATTTTCAGGTTTAAATGAAATAAAGAAGGTAGCTGAAACTGAAAATTCGGTTAAAAGAAACGGAGAAGTGGAAGAGGTGGAGTACATGGATGGTTCACACATGATGTCCATAACAGTAATTTTAACATCTAAAAATGATTTTGGACCTACGGATAATTGGGTTCTCCCGGTGGACTATAGGATAATTAGGTCCAGATTTTCTGGACCAGCCAGTAAATTACCCATACGATAATTATAAAGCTTGTGCTGACACTTTTGGGGTGTTCTCTTACTTCTCTTCCTAGAAACTATCTAGGAATTTCACTAGGTAGCAAGTTTAAGGCAAAAGCAGTCAGGAAGATATCTTTCGGAAACTATAATAAAAATTCTAAAGTTGCATTGTTTAAGTATAGAGGTGCTATAGGTATTGTGAAGCTCAAACTAGTGAAGAAAGATATCCATTCTAACTGGGTTTGGAGATATGTTAATAAAAAGCAAGCTCTCTGGAGAAAAATTATTCGACAAAAGTTTTCAGCTGATTCGAATGCTTTATTTCCAAATAATACTGATAAGCCATTGGGTCTAGTCTGAGGAAGGAACTCTAAAATCAAAGGACGTCCTAGTGAAATCTAGTTCTTCGTTTCAGATAAAAAATTGTGCAGGTGTGAGCTTCTGAAATGATACTTATACAGGTTCTCAACCTTTACTATATGTTTTCCCTCTTTGTATAAGCTTTCTAATAATAAGAAAGCTATATTACTGATATGGTTTCTACTTAACAGGCTTGGGACTTGGATTTTAGTAGAAATTTGAATGAGAGGGATTTAGATGATGTAATTATGCTTCTTCAAATTTTGAGAAATCCTGGTGAGTTGTCTTCAGTAGGTGATGACTTTAAATCTGGAATGATGGGCAAGGGTTTACAGTTGTTAATATGTACTCCCTCCGTTTCAGGAAAAGAGTCACTATCACTTTTTCATTTTAGCCTAAAAATAGTCTAAAATGAAAAAGTGATAGTAACTCTTTTCCTGAAACGGAGGTAGTATAATTTATTGGACATTGATGGCTTTTGAAAAGTTCTACACAAGCAATTATAAAATCCAAAATTCCCTTTTAAGTTTTTTTCTTTTGGTGTGAACCTCATGATTTTATGGTGCTCTTATTCTAGATTTCTTATTCAAAGCCGGGGGTGTAGAATTCCTCTAATTGTTTGTTTTGTCAGTCGCCAACAAAAACAAATGATCATTTATTTTTACATTGCAATTTGCCAACAAAATATGGAGTTATTTGTATGATAGTATGGGAGTCAGTTGGTTGCATCAAAACAGTGTACGTAAGATTTGTTTTGTGGGAACGGGGTGATAAAATAAAGATACCTGGAGAGCTAAAAAGATGCAAAGCTTACTACTTTTTGCCATCCGGTGGAATGTTTGAAAGAGAAATGTTAGATACTTTGGCAACAAGGCTAGAAGTTTAAAGCCACTTATCATTGCTGTTAAAAGCCGCTGTCAATAAATCCTGATTTGTTTAAAAATATTTCTCTTTCTACTATCATTAGTAATTGGGAAGACGTTTATATAAAACTAATATTTTTTTATTTCTTAGGCTTTTTTTTGTAATCTCTAGTGACTTTTTGATTCTTTCATTAAAATCTGACTTTATCTGTGTAGATGATAAAATTTTAACTGAGGTAAAATTTATAAATTTATCCGTCCCGTATTAAAGATATCAAATTTATAAATTTATTTATGTTCCATGATAGAAATACAAAGCATTAGTTCTTGGGACCATGCCTTGATTAAAAAAATATAAATTCTATATATCTTGTTTGTTTGAAAAATATAAACGACTTTTCTCTCCATTTAACATAAACATCATGCGTCTTTAATTTATTTTCTTGTATCCGTAAGAAATTTTTTACACTTCGAGCATCATTTTCTTATCGCTGAGAACATTATAAGAGGAGTGATATTGAGAGTGTCAATTTATCTAAGGATTGAATAACAGTGTAAGTAGGTGTAATGGTCAAACACATGGATAATGATTATTCGTTTTTTACTTTCTAAAAACGGGTAACGGTCAGGCAATGATTGATAGTTTTAAGACGAAAACGAACCACTATTATTCGTTCTGTATTTTTTTTAATGAATAATTATTATTCGTCTACAAACAGAATCATTACGGAAAGAACTGTTTTAGATTATGCCTCTTCATTATAAGAAAGGCCCGGAAAGCTTTATGGAGGAAAATAATAAAATAGTTTGACAGAAAAACGTGGCCAAAAACCTACCGTTCCCCCCTCTTTCCTCCGAACGAGAAAAACAAAAGTTAGGCGAGAATTCATTCCTTGCCAAAAAAATTATTTAATGAGACATTTATGTCTCGTTTTTTCTTTTTATCCTTTTACAAATTATAATATAAATCTAATAACTAGACCTATTTTTTGTATTTAATATAATTAGTTGCTTATAACGAGAGATGATACCCGTTGTTTTTTCTAAAACAAAATTTTATTTTTCGCTTAGATTTTTTTTTTGAATCCTATTATTTGGACTGCACAATTTTGGTTATGAGGGCTGCAGTGCATTATAATGTCCAAAAGGTGAATAGGGGTACTCAATAGCCATATCAAATGTCCAAATTACCCTTCCTCAATAACTATCCTAAATCTAATACAAAAATTAAAAAAAACAAACCTAAATCTAATTAATCTTTTCATCTTCCGCCTCCTTTTCTCCTTATTTTATCCGTCGTAAATTTTTCATCTCCATTTTATCTACTCCATTTTCGCCATCGCATCAATCGACCAGCGAAGAAGAAGATCAACCTCCTGCTAATCCACCAGAAATGGGTCATTTAAGGTATGAATCGAATAATCCACCATTTTTCTATGATTTTGGTGGTGTAATTTAGGTACATTTGTTAAAATTAGGGTTCAAAATTTCATTTTCAGAACTGCCTACAGCTAGGAAATCAAATTTTTTAGCCGTAAATACAGATATACGGATGGAAAAAGATGAACTCCCAGCTGTAAAATTAAATTTTTCCAACATACGACTGGGAATTTATGAACTTCAAGTCATAAATACTGGAAGTGTTTTCATTACGGTTAGGAAATTAAACTATCCTAATCGTAAACAATATAGTTACGCCTTATTACAATTTTGAAAACCCAAACTTAACTTTAGTTTCCTAGTCGTAAGTGATCCTGAGTTTGGGTTTAATTTTTTTTTATAGTTTACGACTAGGTTGATGCATGGAAAAGCCAACCGTAGTTTAACATTTCTCAACCGTAAATAGTATTTTCTAGCCGTAAATGACCCTGAAAAGGAAGTATCCATTCTATTCGCATTTTACTTCTTGTTAACACAATTACACAAATATCTAGGGCTTAAGACATAATTTTTTTTGTTCCAAAAAATAGAGAGCTGAAGAAATTTGAAAATGTCGAAGAAGAACAATCTATCATGAAGGAAAAATCAATAAAAATTCGACCGTAGAAGTAATAGAAGAAACCTCGTTGAATTCCATATATTCTTTCTTTCAAATATGTCTGGTTAGATTTCTGATTTTTGTCTGGTTAGATTTCTGATTTTTGATTTATTTGTGTCTTGTTAATGAGGAGAAAAAAAAGAAAGGAAAAAGAAGGCAAAGAAATTACAAGCTAAGAAAGAGAAGATGAAAGTAATTTTTATCCCTTTATCCAATTTCTAATAGTATTTATGTTTTACTTTCATGGGTTGTTAGTTAGTTTATTGCATTTTCATATCTGATTTATATTCTCCGTATCATTGAGAGATTAAGTGTTTTTTTCTTAATTTATGTGGTGTTATTTTGATTTGAAGGTTGATGGAAGTAGTAATAATAAGAAAAAGGGTTCAAGTGGATTTCAAGTTGGGAAGAAAGTAAAGGCTAAAATGATTGCATTCAATAAAGCTAAAGTTGCACAAGCTATGGACCTTGAGAAATAGATTTTTACTTATTTTCAGTTAAGTTTTAGTTCATCTTTGTAAATTAATAAATAATTTCGATTGCTGAAGACTTTGATCAGTTTTGTTACTGGTGTTTATGAACTAGTTCTCAGTTTTGTAACCTAAAGATTTACTGAAAGTCTATCCTTGTTCCATTAGCCTGTCTCACCATACCAATTTAATGACTTCTACGGTTGGCTTTAGGATCCAACCCAGCCGTAGATTATACAACTATTTTATTTTACAGTTGGATTTACTACAAAAGCTAATCATAAATTATTTCTACGGCTGTGTCGATGTCTGTGGACCTAATCGTATACACTTATTTATGGATGGATTGTACATTACGACTGGAAGTTCATCTTTTATCAGTCGTAGGTTTAATTCGCTTTCGATTTTGATTTTCAAACCGCAAATATAAATTATATCATTAACATAATCTATCACTAATCTTAATCAATTTTACTAACTAATTTTATTAGTACTAATTAAACAAGAATAGTCTAATCAATACCATAATTAGTGGATAAGGGATTTTTATATTAGATATTTAATGATCCTATTTTATTATCTTATAAATCTCTAAAACCTTTTATATTATTTTTATCTTATAATTAGTGGGCTCCGGTACTTTCCCACTTTGAGATTTAAGTATTCCTCCAAGCTGACATACAGTTCCAAGTGGTATGCCTATGTGTTCCCAAAACTTAGCCTAAGACCATTCATTGGAAAATCTAGGTAGAGGACCAGTGGTATGGATTTGGAATTTTGGAGTAAGAACAAACATAGTTTTCTGGATATACCCACGTGAGTTTGTTGAAAGGCTCATGATTCATCACATCAAGAAGCATCGTGTCATTTTGTATCACGTGTCACACGATTATAGTAGGCACCTTAAATTAGGACATCGTATGTGCCGTTTATTTCGTAGGTGGGTCCACCTTACGAAGTTTCTTACGCTGCCTAGATCAGATCTAGACAAACAGTTGCACGTCACTCGGTCGATGTTTAATAAAGCTAACACGAGAAACACCAAATCATAGATCTAAAATTTGTACTTTAATGCAGGAGACACTGGTTATCCTAAACACCTGCGTAGGTAGGAGAAGGAAAAGGAGATAGATAGATATAAGATGTGATTGGAAGATTCTTACACGTGGAAAAAACTGTCGGTAGTAACGATAATTCAGGGTCTTAGATTAGATTTGATATACGTTGCTTTCTTTTGACTGAGCATAATATGGGACTGTCTCTCCCTCGTGTGTTTACCATGCTTTATGATATCTGGTCGCTTTTTTCTTTTTCATGAGTTAAATCCGATATTTTCAACGGTTGTTTTCATTTTGGACCGCTAAACGAGTTGCTATTTACCGATCCTAGTTACGGTCCAGATGCTTAGAGCATCTCCAATCCCAATTACGACCTATGCTATGTATCAGATAGGTCGACCTTCCAAGACCTTACTCTTTTTTCCTTCAAATCTTTTCTTTTTTTCCCTTATGTCAACAGAGAAGCTTGCTCGCACGAGTAACTGGTTCTCATACAAGCTCAAGGACACGATAAGGTCAGTTTACTGTTCTTTAGAAGCTCAAGCATCCCAGTGACCAGCCTTGCTAGCAACATTATAAGGGATTGGCTCTAACATTTCTGGTGGTAGATTTACGAGTCTCTTACAAGCATCTAAAATGTGCTAGTAAAACATCTGGTTGTCCCGTGGAATAATCCTAGGGCATCAAAGATGTAAGAAGATAATACCGAGAAGTATGGGAAAGAAGTTGAAAAGTTACCGTCCTGTTTCGAGACATTTACCGCCAGCGTCAGATCTGGATACGTATAAAGCATCTTGGCTACATCAACGGACAAGTTTAAATTAGGGAACAAAAGCATTAAATGCGAAAGACAGACGTGCAGAGTTGGACTTTGTCAGACTCGGGCAGAGGGAAACGACAAACCAGCACAGGAGGCTTCGAAGGTTATGCGAGTAAAAGACACACGAGGGTCGGGAAAGACCTGAGCTTAGATGATTGTTCGTCCGAAGCGCGAAGCACGAGGCATACGAGCACGAGTTAATACTCATGCGAGCAGAAGGGATATGATAAGATTTCCACGTAGGATGGGACATCAAAAAGGATATACTGTGTAAATAGAAAAGTATAATGTATAAGCAGTCTCGTCCATAAATACCTAAACATTTTTGCAGTATGAGGGCGGTTTTTTCGAGGCTAAGAGTGGGTGGTAAAGAGAATATAGATTAGGGTTCTAATCTTGTAATAACCAGCTTCACCATTAATAAAGTTTCTTTAGTTCTCATATAATCTCTAGGTAAGAAATTAAAAGAAGAGGCTCACCAAGTTTATTAACTTTTGTTCAACATTATGATTCAGTGAATAACGTCTCATTCAAAGTCACAGTCCAATGTTACAGATCCATATCATTATGTAACTATAAAAAAGGCTACTACATTTTTTCTATCATTGTTTTCAAATGATTACATTCTCGGTTCATTTTTTATCATCTTTTATCTAAGGAAAACCCTAACAATATGCCCAGAAGTCAGTTCATCCTTAACATAAGATCAAAATAACAGTAACATATCCACAATATGCTTGTGAACGCTCGATAAAGACTTATAAGGGTTAAAAGTAGAGATTCGAGCATAAGAGGGACCTTATTTCTTGAAAACATCTCCTTTGATTGGTAGAGATATCTGAATATCAAAGACATGTGAGTTTCTGAATTTCCAAGGAAAAGCACAGATCTGGTTACAACTTGCAGTAAAACCTCATTTACTCTCAAGAAGTGTATCCCGGAGAAAACCCTAGAAAAGAAGAGGTGGAAAAACCCAACCTCAACTTGACAAAAGGGACCACTGAAAATGGTGGCTCATGCGTCAACTAAATTTTTTCTTGTTTTCAAAGAAAAATCTGTTTTAGGAATATTTTGTGACAAAAGTGAAGTTATATTCATGGTTTAAAAAGCACTTTTGGTGTATATGTAACTAACTTCTCAGAAAGAGTGAAGAATTCAGTTAACAATGAAAAATGAGTCATGAGTCTCATATATCAGATGAGGAGGGGATGGGGCATTATTTTTTATTTTTTGTCGGATTTTGGAAAATGTGTACAAACAGAGAATAACTCGAGCATGGAACTGTCTTTTCCTTTTATGTGCTATAGGTGAAGGATAATTATGGAAGAAGAAGCACAAGGGTGAAAACTTACTAGCGAAAGCATAAAGGAAATGGGGACGAACCAGAAGGATCCGTCGCTGGAGAGATACCCGAATACGGACACACGAGCTCGGATTCAGAGTCAGATGAAGAATATAAAGAGACACTATGAGAACCAAAGGATGACGAAACGATGAAAAGAACCAGAGAGGGGAAAAGACGATAAAATACCAGAAACTCCACCAACAAGCGTGAATGACAAAGTCACCAACACTGGAGAAACCACGACAGTAGAGGAAACCGCAAAAACCCAAAAGCAACAAAAAGAAAAGACCCACGAATTGGAAGAAAAGTACCAAAGTCTAGAGCAAGAAAATCGAGATATCCGAGGAAAGAAGGTAAGGGAACAAGTCTACATATGCGAAGATAAAATGACGAAAGAATCACAAGATCTAGAGTCTAAGTATGCGCGAGGGATAAAGTACAAGCACAAAGAATGTTACGAAGAGTCATTCGAGAAGAAAGAAGAAGGGAGGAAGATGATGGACAAAATGGAGGCGATGTATAATGAGATGCGAGGTCTAAATCAAGGATATCGACTATTTGAGGTCATGACGGAAGCAAAACGAATCCCATTCACGAAGGAGTTGATGCAAACCCCATTCCCGCTAAAATGCTCGATTCTAGCATTTACATCTATTTTCGACGAAACCACTTATGCAGTTCAGCATATCCGAGCATATAGAAGATTATTGTTGCCATAAAGCGAACATGATATGGTCATATGGAAGTTATTTCCCTATAGCCTGAATGAAGAATCTCTCGCATGGTTTGATGTACCGCCAAAACGATCAATTGTCAGTTTCGAGGAGCTGTCCGAAACCTTAGAGTTTGGAGGCCTACATGCATAATAGTTCGCTAAGGCCAGGAGTTGATCGAGTCTATGCACTCAGAAAGGAAGACAATGAGAGTCTGCGGAGTCTCGTGAACAGATGGAGAAAGTTATGCATCGAATCGGGGACAGTTTCCGAAGAAAATCAAATCCTAGGCTTCTTAGGCAGCCTTAAGAAGGATGACTCGATATTCGTCAAACTATTCAACAATGTCCCGACCAATCTATGAGATTTGAGAGAAATCCAGAAACATTATATCGCTTTGGAAGAAATACAAGCATCAACGTTGAAATCCCCATCAAGTGTGAGGAACGTTAGAGCTAACCTTGGAGAACCAGCCCAGAAGGCTGCCACAGTTTTGACAAACCATATAAACATGCCACAAACACATGGCACCTATACGCCAAGAAATGGAGGGTATCAGCCTCACCATAGGTTCAAAGGAAGAGGAGGAGGACGTAGTAACACATGGAAAAGGCCACGATTTGAAGACAAAACACACACCACTTTTAATGCATCCACCGGAGAAATTTTTATTGAAATGGAGAAAAAGAACGATGTGATCTACCCCTTCAATCGAGGAACAATGCCCCCTATCCCCGGTCAAGATCGTGGATGGTACGAGTTCCACATAAATGCAGGGCATGCTACAAACAATTGTCAAAATTTGAAGAACGAACTCCAGCGCCTGATATATGAAGGGAATCTACAACAATCCCATCCAAGATAATCAAGTCCACCATGTCACTATCGGGGGAGAAGTTCCATACCTCGGATGCAATACCATCACACATTTCGAAGTAACAAAGCCAAATTTTGAAAGCATGATCATGACAAGGATCCACAAGCAAAATCGCCAAGGTGAGAAAATTTTCAGTGTTGCTACAGATGGACCAATGAAGCCATGGATGATGCAACCAGTCTACTTCTCATCTCGGGATGTGCCTTTAAACGGGAAAATCCACAATGATCTATTGGTGGTCATGATGAAATTGAAAGCATTGTTATGCCAAAGATCTTGGTAGATGGAGGAAGTTCGGTTGAAATTCTCTTCCACGATACATTCAAACAGATGAGGCTCGCAGATGAAGACTTGATACCATCAACCTACACGATCTATGGATTCAAAAGGCAACACCAAAACCAAAAGGAGAGATAACTTTGAAGATCGATTTAGGAACGGTAAAGACCATTACCACCTTTTGCGTTGTAGATGTCAAGTCATCATATCATGCAATCATCATACAATCATGGGTAGCAAGCATCAAAGGGGACACTTCAACATATCACCTAGAAGGATAACCGAAGTCCTAGGAGATACAGAAGAAGCAAGATATTGCAACCAAATGGATACCCAGATGTACGAAGGGGCAGAAGAAGAAAGACGAGAGACGAACGCGAGCAAACTTAAATTAATGCAGCAATAGCCAAATTTTTGGAGGAACATGCCAACAAGAGAACGAACCAATTGTCAATCAAGAAGAAATTCCTCATCTCCCATAGCTATTACAACATGTGACCCCTTTAGGGGCACAAATGTCATCATTCATAACAGGAGAGCCAGCGAAATAACTCAACATCGGCACTGCTGATGAGCACATAATCTTAAAGATATGATCCTTAATGTCAAGCGATGAGGAGCCTAAATTGATTGAGGCGTTAAAAGAATTCATCGATGTATTCACATGGAGCATGGAAGATATGCCAGGAATTGATCCCGAAATATGCTATTACATCTGAAAATCGACCCTAAAGCTAAGCCACATGGGAAGAGGATACGAAAAGTAACACCCATATACCACGAAGTTGTGGAGAGAGAGCTCAATGATATGTGCATAATTTATATTATTTAAATATCATTTTTTTATGCTTTTCTTAGCTATTTCCTTGTATTTTTGGTATATTACGTCTGTTTTGAGTTTTATAGATATTTTGAAGTCACGTGAAGTAAAAAAAGAGAACTAGAAACTCAAGATATCACTTGGCAACTTGAGTGTTGGCGGAATCAAAGCATAGAAGAATACGAGTCGTAATTGTCAAAGACAGACAATTACTAGGAGGAGGCCTGCTGTTAGGGCTGTCAATTTTTATCCGAAATCCGACATCCGTTTCCGATAATCCGGGATCCTATAGGATATTATCCGTTATAACGGATATCGGATATCGGATACGGATATTCTTATCGGATATTGAAGGTTAACGAAACAAAACCGGCTAAGCTGGTATCCGTCGGATATTATCCGTATCCGTTAAGAAAAAAACTAAGTC
>JAJJMC010005091.1:3768388-3788756 GCA_023531435.1 Papaver californicum
AACCCTACGGAAGGGTATTATTAAATATAAACTGCTACAGGGAAGGATGACAGTGACAATATTGTCTCGGCCCCTTGGGTTCACACACTGACACAGGAGTCGGTGGCCCGAGTCAACTACAACTGATTCATCCCCCGTCTGGTACGGGAGGTAAGACTCGATCAACCCACGAATCCCCTGCAAGTGGGTTTACTGTATTCCTTTGTATGCATATATGTTGAGGAATTGGTAACACTACTTATTTAGACGAGGTTAAAACATCTTCATATTATTATGATGATGAGGATAGTATTGGTGAAGAACTTGAAATATACAGGCAGAGTGATCAAGAAATTGTCACTCCAGTTGTGCTTCACGATGATAGTGTTATTTCTAGTTCAAATTCAAATAATTTTAATGATTATTCACCTATTCAAAAGAAAGAGGATTTGACTAGAGATATCACTGTTTTAGACGATGTAGAACTCTCTTGTTTTGAAACCGATAATGGTTTAGAGGAACGGGTTTATCCTGAGAATACTGTTTTAGAGTCCAACGATTTAGAAACAATAGTCTTAGATAACAAACATAGAATCGTAGAGATTTTAAATATGAGTGAGGATGCACCACCGGATTATAACCTAGAAGAAGCAATTGACCATTTTCGGGAATCTGACGATCTAGAAATTAGGGAAATTGTGATTAGTCTATTTAGAGACACTGAAAACTTTAAGTTTGGGGGTGACTGTCATTCTCCCTGTGCTTTACCTATAACTCTTAGAAAGGTCCCTAACTTGGGACTTGACATATGTACCTCTACCATTTTACAAGATCATCTTCAAACTAGAATCCCTGAGCCTGTTGACTTCCAGAAAGAAGTTTAGTTGTTAGAAACCCATCCTCTGGTCGATGTGGTTTACCTAGGTAGTAATACCAAGATTGACTTTGTTTTCCCACCAAAATATTTTCTTCCATATGTGGGAACGTTAGAATTTCAAATGTGTCAGTTATTAAGTTTTGAGACTAAGCCTAATTACTTTAGGAAATTAGAATCGACACATTTGCTTAAGAATGACCACCTTCATAGTAGTCAGCTGTGTGGGTCAAATCTGATTGACTTTGAGGATCCACAATTATTCAGGTTATTATTATGTGCTTCTAAGTTCTTAGTTGAGTTTTTCCAGACTTTACAACCTGATCCTGTTGATCCTGCCTATGAGGAAATCCAAACCATGAAAATATTTTATCTAGACCCTTTTATAGAGCCTGAACCTGAACCACAACTAGAAGTAGTTGTTGTAAACAGAAAACTAGATAAGGGTGTGCTCGGTTTGTTCATTTTCTTGGCTTGTTGTTTTTTCCTCTTATTTGTGATATCACTATTTGATTCAGACGACCCACAGTTGTTCCGATTATTGCTATATGATTTAATGAGGTGACTAATTCTTTCTTAGTCTGGATGAAGACTTTAAACTTAGCACTTCTTGGGAGGTAACCCATGCTCATGAAACACGGTAATATCTTTGCTTAACTCCTTTTCCTGAAGTGGTAACAGTTTCTCCTTGTTCATATTTTTAATCATTCATCTTTAGAAGTATTGAGGACACTGTTTGATTTAAGTTTGGGGGTAAGGGAGAAACTTTTTAGTTAAATAGTAAAGCTCTAGAATTTAGAAGCTTGTGAACACTTCAGGGTGACACTAACCATTCTAGGTAGATAGAAACTTAGCTCTTTTTCTATAGGAATTGGTGTGCCCAGTTAAAATGGTCTATTCATAAAAGGACAGAGTTCAGGTGTTAGAAAATAACATGATTTTCTTCACCACATCTTGGAGTCTATCTCGACCATATCGCTTTCTGTTTTTACTTTTGCAATTTTGTCTTTCTCTAAGTGATTTGGTGGGGCCCAATATCAAATTGTTATCGCCGCTAGGATGAAATAGAGTGTTTGAGATCAAGCCCGATTCTTGCTTTATTCGAAAAAAAAAAAAGAGAAAGAAAAAAAAAAAAAAAAAAAGAGAACAAACAATATTGACACTTTGATAGCAATATGTATGTGTTCTCCCTGTCTCCGTCGTCTAAGCAAACGTGGAACGCAGGATCCATGGGAACTATCACGTTAGATGCTGATAAGAATCATGCGCATGGATTCAATTTGATCCAACCATGTTGTCAATATATTTATCGTTTTATAAATCGATCGCTGGAACCCTTGTATATACCAGTTGAATTGATATTAGTATTATGATTAAGACCATGTATCTCAAACAATTAGGATTCATCCTGGCACTGACCTTCAGACAAATATGGGAAACACCGTTCACCTTAGTCAACACGTGCAACCTTCACATTTTCCATGTCCATCTTCTAAATCTTTTTCATGTGATTGAACTTTGATTCTGAGTCTTGTGGTTGAACGATTATCTGAGTAGAGCTCTGTTGTCTTATATATATGAATTTTAGTATGCTTGAGTAAACACTCGTGTACAGCAATTGGACTCATATAGGATAATGATTCCCATAGCCGAAGAATTGAGTAAGCCAACTAAATAGCTTGTTTAGTGTCTATCCTTAATCGTTCACGAGTTGCTAAAATCTTGAGTAAAGGTTTTGTGGGTATACCTCTTGTAAACCCTCACGAGACAAAACTCGTCCACTAGGAACACCTAGGGGTTTAACGGCTTATTACATATGCTAAATGTAGTCGCGATTCCTGCGAAAGTGAGTTAGGATTTTATTTTTATTTGCTCGAGGACTAGCAAATAGTAAGTTTGGGGGTATTTGATAGACACATTTTGTGTCTAAATTACACTCGATTATCTATTTTCAAAGTGTTCGTTTTTGTACTTATTATGTCTTTTTATATCTTTGTAGGTATTTTCGAGAAATAAATATTTGTGGAAAATTCGGCTCAAAAAGTTGTTAAAGGCACCCACCAAAAGTGATTAAGGCACCCACGTTTATGATAAAGACACCCCCTTTTCATTTCAAATCCGAGAATGGCGGGAACACGTGAAGAAAACTTCTGATAAGGGAGTTACGTGATTTTATGAGATTTTGAGTGTTTCTAAGTTACCCAAAGACTAGAAGAGATCAACACAAGCTTAAACACATCAAGCAAGAGTGATTCACGCCGGAAAATTGGCTGGAAAATCCAAGTTTGGACGGGAAAAGGACTTGGTTCCTGTTTTGGTTTCAAACAAATTCAGAGATTGATTGGGAGTTGTTTTAAGAGTTTGATTTGACTTAGAAGACTCTCTAGGGTTTGTACACCCTATATATAGCCAAGAAAAGCCAAGAAATCGGGAGGGAGAGGCAGCCAGAGCACCGGAAGAAGTTGACAGAAAACTGCTGCTGCTGTGAAGAGGAAGAACACCAAGAACATAAGGCTTCAGTAAACTGTCGCCTGACTGTGTTTCTGGAACAGTCGTCTATTAAGCTGCTGAAGCAGTCGTTTCTTTGTTGCGTTAAACGTCTGATCTTTATTCCTGTTCCCTTTTCTTCCTCCTGTAACACGCTGAACCACCTCACTGTAACGCTTATAAGCGTATCAAATCGGTTGTGTTACTTCTTTTTAGCCTTTGTAAACACTTTTTGAGCAATGAAAGATTATTTTGAGTATATTTTCTCTACCATGCTAATCACCATCACTGGGATGACGGAGGAAGCTTTTTCTCTAATAATTAAGTGGTATGTATTTAATTAATCTATTTATGCAATTTATTTATGATTAATTGCCTTGATTGAAAATTGATTTAAAAGATTTTTATTAAGCAATTGTGATTCCGTTAGATGGTGCATGCCTCGGATTAGGTCCCTAGATGCTCTATGCTTGTGTTATACAGTTGTTGTTTTGAAATCTATTTTTGGCAATGCTTTAGAATCAAATTAAAATGTTTTAATTGCATGATTAAAATTACCATCACTTGATTTATTGGTTAAAAGTGGAATCCTGAATCCTAGTTCTTCCCCATATTTTTAAGTCATCTTGATTTTATTCTGTTTTGTTTTCTTTAATCAAAATTAAGTCTATAATTAAACCTTCACAAGTCTGAGAATCGAACCTCTTTTTACCACTATATTTTATCACATCAATTTTTGGCGCCGCCGACGCGGACTTGTTTTTAGGTTTAGGGTTTTAGATTTATTTTTAGGTTTTTATTTTTAGTTTTATTATTTTACTTTGTTTTATTTTACGTTTCTTTTGGTATTTCTCTTTTTGCTACAGGTTGGATTTTGGATCGAAAAGAAAGTACGCCAAAGATTTGGAATTAAAGCTAAATACTTGGAGTTAAAAGATAAAGCTTAAAGAACGAAAAAGAAGACAAAGATTTTTATTAATTAGATTTTATTTTATTTTAGATTTTATTGTTTTTTTAGAAAATTGTATTAGGAATTTGTATTATTTCTGTAATTTTTCTTTTATTTTGGACATTATTTTTGGGACTTTGAACAATTTATTTATTTTTAAACCCTACGGAAGGGTATTATTAAATATAAACTGCTACAGGGAAGGACGACAATTACGATATTGTCTCGCCCCCTTGGGTTCGCACACGGACACAGGAGTCGGTGGCCCGAGTCGACTATAACTGATTCATCCCCCGTCTGGTATGGGAGGTAAGACTCGATCAACCCACGAATCCCCTGCAAGTGGGTTTACTGTATTCCTTCGCATGCATATATGTTGAGGAATTGAATACGGTTTTACTTTTCTAGTAAAGGGCAAGAACTGACCATACAAGATAAGGACTCGGATTTCATCACCATACAAGATAAGGACTCGTGCCAAAATGGGGAGGACCCTTCACGATTATTGAGAAAGATGGTAAAGGAGCATATAGATTGCTAGACCCAGAAGGGTAAGAATTGTATCACCCATGGAATGCTGCCCACCTAAAGAAATATTATCCTTGATATGATGTAACGGAAAGACGATTTCTGACCAAAAAAAATTTGAGCCATCTATCTTGCAAAATATTTATTTCCTTTACAGGCATACAATTAAGACCTAAGCCATCTTCTAGTATGTTGCCATCCTTACAAGGATGCGTACATGCATACAATTAAGACATAAGCCATCTTCTAAGATGTTGCCACCCTTCCTAGGAGTGAGTACAGGCATATAAAAAAGCCCTAAGATATCTTCTAAGATGTTGCCACCCTTCCGAGGATTGAGTATAGGCATCTTCTAAGCCTTATGCATCTGCGAGATAAAGACCAGATGATGTCCTGCAATGGAGGTACTCGGGCAAGTCAATCCACAAGGACCAGTGTGATTGATTGTCAATAGTACCACCCTCTATAAAAACCCACTTGAGAAGGTTACAATGGGGGAGATAAGGGGATTGACCCTGTAAGGAAGATGTCCCAAAAGTATATCTATAGATACAAAGCTTCGGTACGTTCGGAGCATGATAGGAGCAAGACTATCAATAAAAGACCTAGAAGGGAAAACAAATAAAAAACACATCTATATACTCGAGATACTGAGTAATAAACTAACATTATAAGAATATATTACTAAACATGGTATCGCAGGAGCAAGATTGTAAAATCGCAAATACACAAGGAGTAAAAGCGAACATATGAACAAGGATATCGTACGAGGCGCAGCGAAACATCGCAGAAGAATAAGGGCAAGTATAAATACTTTAACAGTAAAAAAAGATTCTTCTACTCAATCTCGATGGCAACAAGGAATCAAATCAAGATAACAGACAAATTCGAACCATGTAAGGAAAAGATGAATATTCATTCAAACCAGCACCCCACCAAGGTGCCATAACAAGTTCAAGATGGGCCAGCAACAAACCCACTAACAAATGAAAAAGAGAAGATAACAAAGCATTCACAAAAAAATCCCAGAATAACATCTAAAAAGCCTCCATGCAGGGAGAATGGTAAAAGCATCAAGAAGAATAACACATCAACCTTCCATCTCCTTCTCTTGATCCTTGGAATTCTCAATGGTTACACTCGGCTGAGTGGCCTGAGATACATTAAGGTCCGAAATGAAGGTAGAAATAGCATCGGGTTGGACTCCAGCTGAACCAACGAGAGTAACAATATGGCACGAGCCCGAAGAGGTTGCAGAAGGTTGGGAGGCAGCACCAGCACCAGATTCGACTCCAACATTAGAAGCTGGAGTAACAGGAATTATCGGAGTCACTAGAGTAGTAGTAGCTGCACCTCGCTTAGCCTTACGAGCAAGTCTTTTCTGCTCTTGCTTCACTCTATCAGCCAGCACCTTCTTCTTGCATATTTCCTCCATGCTCTTCTGATACTCATCCCTGAGTTCAACCTTCATCTTCAAAAGTTGAGTCTCAGATTGACCATAGGCTACAAGATACTGCTCTCAAAGCCCAACGATCTCGGTGGTAGTGGCAAGGCGATCTTCGGCGTCGTCTTTACCATCCTTTACCTCAGCCAACTTTAGCTTTAACGAGCTAACCTGCTGCGCACCTGCATATACAAAAAATTTCACTAGAGTAGTAGTAGCTGCACCTCGCTTAGCCTTACGAGCAAGTCTTTTCTGCTCTTGCTTCACTCTATCAGCCAGCACCTTCTTCTTGCATATTTCCTCCATGCTCTTCTGATACTCATCCCTGAGTTCAACCTTCATCTTCAAAAGTTGAGTCTCAGATTGACCATAGGCTACAAGATACTGCTCTCAAAGCCCAACGATCTCGGTGGTAGCAGTGGCAAGGCGATCTTCGGCGTCATCTTTACCATCCTTTACCTCAGCCAACTTTAGCTTTAACGAGCTAACCTGCTGCGCACCTGCATATACAAAAAATACGAAAGCATAAGTATAAGACCTAACAATAGTACTCAGCAGGAACCTATGGTAGGATAACTACCTTGGGCCTCCAAAATTACATCTTGCAAAGTCCTCTCAGTATCCAACTTAGAAGAGTCCAACGCGATAAAATGAGTCTCATCAAGGGTACGCAAATCCTGACAAGGTACTCGTACATTGATCCATATGATCATCATGTTCTTCTCGAAGCTTCTCTAACTTCTTATATACGAAATATAGTTCTCTTTATGCATCGTTAATATTATATTGGGCCTTGCTAACTGTCGCTTTATCTCGCTCGTATTTGAGCAGAAAGGGTGCTTGATCATATTTCCACTTCGAGAGCCTCTCATTCGAAGCCATGGGGTCCTAGATCCGGGAATCCCTAGAACCCACAGTAGACCGAACATCATCGAGATCTTTATTTTGCTCTTGAATATGACGGCGAAAAATTCCCACCTCCTGATTCAGATAACAAATCTCAGATTTCACGATCATAGCATCACGATGGTCTATCTCGTTTTGGAAAATATCAGAGTTTCTATTAAGATCTCTGCCTCTTCTGACTGCACCGATATGGGATACCAGAAACTATCGGCTCAAGAGGAATATGGTATAAAGAAAGAAACTAAAACATAAATAAAGATGAAAAAGTAACTCACCACGAGCATCTTGTAACTCCAAGCGAAGCGAAGCTTATTAACATGAGTATCCAAACTTCGGGCACGAGCTCGCTCAACCTCAAGTGCCATTAACATGAGTATCCAAACTTCAGTTCTATTAAAGCACAAAACAAAACAATCTAGTCAAAAACAATTCATGCAAGAGTAAAAGAAAACATGTAGGACAGTTAGAGCCATACCGTGAGTTGTATTTGATCAAAGACATGATCATCACCTGGCCGCACTGCTGTGATCACCTTAACAGTGGATATCTCTGCAAAGTTTGGGGAAAGCAGTACACTCACAATGGAACCAGAACTAGCACTCCCACCAACACAACTACCACTTTCACCACCACGATTACCACCAACATCACTCACAACAACAATATTAGAAGAAGGCTCTTTCTTAAAACCACTTACACGAACATCAACATCCCGAAAAGGAACACTTTCGTCGGCCTCGGAAGTGGTCTCCCTCGAAAAACCAACATCTTGCTCAGGAGCAGGCCGAGAAATATCTTCACGAAGTGGTTGACCCACCGGCTCCTCCGCTATATCCACATCATCATCATCATCACTACCAGGTATATCGAAATCTTCATTAAGACAACCAACGGTCACATCAATCACCTTGAAGGAATCACGCATACCTCTAGCATCTGCAACAAAAGTATCCCAATGGATAAACCACTGGGAATTTCCGGCATGCGGGGCCAAGTACCATCAGCACCATCCTGAGCAATACCCTTCAGTTTCTTGCCAGCCTCCTATACGAAGCCGTGAGCATTGATAAGCTAAAAGATAGGGGCAAGGATAATATATATGAGTCAAAAGAATATTTTTTACCTTATCAACGCGAAGTCCCTCGAGTGCCCCACGCTTGCGATGAAAAGGCGTAGCATCCTCTTCCTCCTCCTCGTCATCGTCTTGTTCACCCTCCTTTTCCTTATCTGTAAGAACAATCATGATTCGCTGACGGGTCTCAATCCAGACTAACTCCCAAGCATGATAAACTGGGAGATGGTTGTGAGCAGCAACAACACCACGAGCAGCAACGTTGTTGTTCAGAGAAACCCACCCAAAGACGTAAAGACCTTCAATCACGATGGAGCACATATACCAGTGGTTATTGTTAGTCTTGCGAAATTCTTGTTAGAAGGAACCAGAGGGTCTTCATCCAAAAGAATACAAAGACCAGTGCATGAGGTATCTTTGTTACGTGAGATGTTGAGGCCCCACCCATGAAACTTTTGAGGAGATTGAGGAGAACGATAATTCAGGAGAAAGTTATCAGGAGTATACAAATGTTGATCCCTACTCGCGATATAGGCAGACGGACTATCACTTCGAGGAGTACAACGACCCTGGCTCTTGCAAATGGCCTCGCGAAGAAATCGCCACCAGTTCCCTAAATACTGGAAGATTGGACGCTGAGTACTATTGCGATCAATGACCTCATACTGAAATGATTCCTTAGGATCGTACAAAGGCAGTCTCAACCCAGCGTTCAACTGGCCCTCGTAGATGATGAAACTATTTGGAGAACAAACTTGTTGGGCGAGTTCCAGAGATATCACACCCTTGGAGCCTCATGGATCAACATAATAAACTCTGAATTTTTGAAGATGACGAGTCTCTATAATGCGCTGAAGATACTACTACTCTTGCTCAGCCACAGATGGCTTACGCGATGATTTTCTAAAAAAAACAGGAAAGAAGAATAAAAGTATCAGAAACATACAAAAGGAACAGTTAAGCAAGAAAAAATACAAAGAAGAATGAAAACCATTCGGTTGGGGTCGTATTCTATGGTTACGATTCTATCAGATATGTCTTTTTCATTCCGTCAAAAACCTATTTTACTTTATAGACGCTTATGACCTCCCACTCTATGCCTTGCGGTAATGATGCCTCCAAACCTATGAGAAGATGATGAATCCTTTTGTTGATGATGAGCCATTGAAGCTTATAATAGAAAAGAAAAAAAATGCTGAGAAAAATATTTGCTTGATAATCAGAGTGGAAGGATGACTGCTTCTGCAAAAGACAGAGAAGAAAAAGAGATGGAGATTAAAAATTTAAGACAGAAAAAAAAGAGTTGGAGATTAAAAATTTATGACTAGAAACCCAAGAACAAACCTGTATAAATATATAGGAAACAAAACCCTAGGAAAGAATGATAACCGGTTATAGCAAGTGAGAGGGTCATAAAGGCAGCAATCATGGGAAAAGTTATTGCGTGGAGGTTATCGAAACTACCTTATGAGACGTGGCAGCAATAAAAGGTAATAAGATTAAGTTGGTAAGATGAAAAGAAAAGAGACAAATTGTGATATAAAATATCTGGTTGCCACGTGGAGTAAACCTGGGGCATCAAAGACGTAAAAAGATAACCTCGAGAAGTATGAGAAAGAAGTGGAAAAGTTACCACCCGTGTTTCGAGATATCTACCGCCAACATCAAATATGGACACCTGGAAAGCATCTTGACTACATCAACGGACAAGTTTGAATTAGGGAACATGAGCATTAAATACGAAAGACAGACGTGCAGAGTTGGATTTTGTCAGACTCGGGCAGAGGGAGATGACAAGACAACACAGGAGGCTTCGGAGGTTATACGAGTAAAAGACACACGAGGGTCGGGAAAGACCCGAGCTTAGATGATGATTCGTCAGAAGCACAAAGCATACGAGCACGAGAAAATACTCATGCGAGCAGAAGGGATAGGATAAGATTTCCACGTAGGATGGGACATCAAAAAGGATATACCGTGTAAATGGCAAAGTATAATGTATCAGCAGTCTTGTCTATAAATACCTAAACAATTTTCGGTATGAGGGCAAAAAAAATTCTAGGCTAAAAGCGGGTGTTAAAGAGAATATAGATTAGGGTTCTCAGTTTGTAATAACCAGCTTCACCATTCATAAAGTTTCTTTAGTTCTCATATAATCTCTAGGTAAGAAATAAAAAAAAAAAGCTCACCAAGTTTATTAAATTTTGTTCAATATTATGATTCAGTGAATAACGTTTCATTCAAAGTCACAGTCCAATGTTACAGATCCATATCATTATGTAACTAGAAAAATGACTACTACATAGAACATTCATGTCTATTGGAGAAGCATGAACAGAGTATTCAGAGTCTTTTACAACTAAGAGAAAGGGGTCATATATTCATGGTGATCTTTTCGTTGCCATTATCACATCTTCAGTTGTTCTCAAACCGAATACAAAACGATTTTTTTCATCACCATTAATCACCAATATATAAACAGGAGCATAGTTTATCTGCCATATCACTTGCACTATATCTTTTACCGTCTCAATGTTTAGCTTGAAAGTACAATGGATTTTTTCAATAACCAGAAATTTGCATTTCGATCTGCATTTTGCTCTTAGATCAGGGGGGCATAACATAGGTTGGGTTTAGGGAAATTTGGGTGGACATTTGGGCTAAAAGGTCAGCATCAGTTGGGGCTCCTAGCTTGGCATTTTCCTGATGTTGAAGCGAAAAGGTTGGGATCCAGAGAAGAATTTCTTAAGCTTCTTACACAAGACCGTTCTGAGGTTCTCCATTAACTCATATAGCAACAATCCTAGAAGCCACAATTGAAGTTTACCAGTTGCTTAGGATGAAGTGTTATCGGGTTGAGGGTGCTGAGTACTCGCTGAAGAACAAGCATCACAGTACTACTAAATAAGCTCAGTTAAGAGCTAGTTCAACTGCTTAGTTAAGTTGATGTGAATAATGTAGTTGGGAAAACAGCTGAAACGGACTATGTGTGGCTTAGGGAGAGGATCTACTTGTAGTTACATCAAGAAATTAAAGCTCGAGCAGCATTCACTGGTTTTTAACACTTGTGTGATATCTAGCTTTAGGAAACTGATTCAAAGGGCTGAATTGATAATTGCTTTTGCACATCATAAATCTATACCCTGCAAAATGGCAGAGCATTAGCACAAATAAGTTTAAGGGATCATGCATACCTTGATGAGCTTCGTTGATAGTTTGGAGGGAACTCACGATAACCAGGCAATGGAGAAGATTACTCAAGCACCATTCCAAGAGACCTGCATGAAAAATTCTAATCCACAGATTGGATTGGATTGGATTAGGGTTGATTGTAAAAAAAACATGTTCTTTATCTTTTCCAATTGATTCTTGATCTCTTGCAGCAAAGTGGAACTTGGACGGGGTTTCAGCAATTGATTCTAAAACAACTGCTCAGTACAGGTGGTAATGTTCTAATACAAGTAGGTCAGTGTGAGCAGACATTAAGAAGATATTGTGATTGAAAAAGTGTCGGGATACAGAATATACAGAAGTTTAATTTGATCATCCATTGGAAAACAGGTGCCAGAGTTCTTCCGCCAAAAAAGAAAAGGTGCCATGTTCCATTACAGAGAATCAACAGCTACTAATAACTACAGGGCCTTGGACCAAATTAGTCCTGTAACACCATCTATATTTTCATTAAGTACAATTCGATGGCCAGATAGTAGACAAAAAGCAACTACTTTCCCTCCCTAAAATCCCATCTTTCTATCTTTTATTCTCCTTACGAACAACCTTGCTGATCCCTCCATTTCAAATAAATTAACCCCGCCTGGTAATGGGTATAGGCTCCTGCTAACACCAACAAGTGAAAGAGTTGATGGCTATGTCCTGCAATATCAAACTTCCCTGGCATCCATCTCTCAGGAATCCTTGTAGCGTAAATCAAAGCTCCAGTTCCGTAGAAAACACCCATAAGTAATTCATACCCTGTTGTGTGAAGAGCTTCAGGTTGATCATTGAATAAGATCAACTTGTGAAGTATTGGTGCCACTCCAGAGAATCCCATCCCAAAAAAGAGGGAAGCACGTATATTACGGTACTCGGGTGTCTGAAAGACTGGAACCAGTGAGCAAATAACTGTTGTGATTCCTAGAATAGTTATGAAGCCCAAGTAGAGGTAACAGAAAAACGGATTACACATGAAGGAATAGTAAACGGGTGGGTAGAAGGACGTCGCAATTAGGGCTGCAATGCCAGCATAGTCAAATCTGAGCAATATGTAAGAGAGTCGTTCTGAGTGACAGGAGAGGAGGTGGCACGTGCTGCTCGATAATAGGCAAAACATGGCCCCACCCATGAAGGCAAAGAAGGGCCATCGAGTGATTGGTGTCAGCATGAAGGGTGCTATTATGTTTGCGAAATCTTGTTTGAAGCTTTGCTGCAATGAAGCAAAATAAAGTGATTGATATTAGCTTACTGAAACATACCACCATCAAAACGACAATGAAATCACAAAATTAGACCAAAACACGTAGACAAATTTAATTAGCTACCCTAAGACTGCTAGTTGACAGTGACAGCTAAACACAAAAGAACGCCTATGAAAAAAAAAGTTTCTTCCCCCAAGTATGACATGTATATCATAGTCTTAGATGCAAGGCGAGACAGTGGTATTTGTCTCTAGAACACGAGTAACATTTGAAACAGATTCAAACAAGTAGGCATAAACCATCAACATCACATCTATTAATGTGTAGCTTTGATTAATGGAGTTTTTCTGAAAAGCTTGTGAGGGTAGAGGCAAATGCATCTAAGATTCTATTCAACTACACACAACCCTTTTCCCCTGCAATGACTACTCAAATCACTCCTCAGAGGTGTTTCATAGGTCCTCACTGGACATTTATCAACCATCAGAAACAAATTTCTCCTGCATATTATCTTACATAGGGAATCCACTTACTTGCTCTAACCATTAGTCCATCTTCAACGCTTTTTATTAATCAATCAAAATCTGTTTCTCGGCTGCCTCTATTTTTTCAGAAGTGAAGAGGACAAAAGGAAGTGTAAAGAAAGACCAAGAGTATCTTGGTCCTGAAATTAACTATGATTACAAAATTCTCATAAAATTCCTGGGCAAAGAGACTGAAAAGAGGACTAGCGAGAATATGTATAAAATTAATAAGAAAAAGACATGTTAAAGTCGATGCTAAGCTCTAAACAATGATAAGATACTACTCAAAGTAACTGCTGACACTTGAGTATTACGGCTCATAGAAACTATTCTAACTCAAAGTATTAGGGGATACTAAATTAGCAAAATATTTGACAAAAGTCTAAATAAAATCATTTTTTCATGATCATACAAGTCTATTCTTTAGTCTTCAGATTTTAGATTAGTCAATTGAGGAAAAATATGCTCATAATGAAGAATAAGAATAGCAAACTTACCAGAACACAAACATCAGTGTGGTTGCCACTTGAGAATCTCTCAGGTAAACAGTTATTGAGAAGTTCAAGAACACTCCATCCCGTTACTTCTTTCCTCAATCTTTGCAGGTAAGGAAGACAATTCTGAAGATCAGCTCTTTTCCATGCATCAGGCAAATGTTGAAGGGAATGAAGATCCACCTTTGGAGCCTTCATTGCAGTGTATATAGTCAACGCGAGAAAGAGAAAAAACCCAATCAAGTGCCTGAAACAAATACAGAATAGAGGAAATTCAATATCACAAAAAGAAAGACTTGGACCCTTGAATTGTTCAGCAGGTACCAGGAACAATTATGTGTGTCACAGGGAGTAGAACAGATGTGAGGACCTAATTCAAATATGCTGTAAATAAGAAATGATGGAGCTGTCTTAAATCATTTCTCCCACTTCAAATACATATGAATCAAGACGGTATGAAAATTGAAACAGAAGTAAGTGTCTCTCTTTCAAAGCAAAAATAAGAATGCCAAAACACCTAACAAATGATGGTTGAAGACTTGAAGTACCCAGTTAAGTTCTCAGAAAAGATAACATTTTTCTTGACCAAATGTGAATCACCCACAGTGAATCCTTGAAATATGCATTCTCAAATCTTAAACAGAAGGTCAGGCGTCAATTTCATTTACTAGATCAACTCAAAAAATCTTAAAAGCTTTCCGGATCTCTTTTGCAACTATAGAAGAATCAGTTCCATTTCTAAACATCTGATATTTGAAATCTAAAGCGACCAATAACAACATAAATGACAGGGCAGCAGGAAACCACTTCACCTTGTTGTGTTATTGCAAATCTAACACAGCCATATTTACTATAGAAGTACTACCGTTAAGATCGGTAACTCCATAGAAAATTTTAGTTTAGCTACAGTTTGAACAGTGTGGGTTCTACACTTCTATTGGTAGCCTAGAGGTTCAGAAACAGAAACATTTTCGCCTAAATTTCTAATCGATCAAATAATGAGGTAAAAAATATTTTCAGAAATGTAATCATTTGAAGAATTGGTGTGTGTGGTTCTATGTATATAATTCTCTTAATTTCCAGAAAGCAACTGTATTTCCTTAAATCATATATCAAGCTGTAGGACACATCAAACAAAACACTCTATATTATTTAAGAACTAAAAACAAAAGTTGGGGCAAGGAAGTAAAGAAACTTAAAAAGGGTCAAAAGATGAAAAGTAAAAATTAAACAAAATTGTAAGGTTAAGTACTTACGTCCAGACGTTAAGAGTCTCGTTATGAATGGAGAAAATGCTAAGAAAAGTCTGCTTCAGTGGCCACTCAGCTCGGTAATGACCTATAATGTATTCATTGTCCCTCAAATATCCAGGCAATGCATGATATTCAACAAGCTGATACTTTACCTTCTTCCACAATCTCTTCCCTTTTCCTTGTTTTGAAGGAACTAGATTCTCTTCTTCGTGATCAGAATCATGATTCTCATACATTCCTAAAGAACCCATTGAATTCTCTCACTAAAAAAACAAACAAACAAACAAACAAACAAACAATGAATCAAAAACAAGAACCCAGAACAAAAAGCAAACAAATTTATTAAAATAATAAAAAAAGTCAGAACCCCAGATCCAAAATCAAAGAAAAATATAGCTTAAAAGTACAAATCCAACAAAAATGGAAAAGCCAAACACACGCAAATGTAATTCACATTTTAGAAACTAACCCCAGATCAGAAATTGTACCTAAGAGCAAAACTGAGACGTGGATTTAATTGACACGCAATTTGAGATCTCTCTTTAACGTGATTTCAAGGTAAAATACGCAATTTCAGATCTCTCCTTTGACGGAGAAAAACAAGAAAAACCAACTAACCAACCGCCAACAAAGATAACAACTAACCGAAACCAAAAAACTTTCCGATAATAACAATGGAAGTAGATTTATCACTCTTTTATCAATAACGGTGTTGAAATGTTATGAGGAAAGAAACGAAAGCAGCAGTGGTTCATAGATACATATATATTTATATAAAACGAGAGCAGAGAAATTGAAAGATATGTCTCTTTCTATCTCTCTCTCTCTGTGATTTTCTCAATGGAAAAACAAAATATATTCTTGGGTTGATTCGCTGAAGATGCTCACAAGGTTACATATGGTGGCTTCAGACCGACCTGGTTTTAAGTTATTTACGCAACCTTTTTTTTTCTTTTTCTTCTATTAATTTGAGATATGATTTAGTATTTATTTTGGAGATTTGGAGGTGAGAAGTGGGAACAGGTATAAAACAAGAGACAGCGACGCCGATATTTTTCAGGGAATTTAGTACTAAACCTTTTCACTTGCGTTCAAATTATTGTTTAATCCCTCCTTTCAAATTAGACCTAAGATTGCCCAGAACCGGCCCAAAAAATCGAACCCGACCGAATTCGATAAAATCGTGGTTTATTAAATCGAACCTGATCGTTACGGTTTGATATATAGTTTTTAAATTAAATAACCGTTCATGATGGTTCGGTTCACGGGTTTAGTATAAAAACCAACTGAACTCGCCCGTATAAACCGAATTATCATGGCTATTGATTATGCTTCATCCTAGCCCTCCATCTACTACCAATATCCTAAAACTAGAAGTGTCATCTCATTTCTAAATTATGTTCTAATCTTCATCTTCCTTTCGACGTCGCTCTGTCACTGCCATCAGGTGATTCAGGTCTTCTGACTCTTCTTTGATTTAGTCCATGACCATCCACTACCTTATCAGTCATCACCAACAACTTCTTCTTCTTCGATCCTCACCATCGACAACAATTATTTATTCTTAACAATCAACAGACAACAGACAAACTAGGTATATCAGATTTTGGATTATGATTATATAAAGTTTAATCATCTTTTTTTTGGGATGATTACATCAAACTTTTGCTTCATATTTTGCTTCATATTTTGCTTTCCATTTAATTGGAACATGAAATACATTTGAAAATTAGGGTTCATCTGGCTTTTGAGGATTTTATTTTCTATCATGAAATATTGGTTTAAAATTTAATTAATTAAGTTTTTAAAATGCTTGTTAATATGTTTCAACAGTATGACTGTTGAATTTGATTAATTTCAATTGAAATTGGGGATTTATTAGTGTAATGCCCTAATTTCATATTCATCAATTTAAGTGGAACTATGATTCATATTTGGTGTTTTTTGTTGTTTCTTAGGGGGATTAATGTGTGATTCATCAAGTCAATCTTTAGTTGTTTCCATCCAAATGTCAAGTACATCTGCAGCTACACCTGAAACTCAAGTTGAATATACTGGGACACCTGAAACTCAAATTGCACCTCAGATTAGAACTGGAGATGTAGCCCCAGTTGCAGACATCAAGAAGTCAAGAACCTTTTCTGATGTATGGGTGAAGGACTTTACAAGGCTTGATCCTAAGACAGCACAATGTAATCATTGTAAAAATATATTTTCTGCACAGGTTAAGAATGGGACATCTAGCTTGAGGAGTCATGCAGAAAGATGTTCTAAGAATCCTGATAGGAAGAAGGAACAGAAAAGTCTTATCTTTCCACCCCCAAAACCAGGTGAAAATGTTAAACTACTTGCTTCCTCTTATAGTTATGATAGATGCAGAAGGCGTTTAGTAGAATTTATAATTAAGAAAGAACTTCCATTTAGATTGGTTGAGTCAAAAGGTTTAAGGGCCTTGCTTCAAGAGCTTGAGCCTAGATTCAAATCCCCTGGTTGCATGACAATTTACAGAGACCTTTTAACCATCTATAAAGAAGAGAAAGAAATACTGAAAAAGTATTTCAAAGCAAGCAAGCAGAGAGTATCACTCACAACCGATACATGGACATCACCAAACAATTTTAACTATATTTGTGTTACAGTCCATTATATAGATCAAAATTGGAAGTTGCAAAAGAGAATTATTATGTTTTGCTTAGTTAAGGGCCATTCAGGTAAAGCCATTGGTAGGATGTTAGAGAAATGTTTGTTGGATTGGGAACTTGAGATGCTTTTTCTGTGACACTTGACAATGTTAATGTTAATACTGTCGCAATTGATTACTTGAGGACTAGTGTGGTTGCTTGGACAGGTGCAGTCGAAAGAGCAGCATACTTGCATGTAAGACTTTTAATTTCTATAGATGATTTAATTTGTAATTCACCAACTGCAATTTCTAATATTTCCTAGTTTTTCATTCTTAACAGGTAAGATATGCTGCCCATGTTCTTTCTCTTGTTGTAAGAGATGCAATACTTAAATATAACAAGTCGATTAAGAGGATCAGGTCAGTGATTAAGTATATTTGTAGTTCTCCTTCTAAGTTGGATAAATTTAGATACTATGCTTTTTTAGAAAAGGTTGAATGCAAAAAAGGCTTGATCTTAGATGTGAAAACTAGGTGGAATAGCACTTATCTTATGTTAGATGTTGCAGAGAAGTATGAAAGGGATTTTAATAGGTTAGGAAAGGATGATAAAGAATTTCAAAAGAAGTACATTTTCCCCGAAGATAAATTTGATGCTTTACCTGATACTCGTAGTTATGATATAGATGATGATGACCTTGAAGTTTTATCTTTTAGTTCTGAATCTAGTTCTAAATCTGATAATGAAATTGCGAATACTAATCTAAGAGGCAGGAAGCAGAATAAGAAAAAAAAAAAGAACAAACCTAAACAACATGCTCCCTACCCTGAAGATTGGTCCTATGCCAAAGGTCTTGTAAAGTGTTTGAAGGTATTTTTTTATTCTACTGTAAAGTTTTGTGCTTCATCGTAAGTTATAACACATAATTTCTTATGGCAATTGACAATCATCCATGAACAATTAGTTGTTTTTAGAGATTATAAAACACCAGATTCTTATATTACAAGTATGGATGCTCTTATGTTTAAAAAGTACAATAAGTATTGGGATAGGTATGAAGATATGAATTCTGCCATGTTTTTTGCCCGGGTGCTTGATCCACGAGCGAAAGAAGGTGGATTGGAGTTTTTGTTTGAGTGTTTGTATGAGAAAAATTATGACAGGATTAATAGTATTATGATAAATGTGAAACAAGAACTTGTGAGACTCTTTGAAGAATATAAGTCTGTTTATTCAACTGTTGAGGATGGGTCAACTAGTGATTGTAGTAGTAGTATAGATGACACTCCAGTTGTTATGGTAGATGATTCAATTGAGGCTATACTTCATTCAAGGGCGAAAAAACATAGGAAAAACCCATTTGT
Source organism: Papaver californicum (assembly GCA_023531435.1). Lineage (NCBI taxonomy): Eukaryota > Viridiplantae > Streptophyta > Magnoliopsida > Ranunculales > Papaveraceae > Papaver > Papaver californicum. The sequence goes on from JAJJMC010005091.1 coordinate 3,787,302, forward strand.
TTAGGTGAACTCAGAGTTGGATAGGTATTTGATGGATGATTGTGAACCAAGTGATCCCAATTTTGACATATTGGCTTGGTGGAAAGCCAATAATACAAAGTATAAGATCCTCTCACACATGGAAAAGGATATATTAGCTAGACATGTGTCTTCAGTTGCGTTTGAATTGGCATTTAGTACAGGAAAACATGTGCTTAGTCCATGGAGAACTCTTTATCTGCTAGGAAAGTTGAGGCATTGCTCTGTACGCAAAGCTGGTTAGAAAAGCCCATTTCTCTTGATTTTCTATGTGACTATGTACCATATGATAGTTTTAGCGTCGAGGAAGGTAATGTAAAAAAAAATCTGTTTTTTTGGTTTTTTTACTTATTAATTCAAAGTTGTTAAAGAATGTAACATAAAGTTCATTTCTGGTTCTTGCAGAGTTATTGGGTCCCATGACAGAGGTCTTTGATCCTTGAAGATAATTGATAAAAGGGACTTAAATCATTTGTTTCACTTGGGGTTGGTCTTGTTCCATCCTTGCAACTTGGAAATAGTAGTATTGTACAGTTGTTTCACTTGTTTCATGATGTTTATTTTGTGTTTATTTTGGATTATTATCTTTTATTGGTATTTGGTAGACTATATTAAAACATCCTTAATGTTTTTACGGTTTAAAGACGTTTCAGGAATATTTCATTTCATCTATATTAAAACAGCCTTGATCTATCAGGATTCAGGACATTTCATTTGATAGTTGATACAGTTTAAACTGTAAATTAAAACTGACCCGCCTATAGACGATTTGGTAGATGGTATTGAGTTTTAAAACCGCCTATAGTGGTAGTTGGTTTTAGTTCAAAACTAAACCGACCGCCCGATGTGCAGTCCTAATTAGACCCTTGTCGTGCTAAGACTGCTAATTTGATATAGTTAGGTGAATGTAGTTAAGTTGTATATAAAATAAAAGACTGTGATGTGGGCTTTTTTGGTTTGAAGTATACAACTCTTACTAAGCTTTTACTCGTATTTTAGAAACTAAACAGACAAACTGATGAAAATGTAGAGGGGCCAAATGACGTACAGATGTAGACGTTGTCCCTGACTCATCCACATCGATGTTGTTTACATTTCTGATCAAGCATTCAATAGTTATGATTCGTTCGTACCGACTGTCTACTTACCGGTCATGAAGGTCTGAAACCGTACCGAGCGGTAGACCTTAAATTTCGAGTCTTTCAACCAATCAGCCTGGTTTTTTAAAATTTCGACTGTCTGCTTGAGAAATCGCTGCACAAAATTTTTATTATCCCCTTGCCGTGGGCGCTTTGATTCCCTTGGTTCTGATTTGTGAGGGAATTTCTTTTTTTTGTTCTGGTGATACTTCAATTGAATTTGTCCTTTTCATGTTTCCTTGATTTCGTGAATTACTTCTCGGACCTTGTTCCTGCACATCTTGCAATCTTGCACATG
>JAJJMC010005091.1:3793756-3862120 GCA_023531435.1 Papaver californicum
ATCAAATCATTGGTTGTTAATGTCAACGGGAATTTTGGCATAAACAACTACCAAGAGGGATTATTATCAGAAAACTATGGTGGTTAGTTAAAGTTGATTTCCTCAGGTTCATTTAAAACTTAACTAATCAATTGGTCTTGAAATCAACCCTACAGATTATGCGGATGATCAAGAAATAAATCCTTTGCTGAAATTGTCGGTTACCTCTTCAAATGTGCTAAAATCATCGATTATTCTTGCACAAAAAATAGAAAATAAATTGTTTATCCTAATTACCATAGGAAGAATCCCAAAATATATAGCCTGATGTTATACGACAAATATTATAAATTCATCAAGCAAATAAGTCTTTAAGCTACTATTATACAATGCATTTTAAAAGTTTAGTTATGTAGAGTGGCTAAGTGTGAACATAACAAATAGAAAAATTAAAATTAAGCGTAGAGGCTAAATTGGAAATTCAAACAAAAATGGCATAACGAAAAAGTTTTAAAGATGTAACCCATCAGCGGAAACTAATTTACTTTCATACCCCTAAAACTATATAAGTAAACCATTAGAGGTAAATTGGATTTCACTTGTAATTATATACCAAATTGTGATAATGTCCCTCATTTATTTATGTTTTGTGTTTCACAGAAAAAAAGGGTAAAATGGAAATTCCATAATTTACAACTTCAAGCACCGTTCATAAGCACTATGGTTGGGGGTTTCGTTCTGCTATAGCTATATTATAGCCAAGCTTTGAGCACCCAGAAAACGAACCACAATGGTGAAGGGATTTCGCTTAGCTTACGCATATGGAAACTCAATGGGTTAACTCATAGTAGTGTTATACGGAAACTCAGTTTTCATCTCAGTCAATGGGTTGACTTGACCGTCTTCTAGGTTTATACCAACAAACATTGCCCGAGTTTTTCCTTCTTCTCCACCTATTTTTTTCTTCGTCCTCTAAATTTATAACCTATTTTTTTCCCTTTTGATTGTGAGGGTGTTTTAAGTTGAATTGTTGCGTGAAATTAAAAGGGTTTGTTCCATACTTATAGGTGGTTCTATTGCATCTTTCAATTTCGAATTTCATCCACGAAATCACCAAAGGTAAGTCATTCTAATACAATATATTTTTGATAATCATGAAATTCTTGATAATTGATTGATTAGTTACATTGTATATAACTCAATAAAAACATTAAAACATAAATGTAGTTAAAAATCCATGATTATTACTTTTTTATGATGTACTGGTGACCGAATTTCTATACTAAATGAAATGGTTACTATTTTTATTGGTGCTGAATGTTGATTGAACTCAATTTCACGTATGGTATTGAGATAATTAAACTAAAGTTGTTGTTGCAAAGGTACATTATAAGTCTCATGCATGCCTATGTGAGATATACATACGAAATTGATTTGGATAATTCAGGTGATGAAGAAGAAAAAGTAGTGCTATTTTTTCAGCTAATGACATTGGATCTTCGTAGGCGTGTTATTCGTCAACTGCTGCCTAAACACGATCAATACTTAGCCGAGACCGAGTGTGGCATGATGGGAAATTGATGAATGATTATTTCACTTGCGGAACTGATTATACTTCAAGACAATCCAAACAACGTCTGGGAATGAAGGAAGATTTACTTGAGAAATTGTTAGAAAAATTACTTGAAGTTGATGGAGAATGGCATCAACGTCCGGATGCAACTGGTGCTATGGGGCATTCTCCGTATATTAAATTAGTATTCGTGATGTAATGTTTGTGCAAAAGTACAACCGTTGATAGTATCGACGACTACACTCGTATGGGAGCCATAACAACATACTATTATCTAAAGAGATCTTGCACCATAATGTGCAACAATTTTGGAGAAAGGTACTTGCGCAATGGCCAACCTACTCCTGAAGATGTGAAAAGGTTGCTAGATGAAAATGTTAAACGAGGATTTCCTAGAATGTTATATAGTATTGATTGTATGCATTATCCATGGAAGAATTGTCTGATAGCTTGGCAAGGAACATATAGGGGTAAAGATAAATACAGTTCTATGGTCTTAGAGACAGTAGCATCATATGATTTATGGTTTTGGCATGCTATTTTTGGAATTCTTGGGGTCGAATAACGACTCGAATAAGTTGGCACACTCACCTTTTTTTGATAATATGCTCAAGGGTATAACCCCTCCATGTAACTATGTCATAAACGGTCACCACTACAACATGGGTCATTTTTTAGCCGATGGTATTTATCCAAAATTGACCACAATTTTACAAGCTTTCACTCAAATATTAGAGATTCCAAACTTGGTAAGATTCGACAAGTATCAACTGGATAAAATGAAAGATGCTCGGCGTGCTTTTGGAGTGCTTAAAGGGAAATTTAGAATTGTCGGATCGCCTTATAAGTATTGGAAACAATCTGACTTGATTCTAATAATAAAATGTTGTCTTATGTTGCACAACATGATTATTGAGCATGAACGTATGGATAAGGAATGGCCTGCATTTGTTCTTTTCCGATGCCAAAGCCTATTGATAATTGTCATGTTTTTATTCAAGTCCAAAAAAACACTAAATTGTACCTCCAATAAGAACTTATCTTGTTGTTCACATTAAATTTCGTCCTGGTAGAGGAGGCCAAGCTTCAAGTTTGAAGGTTCAAATATGAAATACATACATCAAGCTTCATCAGATTGAGAATATGATGATACAGAGTTATTAGAAGAAGAAGAAATTTCTGGTCAAACTGAAGAAGGTGCATTTGATTATTATGGAAAAGGTCTTAACGATGCTGAAGATGGATGGAGCTCAATATTATTAACAAGTTCCAGATGAATATTATGAGTATATAGGTGAACATGTTTATGAATATGGATACGTATATGAAAAATGCGTCGATTCCGATGAAGTTGAAGATGAATATGGAGATGGAGATCTAACTTACCAACTTTAAAAGAAAGATAGTTATTGAAAGATAGTTTCATTACTGTGGTTGCACTTTAACCTCTTCAATATTGCAGCTTTAAGTGTAAATGAATGTAGATTTTGACTTTATTTTCACTTTCGTTAGGTTTGATTGTGGTTGTGCTATTAACGACTCTATCTTCTGAGTCATTGGATCTCAACGGATATGTTTTTCGAAAATTTTACTTTATCAATGGCTCCTTTTCAAATGTTCCTATAAATTCCATCTTCTTCACTTCTTCAGCATCAAACTTCTCGTTGAGATTTAGTTATAATCCATTAAAAAAATACTTCAAGTTCTATGGCTAGCTATGATTCGGCTAAATATTTAGTTATCATGAAAACTTGGCTCACTCATATATCTCGTCCAGAAGTGCGGGAATGGGCAGTTGAAGCTGAAATCTTTTGGATTCGGGTATGGAACTGTTATAAAGTATATTATGGAAATACTCGCCAAAGTCGCCAACTAGATGTAATTGTGGTTCCTACGAAATTGAGTTAGGGTTTAATTAAGTACCGAAATCTGCTTTTGTTACTTGTACTTCAATCGATGTACTTTCTATTGCAATTAATAAAATAACGACAATAGTATAAAGAACAAATATCAATTACCAAAAACCACATTACATCATATTCATGAAATTCAAACTCTCGAATTATAGGTGTGTCTACTTACCGGTGATGAGGTTGTTCAATCCTCAAGGTCTCAAACCGTACTCAGCGGCAGACCTTAACTTTCGAGTCTTTCAACCAATCGGCCCTTTTCAAAATTTAATACTACCAAGAGGGATTATTATAAGAAAACTGTTGTGGTTAGTTAAGTTAATTTCCACAGGTTCATTTAGAACCTAACTAATCAATTGGTATTAAGAGAAATCCAACGAGTTATTTGGTTGGCCAAGGAACAAATCCTTTGCTGATTAGTATTTGATTTTTCTTTCACTAGATTATGCCGAAGTCGCCAGTTACCTTTTAAATGTACTAACAGGGGAAGAATTGCAAATAGCTAGATGTTATATAATAAATATTTTAAATTCATCGAACAAATAGGCTAACAAAATTACATGGCTAAATTGAGGCATACTCCAATTATTTAAGGCCTACTCGATAAGTTAAAATAGGGTCACTGTGAAGTAATTAAAAAAAAATTATCTGTCTATTTTTGTTAATGGTTAATGTACCACATATCAACTAGTGTTAATCTTGTTAGTTGTGAAAATAATGAATGTTAATGAATTTTCAAAATATGAAAATTCTTAAGAAAATTTGAAATTTTAAAAAAAAAATTCTTAAGAACATCAAACCAGAATCGGTGGATATAATTACACATGGATGCGACTATAGGTTTGTGTTCTTCAATCACAAAGAACACTAGGAATTGGTGGATATTGATTTATGTAAAAGGCGATTGTTACAATCGGCCGATGTGGATGTTCTTATTAACCGATTGTGTTATACTTTCATAAAGAAAATTTCCATTCATAGTTTTAGAAAAGTAAAACATTACATAGTTTAGGAAATTAGCGCATTACAAAATTTAGTACACATATTCTTAAATCTTGCACATTCATACATCGTTAATTGACCTCCAAGCATCTTTGTTCAACATGATATATTCCTTTGCATGCATGAACATTCTTTCCCCATTTCATGTTAGCCATAGGCTATTAAATCGTGCGATCTGAAATTAAATAAATTACGCACTAGAATGCAACTATCAAACGATAAGATACAAATATACATGTCAAATTACTTAGTTTATATCTACGAGAAGCTTGGGAATGATGGTCGGTAACCATTCTTCTAATTTTACCGAACTCTCGCATTTCTATTTTGATGTTGTCGAATCTAATCTTTTAGTCTCTCCATTTGTGATGTTCAGGATTTTCGGTGTGCTCATGATGTGATTTTAATTTATTACCGCAAGAGCACGACTGTCGATGAGACGGTATGCAAGCACTGTTCGTTCCACAGGGATTTCATAATTACGATCTCTAGTTTTTAATTAATTATCATGCTAATGACAAAATTGATCTGGTGATTTTATTCAAAATTAAAAATAATTAAAATGCTAAAAATGATTTACAAATAAAAGAAAGCCTAGGACTTGAGATTTCATCACTATTCACTATAATTTACTCAAAATAATACGCAAGACGATTTCGGACAATTATATTTACGTCTTGGAAAATAAATCATTTTAATTCAATTGTTTTTCTCAAATGATTAATAATCTTCTCCACTATAATATACTTATCTTTGAAAGAAAATATAAATCAATTATTTAAGCATTAAATGACACATGAAGAAACTATTATCAATATTAACCAAGAAAACAATTATAACATGCAAGCAAACACAATAAGATTTCATCTCTAATCCTAGGGGAGGAAATTAGCTACTCATTGCAAAAAGAATGGAAGAAGAACCATTTTTATTCATGATTTTATAAAAGAATTATAAAGAAGAACTGACCAAATTCGCCTCAGAAAAAATAAAATGATTTAATGAATAAAGGACTTACTTCGATCGCAGAAAACAAAGAACAATTCTTTTGTGTATTACACATGTAAACTGTCGCATGCACTATTCAAGGAACTATTGCTAAAACCATTGGGTACAAGAGTATAGGTCACGGTTTTTAACAATAGTTTCATTTTTAACAACAATTTCTTCTTTTTCTCTTACAAGCAGCAACAACGGAATTCTTTTCTGGATTGGTTTTTCTTTCATTCTGGCTCCAGCCAGCCTCCCCTCGATGCTAACCCACGACTTGTATTTATACTAAAACCACAAATCAACTTCCAAATCTTCTAGAATCTTCTCATTCAATACCAAATTATTGGCAGGGTTATTTTTTTCCTTTCGAACTGATTTTGTTGCTTTGTATAAACCCGAGTATAATACTCTTTCAATTTTTCCTCTCACGGTGTCCATCTCTTGATTCTGTTGCCTTGATGAGATACTACCGAGAATAAGATATGGCCGAAGTTTCCAATCAAGTCTCATTATTCCATACGAAAAAATACCCGATTAGAGCTGATCTGATCGAGTTTCCTTTTGCGAAAGATTCTATTACTAACTGTGATGAGATATTATCTCGATTGATTTAATAGAGGAAGAAGTGTTGTTGCGACAACTCCGTTGGTGATGCAGATTCAGTAGAGCACGGCTTTAACCAAGTATATTTGGAAACTAGAAATTACTGGTTAATCCATTCTAAGATGTATTGTTTCATTCATCTTTTATAGCTTCTTCAACTCCCCAGAATCAGATAGCACAAAACCACTTGGCAGTGACTAAATACAACCCTTATTTGGGTTAAATATAACCGAAATTCTATTTTTTAAAATTTTCAGTTTTTTGTTTTCAAAATAACTAAATACAACCCAAGAAAAGGTCAAAATTGAAATCTCAATATAATCATAAATAACTATATAGGTAATATATTTTTATTTTATCTTAGTCTTCTCTAAATCAACGAACCTTAATCATAATAGTTACTCGATAAGTGATCCAATTTTAAAAAATTTAAATGATAAGTCGTTAGGCTCCTCGACATCTCTGGATCTTTTTATCTATGAATCCGTGAAACAAGGAGTGAAAAACTTTATAAGCAAATTAAGCTTAACAACTTCACACCGTCAGTTCATAACCATTTTAAATGGAATACATTTTGAGTCTATGATTTATTTAAAACTTCGATCATCACAGATAAGGGAAAAAAGCTAGATTTTTCCTTATTGTCATTTAATTAAGCATGCTTTTAAAAAAAATTGATTGAGGACCATATCAAACTTCTTAGCATCTTACCGTTTTCGTGATGGAAAGGAAGCCATGCGATCAGTAAATATTTGAAAATTAATTTAAATAGTTAGAATATTTGATTTTAATCGGTGGGTTAGTAGAAATTTATATTTCTGGGTAGAATAAACAGTAGCATTGTCTTGGGTTGTATATAAAAAAATTGTAAAAAGTAGTTAAGATTGTATTTAGATAATTATATAAATTAGGGAGTTGTATTTATTCAGGGTTGTATTTAACTCAATTGAAGGTTGTATTTATTCACTACCAACCACTTTCCTAATTCACTTTAAATTTTCTAAATGAGCAACCTTCCATATCTTAGTTGTGAACCACCAAAACTTGGACCTGAATTCTCGGCATCAAACACAACCCACTTCTCTATTTTCTCGGCTTTACTCTTTCAATCCCATCCAAAATTAAAAACCCCTCTTCCTAATCTCTTGTAAACAACCAATAAACCATGGCTCGAACGATGGCAAACTTTGGTGCAAACTGGTCAGTCAGGCCTATCTACAAACACTTTGTGTATGCCTTGCGAACTGGTGGAGTTGTGTACTATCTGTACTTTAGAAGCTACACAAATTAACTCCTCCCTGTAATTATTCATCATTCAACAATAACCCATTCCATAAAATCATTCAAAACATAATAAAAGTCACCAGTTCATTCAACAACAAAATCGATTCTTCCCTGTAAGATTCCACTCAAGAATACTTCAATAACCATCACGAACCCATATCTCCCTTTACACAACAGAGTAGCAATCCAATCTCTCAAGTACATTTGTACTGTAGAAGTACTTTTAGATTCGGGAGATCAAAATCACGCAGGATTGGCCTAAACCAAGAAATGGTCGTTCCAATCTTGTTTCGGTCATAAAGGAAGAAAGCAGAAGAAGTGTTAAGGTCGGAGTACGGGGTTTCCTCAGGTGTGATAAGTGTTTATTACTATGAAGGATTCTCTGTATATGACAGAGAGAAAGTCTTGATGAAAATAAAATGATAATTCGTATGTTCTGTCTGGTATGCTTTGTATGTTCTAAATCAATAGATTGAAGGATCTATTTATAACAGTAGTAACCGTTCACCTTGACTTCGTAGGAAATGGTGAAGTGGAGGTGATGAAGAGTGTGTTGAGAACCATGTTCCATTTGTGGGGAAGACTGGATGGTTGATAAGTGCATAATTTACATATTTTAAGTGTCATTTTCTTACACTTATTTGCTAGATTTTGTGTGGATTACTTTGTATTATTATTACTTTCGTAGTTTATGTCTTTTGTTAGGATACATCTTTGAAAGAAATAGAAATTGAGTTTTACAAGGAAATAATTGCCAAAGACCTAGTGAAACTCAGTCAACTCCAGGATTTCTACCCACCATGTCGAAGAGAAAGAGAAGATAAAGACAACACGAAAGAATGAAGTCATTCCAACTTCGTACGAAAAAGTTATAAGCAAAACGAGAACCAAGGGTAAATTAGTCATTTCAAGAGAAACTACTATTGGCACTCCATGGTGCGCTAAGGGGAAGATGAGACCCAAGTGTTAAAGGCACATGAGAAACTATTAAGGGCTGCCTAATTTTGAATTTCATTAATGGCGCTAGCGTATTGGCTACGGGTCACCTTCTTCTTCACCAAAAACTCGGACAGAAAATAGTTCAATCTCTGTTTATTTTTGGTTATATCGTTCGCTGAGTTTATTGAAGATGATTCGAGTTGATGGTGTTGTTGCTCGATTCGTGATCGCAGTTGAAGATAGTGATCATGATGATCACTGTGATAATAGAAAAGGGAGTGATAAGGGATTTCGAGCTTGATGTCTCAAGGCAGTTGAGATGGGTTAGTCTGATGGTGATGGTCGACAATGAGGATCTCACTGATGGGTTTGTCTTGAGGGTTGATAGAAGGTTTATATATGTAGTTGTTTTAATGGTAGATATGATCGATGAGGCAGCAAAGTAGTGATGGTTTCTGGTGGGCTAGGAAGAAAACTCGAGTTGTTGTGATGGGTTCAAGTGAAGAATAGGCAATGGGCTCGGTTCGAGTTTTGGGATAACAAGGGTCGAGAGAGAAAGTCAGGGAACATCAGAGTTTTTTATTTTTTTTTATAAACTTAATCATTATGTATAGCTAATTTGTATATTGATTACAAATGATTTCAATGTTCCGAGCGTGAAACTTGATTAGTTATAAATTTATTTGGAATTTTAATTATTTATCGATCATTTTTACTATCTAATATTTTATGGGTAATTTTTAGATTGTTTAGAACGCGTGCTAAATTAATATATTGGTTATTCTATCTCTAATAAAAGTTAGGGGATAAGTGTAATAGTCTCTTAGTTCTCCACGCAAGTAGAAATCGCAAGACCTTGCAGAGAGATTTTGTGGAGCAATTGCGAGTAAAGACAACACCAGTAAATGAACCGAGCGTACTACTGGGATGAAACTGAAATTCACAAACCCTAAAAGCGTTTGATTGAGTTACATCTTGTAATTGAACCTCAAGGTGGCTCAGTTGGATAGAATCCGGTAACTAAGCGTACTTGTTATCCGGTGATATAAGATGTTTTGGGGATACCTAAGCGCATCTGCTATTCTTCGGTTGGTGATAATTGATTCTGACGAAAGATAGATACATAAACTACTCGAGTTAACGTTTGATAACGACGAATGACTCCATAATCATATTTATTTTTATTATTTTATTCTTATTATTTTAGTTAATTAATTTATAAACCCCCGTTTTTAGTATTTGTTCTAGTTTTGCTAATCTGAATAACCTATCAATTATACAACTCTCTGAGGGAATGATCCTTACTATCGCTATATTACTAGTTAATTAGTGGTAAATATATTGATTAATTTGTTGCACTTACGACACACATCGATGGCTAAAACTTCAAACCCAAATAGGATTATTCAGATGGCGCTTAAACTTCAGCATTCACTCGGGCAAAAAAGATTCTTCCTCATGTGTTATTTGGTATGCCAACACTCGTAAACCCATCAATCACCACAAGATAAACAATAACTATCTCGGTAGGTTGGGTCAACCCTAACCTAGATTGGATTAAGATCAATACATATAGGCCGGCTAGGGGACACCCAGGAATTGCAGGTGCATGCTTCATAAGTTGGGACTCAACAACAAGATCCGTGGTGGCAGTGTGGCAACCTTTAGGCATAAACACAACGTTAATAGCCATGTGATATGTTAATAGCATCCAGAATAACGTTAGAGAGAAATTGTCCAAAAATACAATTTGAAACAGACCCGGAAAACCCGTTACGCTTCATCGACTCTGATGTTGAACCACCTTGATATATAGTTGGAATGATTATCCAAATCAAACATACAGTGTTTCAAATTCCGCAATGTACCCGTTGAACAAAACTATAGGGAAGAAAACCAAACAGCGATGGTCTAGCGAATTATGAGGTAGATGGCAGTCAGTCGAGAAATCTCTCTAAAATAATCTGGGATCATATATGATCCCATCTTTATAAATTAATCTATATTAAATGACTTTATGGGTATGATATACCCTCGTATAATTGTTTTCTAGTTGAATAACAAAATTTATGCTTAAAAAAGCAAAAAAAACTGGCCATACGTTCTCTTTGATAACCATTGAAGATCTTATGAAGAAAATAATTGGGGAAACCGTAAGAATCATGAGTTGATTTATCAAATGGTATATTTATTAATATGACCAAGTTGATTTGTTATTATTAATATTATAGGCAAATAGAGCTCCCACATTGAATGGTAATGAAATCTCCGTCTCTCATTGAATGAATACATTTTTCTACAAAAGGAAGTCTGGCAGCACCATCTGTCATATAATGATTAGTTGAAACCAGTTTGAGTGATGAAAATCCATTTTATGAATGTTTTTTTTAACTTAATTTTATTTTACATCAAATAAGTAAACTTACTGGGTGAGAGTCACATATACATCAATGATGTTCACTGTTATAATCAATGATCCACATATGGTTTTTCTTTTAACATCTAATTGTTATGACTAAATTTTGAGAAAATGGGTCAATTGCCCATAAACCTTTAAAAAAAGGTTGTAATGGACGAGTAAATCTTTCATCTGGGTTAAATGGACAGGAAATAATTAAATTAAAAACTGACTATTATACCCTTAAACCATATTAGATTTCTCTTTCTCTTCCGAAATACATCTTCCGTTTCTCCATTGTCGACAGAAAAACCCACACCCATTTTTATTTCCACATCGATAGAAAAACCATCGGTGCTATCTTTCTCCATCATAGACACCATCTTCATGCACCACCACGACCACTATAAACACCCTATCTTTCATCACAGTGATTACAACCACCACCACCACCATAAACACCTTCTCTTTTATCACAGTGATTACCACCGCCACAAATACCAACACTAACTTGATTTCAATTGGTACCACCACCACTGACTCCACCACCATCAACAGTGAAAAAATCATTCTAATACCCTATTTGTAAATTTCATAAAAATTAGGGTTTTGTCTTCCATCAATTTCACAAGATGATCACTGTAAGTTTCCTAACCCTAATTCACTTTTTGAATTTATTTTCTGAATTCATCAATTTCACATGCATTGACCAAAACTAGTTGCATTCATCATATTCTAGACCTTGATGTACCTGTGAACATCATATTTTGGTAGAAAATATTGTTTGATTGTTTAAAAAGTGATTACGAGATGGATGCAATTTTACTTTAATTTTTTCTTGCATAAGAGATGTTGTTGAATATAAATAGGGATGAAACTGGTATCACAAAGTACTGGGATTTTTGTTCGTTATGCTTGGATTAAGTAGAAATTTAACTATGAAATTGATTTGTTGTAATTCATAATGATATCACTTTATACCTAGCAAGTAAAACCCTTGTATGAAAGGGGTTAATTACCTAATTAGGTTAAAAAGGAACATACATGAACCAATTTTGTGTATATTTTTTTAAGAATGATAACTAGCAAAAAATGACAGTGAATTTTGAAAATACAGTATGTTTTAGCTTTTAGTGTTGATGTTTGTCTAAAACAGGATGAAAATGGTTTTATCTTGTTTCAAATTCAGCTGTATTTGGTTTCATTTAGGTTTAAACTAGGATGAAACCAGTTCCATCTTGTTTTAGATTCAGTTGAACTTGGTTTCATCTAGTTTAAACAATGATGAAACCAGTTTCATGTTGTTTTAGATTCAGTTGAACTAGTTCCATCCAATTTAAAATATGATATAACTAGTTTCATCTTGTTTTAGGTTTAGTTGAAATTGATTTCATCTAGTTTTAAAATAGGATGTAACTGGTTTCATCTTGTTTTAGGTTTAGTTGAAATTGGTTTCATCTAATTTTAAAACAGGATGTAACTGGTTTCATCATACTCTAGGGTTGTATAAATCCAAATGAACTCTGATTTTAATTGTTATAGGAAGTGAAAGCAAAAAGAGTATTGAAGTAAGAACGAAGAACAAGCATGATGTGAATGTGTTGGCAATAAAGCAAGGAGCCACAATAGGCATGATGTGAGTGTACGTGGTTGATGAAAGGAATGAATAAAATTTTGAAGAGAAATGAAGGGAGTGAAGAAATATGCGCAAGATCAAACGTAGCAAAGCCGCCAAGGCATTGGATACACCATAAAAAGGCTATTGATGTAGTTTAACTTTAAAGTTTTTATTTGTAAAACTTTATCATTGCATATATTTATGAATCTGAATTAGTCTATGAATGCATATCCTAATTGCAGGTCAGTTATGTATGATTTTTTTTTAAAATTAACATATAGTGTAATTTACAGATAAATTTATACAATCTTGTCAGAATGATTTTTATCCTAGCGTAAATCTGTTTTTTTTTTCTTCATATTATACAGGATGAAACCGGTTTCATCCTAGCCAAAAAATTATTTTCATCAGATTATGCAGGATGTATTTATTTTCATCTTGGATAAAAATTTATTATATTTAGAATATACAGGATAAAACAACTTTAGTTATAATATTAATCTGATTGGAAATTTTTCATACGTTGTTCTGAACTATTTTTAATTTTCAAGTTTAAAGCATGATGTCAGATACATCTTGTGTTTATAGTCTTGTTTGTATCTAATTTTTTCTTTTTTGAAACTTTGTATCATCGAATGGTTTATATGTTCGATTAATGCAATCCCACTTTGGACAGGGTCGTAGGCAGCAACATCCGCTTGTGTAGGTGATTGGTCTGTAATTGATGTAAATTTTATATCTAGACAAGCACAATCCACCAATTTGCTGACTTTTCTATTTTGAATTGTTTGGTGGGAGTTTGTAGAAAGGAAGAAGACAACGGATTGGTTTGTAAGTATGTTTGTCTTTGGCAATTGAGAATATTCAGATTTAATTAGGATACTTCAAATAAGCTTTGTGGAATATGGATGGAGTGAGAAGGGTATGTTACTGCTTGAGAATTTGTATGATATTAAACCTTGAGCCCATTTCACATATGTAAAAATACCATGATTTCATTTCAGAAAAACCGTAGAATGAAAATCGGAGATCGTTTATGTTGATGAGAGGTTCGTTTTTTTTTCTTTTCTATTCAGTGAATAAGTTATATTTGAAAACCAAATAGATTGTATAAGATTCTTATAAGGGTATATTGGTCAGTTGAGTTACATTAGCACACAAAGTTTTGGATATTAAAGAGTATCTTTTAAATTTTAGGATATTAGAATAATATATTTTTACATATCTTTTTCACCCAGAAAAAATAAATTATGGATATTATAACCAATTAGTTACAAAAATTTTAGTTTTATAAACCTAAATCTCTCCGATATCTCAATCGCATACACGATTCATAGTTTTTCTTTTCCTTTTTACGGTAAAACAGCCCATGTTATCAAGTTTTTTTTTCGGTTTTCATCGTTTTTCAACTTATGTTTTTGTGATTTATGGGTTTTTTTTGTTTTTGCTTTTACCCGTCACTACTCAATATGCGCGAGCTGAATTTCAGCCCCAAATGTGACTTTCATGGAGGAATTTGTAAATGCTTTCTATCCATCTTTTTCTCCACTTCCAATCTAAACAAAGAGCTCCATTTCTTCTTGCTGAAGTGGAAATCCCAAACCAGTATACAACTTTATATTTCTATATTTTAGTCTCCTTTGCACTCTCATTTAATAAAGCTTTATCTCAAATGTCATTATTTTATATAACTTTTTTTTTCTTTTTTTTACTTTGAGCCAGTTTTGTAGAATAAAGATAAAGATGAGATTTTTCTTAAGGTTTGTTAGTGGGTTCAACGATTTGGTAATCCACCTGGTCCATCAAATCTCTTCAAGTGGTTAATCTCATTGGTATTGTCTAAAGGTTATTTCCAATGTAACAAATAAAATTATACTCCCTCCATTTCAGGTAAAGAGTTACTTTCTTTTATAATTTTTGTTCCAATAAATTTTCAATAGGACAAACTTCTAAAAATATCCTTTTTATAAAATTTCCTTATTTTAATAAGAAGATATATACGTGGTATTAAACTTTTTATTAAGGGTAAATTTAAAAATAAATTAAAAAAACTACTATTTCTCATCTTATTTTAATAATTATTCAAATAGAAAAAATAACTCGTGATTTTATATTTTCCAGTTTCATAGTTTAAAATAAGCAAAGTAACTATCAAAAATAGATTTAAGTTTTTCGTGATAAAATATAAACGAACAAAAAGAAACATCTGCGTTCTAAAAAGAATATCAAAACTTCGTACCTCGATTAAACAAAACAAATTAAAAACTTATACAAGTTATTTGTTAAAAGGAACTCGATTTTATTTGGGGCAGTGAATCTCAAACTGATGGCAAGGTTCATGAGGAAATTCTTCTGGTTAGACTCGGATGAAGCCTGAGCCCGGCCCAACACGCGGGCTACTCTTACCCTCACTCAACGAGTCAATGGTCGAAATATGTCATGCCAAACCAAAAGAAGGATTATTGATTGTATCTTATGATTCTTATATCCGAAAATATGCTATCAATCTCAGTATAATTGTATCAACAATCAAATATTAATCTTCTGCGTTTACTTGGAGATGGCTTAGCCGGGCTGGTCTCAGGATTCTCAGACTTGGACTTCTGAGTGTCACAGCTCTTACAGGCAGCAGCATCAATCACTCCAATCGGGCTCTCAGGAGGACCCGATTGAGATTTCACGTGCTTAACATCACTAACCGGAGTCTGAAGTGGGCCTGATTCAGATCTCACGCTTTCAACAACACCTAATGTACATGTGTCAGCTGCCAAATACTCCTTCATTAGTTGATGACAGCCTCTCACCACTTCCTACATCGAGAGTTTGCGTCACAATTCACATCTCATAAGTAAGCAAGCACCCACAAAAGTTACTGCATTGCAGTAATTCTATCCAAATAAATATATCAGAGAATTACTTTGCTAACTTTATCATAGTAAGTCACCGATTTCTGATCCTCCGCCACCGATAAGTCAATGCCGCTACCAGAAGCCAGAATGACAGCAGCCGCAGCTATAATCGATGGAGAATAGCTCAAGAAATCAGTCACTGGAAAATTCACATTCAAGTCATTCAGAAATGTACTTAGAAAAATGAAAAAGATGATTTTAGTTGGGCTAATTGTTGAAGTACGCAACAAATGAAGTTTTTGGGTTTTACTACTGACCTCGAATCGTGTTGAAAATAAGATCTGATGCACGAGAAAAAGTACGGGTGAAAAAAACGTTACGAGAAGAAGAACCGAAACAAGAAGAAGGAAGTTTAGAAACGAAATAATCAAGGAAATCAAAAGGTGTGACTGATCGTAATCGCCATTTCAGATTACTCATCGCTAGAAGTTCCATTCTTAGAACCATGCTTGAATTAAAAACAAATTTGGGTTCTAATATTTGTAAATCTATTAGATGGGGTACTTTCATTTCTTCCATTTTAGCTGCTAATGATAAACAAGCTACTGATAATAGCTGTAATGGCCATCCATTTCCATCCTGCAAATTTAAGAAAGAATTAGAGAATTTGATTATTGAAGAAAGTGGATTACAATCTGAAACGAAAGAAGATGAAATCCTACTGGTAAAGGATAAGAAGAGAGAAAACGATCCAGATAATTTACGCTGAGGTATGCTGTAACTGGTCTGAAATGATAATGTTCATGTACCTGTAAGAATCAAATCGTTAAACCCTGATTATAGAAATAGAAATCTATTGATAGATGTAGTGTTTATTGATTAGAACTAAGCAGAATTTAATGAACAATAAAAATGGAACCTTTAAAATCCAGTTAATAGCATCTTGACGAGAAATGGGATCAATCGAATGGTCACGGATTCGTTGAAGATAATCAGATAAAGGGATATGATTGATTTCTGAATCGATTAACCAATCAATCAAACTGTTATTATCATCAACGTCATCATCATCATCATCGACTTCTTCAGTGAAATCTAATGGTAGATTAAGATCAGAGATCCATGTATCATTATCCCAAATCGCTAAATCTCCAACATCTTCACAGCAGTAAAGATTTGAAGCTGAGTGTTCTGGTGATAAACCCATATTCACTTAAACAGATAAATAAATGGAATAAATAGCCAAATTGTTTAGGAAGAATACATTGTTGTGTGGGTTTTAAAATGGTTTTTCAGAAGAAAAACCACTTTGAACCTTCTCTGTGAGGTTTTGCAGAGAGAGACAACCCACTGGTATCAAACCATTTCTCTATGTCTCTGTAACTTTCTTCCCAGCTTCTCTCTTACTGTCTAGCTGTGGTTTCAGTCTTTTAAGGTCTAATTGAGAGGAGGGCAATGCTGTGTGTGTTGACGTGTGTTGAAAGATTCAGAAAATGTCTTTGTAATAAAAACAGAACGAAGAAGACGTTTTTTTTGGGTGGATTTATAAATACGGTGGGGTTACCGGGGTATAAAAAGTTCATCTGTAGGTTTATTTTACAAGTCTGAGTCGAGTATTTCATCATTTTCATCGAGTTAAAAAGGAGGCTCCGGGTCTAACTCATCTGACTATTTATATATGACTCAAAAACAATAAGATAGTAAAGTCATAAAAAGAAAATTTAGTTTAATTATATTAATAATTAACGAATCAGATACAAAATAATACTCCTTCTGTTTCAGAAAAAGAGTTATTTTTCCTATTTGCACAATTGTTAAGGCAAGATGAGAGAGAATAACTTTTATAATTTATTTTCAGATTTATCCTAACAAAAAGTTTAATATTACATATATATCTTTATAATGAGAATAATAACATTTCTTAAAATAACAAGGGTAGTTTTGAAAGTTTGTTATATTGAAAATGAAAGTAATTCTTTTGTTGGAACAAAAATTTAAAGAGAAAGTAACTCTTTTCCTGAAACGGAGGGAGTAATACTTAACTTAAATAGTTTTGAATCAGATGTATAAATCGAATGAGATTTCGAATCAGATATTAGAAAGAAAGTTAAAAAAAAAAACGACCTGATTCGATCTGAATTAGGTATTAGAGTCGGATTAAAATCACAAGTCAAATCCAAACAAACATGGTATAACTAAACCAGTACAGAATCAGATTCACGTTAATCTACTAGGGCTCAAATACGAATCGATGATATTAGTTATTCTTCTTGGACAATCTTTTCGTAGAACATTTTTTTTAGAATCCTTGTTGAGCGAATCCTTTTAGAAGTTGAATGGCTGTCCCTTGGAATCCTTGTTGAGCGAACCCTTTTAGAAGTTGAACGGCTGTCCCTCGATAAAGAGATACATCGAGAGTCTCCGAGCAGGACCATCCGAGAGAGCAGAAGCACAAACGGGGATGACTTTTGTGCACCCTACTCTAGTACTACACAATATGACGACAATAACATCCCACCTTCGCTTATACTTTCCTTGACATAAATTTGTACTCTTGCTCTCACTGTAGGCCATACGAGAGAGTCCCACCAATACACAGACCCAACTATTTTAAAATCAGCCCAGTAAAAGGTTGAATTGTGCATTATTTTGTGAAAGGATAAAAATCACACTACCAATATAGTCACTCATGACATTTTTGAAGCTACAAATTTTCTCTTTGCAATGAAGAGGGGTACTAATTACTAACCCCAACTGACCTAAATAAGCAATAGTCGGTGATGCATGATTGCATGTGTAGAAAGAAAGCTGTATGCCTACATCAACATGAGTTACAAAAAAATATAAAGCTAAAAACACATATGCCAGCTATCTCATTTAGCTGCCTTTTGATTTCTTCCTTTTTTTCAGTAGTATATGATAAAGGAATCAAATTTACTTGTATAGTCAGGGCCAGTTTGGTGGTAGATGTAAGGAAAAATAAATAAATAAACTTCAGGGCCCATGAAGTATAGGGCTGCAAAGTGCAGGGCCATACAGACCAGGGCCTTAAGGCCCATAAGTTAAATGTGATTGCCAGAAATGAAACGAGATTTAAGGGTCATTTGAGGAACAAGAGAGTTACACACGAGTTAGCCTCTAAACTATAAAGTTGTTGATTCCGATCACTTGTCTAGATTTTAAATTTATAATGATATTTTGTATATCTTCCTTTAGTTTACATAGATAAAACTAATCGATCTTGAATCCTTGATAATTCTTATGCCAAACTTTCAAAGCCAAATTAGCTGACACTACAAAAATTGCAGCTGAATTGAAAATGTAAGGTTGCTACTGTCTATCAGAAGGATCCGTTGCTCAAGGATGCACCTGGCAGAAGTAGTTATACCAGAGGGTCCAGTGGTGAAGAATGTGGAGCTACATGTAAACTAATATCTTGACTTTGTGAAAAAACAGTATTGGAAGTGACGTTAGGATAGGAGTTATTGTCTGATCAAAATGGTAACTGTATTCCGCACATATCTGTATGAATGTGTCCCCAGACACCTGCATCCGTTGATCGAACAGGCTGAAGCCCACCGCAACTATCGCGTGCTTGCAGATTATGGGGCCGTTCTTGGGCCTAAGATACAATGGGTAAAATTGGGCTTTTGCTAAAAAACACATCTAGAAAAATTTATGGATGCCTACCCAAAATTTTATTAGTAGACCTCATTTGATTTCATGATACTGACTGGTTAGGCTAATGACCACAAGTTTATTGTTGGCATATGCCCTGTTGTGGATGGCTATGGAATTTTAGTAGTGTTTAGTGTCCCTACACGGAAAATAGATCTAACAAAATGATTTATTTTCATTTCCACGCTGATAATTTTTTTTGTTTTTTTTTTGAAGCATCTCCACGCTGATGATGTTTGAACCTCGGATACTTACGACACAAGAAAATCCTGTAAACAAAAGACATATTTGACCTCCTTGAAGAAAAATGAATGATCTAATAAATAAGATTCATACATAATACTGAATAAATTCATTGTTTCTATCGTTTTTACAATGGGAAAGGGTTGGTGCATCAATAATAACTGTAGACTTTATTTTGGTTCAGCTAAGCATTTCCTTTTTCTTTCTTTGTCATTATGGACAAACCAACCAAATGCATTGAGTAAATTACTGGGTACACAGGTGATTGATTCTTACTAAATTAGCAATAAAGTATGGAGGTCCGAAAGGCCAGCCTTATGTCAAAATTCTCATTGACATGAACAACCAATAATTTGATAAAATACAATAAATAGAAAGATTTTAACTAACATTTTGATACACAGAATCCTCTTTAAAATCAATTAATTAAAAAGGTTTCAATAAATCATTTATTTACTTATCAAACATTTGATCAAATTACAGTCTCTAATTCAATATCTAATTCATAATCTTTATAAGTATAGAAGATGAATCATGATAGTGAAACTTTTAAATAGTATCTTACTCAAAAAATACATACCTAATGATCTTTTCTTTCTTCTCTGGTTACTCTTCCTTATCCTATTCTTCTTTCAATTGACCGACCCCCTCTCTGTTGAATGATCTCTTCTATTTATAGATTATCTAATGGGTCTCTCTTGTCCCGATACCTTCTTTCGTTCTCCTTATTATCTTTAGATCGGGATGATTGTATGGTTGACAGGTCATGCTCTTCAATTTTTTGGTCTGTTACCCTGTATGATTAACACGTACTCTTCGTTCTTTGAGAATCATCTTTGTCCCGATCATAGATGTCAATCATGTGGTTAAAGTAGTAAAAGTAATTATTGCCTTTACTTTCGCGTTCCATGTTCATTTATTACTCTTACTTTCCCGTTCAATAAGCATTTAATGCTATCTGTTTCGATCAGTGTGATACTACTTTCCCGATCTTATGTGTCAATCATGCAGGGATTTATTCAGTCTTTCACATCTGTCATTTACTCGATCCTTTCATACGACTTTGATTGTGTGCTTCTCGTTCTTCTTAGAACCACTGCTTCTTTCCTTAATCATCTTACACGTGTCGTCCTCCTTTTATTTCCTAACAACTTGCCCCCTTCTTCTTCTTTTTTCAAAAACTTTCAACGGTCGATCTAAGGTTTTGGAAAAAGTAGAAGAACAATTATTACCTTCCGTTTTACCATTACTTCTTTTCGCACGTTATGCGAGTTTTTCGCAGGCAGTAACTTCTATTATCACGTTTGTGTCAGTTACCTTTTTTCGAGGAAATTAAATCTTTGCATGGATTAACACCTTCTCAAATTGTGACGGTTTCTATTATTTTCTTTAAATACGATGCAGTCTTTTCCACTTCTGTTTGTACCTCTTAAAGTTGCTGCTCTTTATCTTCCGAACTTTTCAAATACTTTTGTTTATCTTCTT
Source organism: Papaver californicum (assembly GCA_023531435.1). NCBI lineage: Eukaryota > Viridiplantae > Streptophyta > Magnoliopsida > Ranunculales > Papaveraceae > Papaver > Papaver californicum. The sequence continues at coordinate 3,814,311 of JAJJMC010005091.1, forward strand.
TCTTCGTGTATATTGAGGATTTTAACCTCCAGTATCTTGTTTTGATATTTAACCATGATTAGCTTTTAACAGATATGATTGAACTGATAATTGCTTTTGATTTTTATGATTGTTTCTTTATGATCTATGATGATTCCTTCGTACATTGATCCTTTGAAATTTTCTTTTCAGATAAAAACAATATGTCTTCCAGAAATCCCAATGCTGCTGGTGATCACCAAGAAACTGGAAGACCTTCAAGAATTCCTTCTTCTAGATATGTTGTGTCTCGGTCTGTTCGTAACCCAGCTCCTGATGCTTCTATAACTGCTAATCCTGCCCCCAGAAATAAGCGGGCTCATGCCACTTATAGTTATCGGTCGATGAATATTAAGGATTTTAAGAGAAGACATGCTCTTGGATTTAAAGTCTCATTCTATGACAAAAATAATGATGTACTGACTTTAGGAGCAATTCAGAGCTTTAACTATTCTTCCCATAGTTTATTAATTTCAGCTGGTGCTTTAGAGGTCGGACTTCGTCTCCCACTATATGAAGAAGAAAATCCTTTCCAATTCGAAGTTCTTGCATCTCGCGGTGATTCTCCTCATGGTCAAGCTCGATCCATTACACAATATAATGGAAATTGGTGGCGTATCCTTGATGAGTGCAGCCTCCGAAGTGAAGGGCGAACTAATATTACTTGTTACGTTCCAAATTTTGTAGAAGGTAAAAATTATACAGTTGAAAATTTTCATTCTACATACGGAGATGGTGTCAGTATCAGGAATTTTGTGAAGTGGAGCGTTAGCCCTGTTCGTAAGTGTCTTACGGGATTTCCCTTATTATATGAGGTTGACGATCCAAAAATCAAGTTTATTCCATTTACCAAAATTGATTTTCCCACAAAAGAAAAAATTCGTCAAGATCATGACTATAAGTGGTATCGCACTCCAATTATAATTGAAGGTCCTTGGGTTTTTGGTAACATCTCCAAAGATGAAATTCAAAGGGTTCGTAAACGTTTCCCAAGCTATTGTCCTTGGCGGTTAAATTTTGATGACTACAAGTTTGAATATAAGGTTCGTACTCTTCTTTCTTTTAGTATTGTCCCAAACTACCATTGAATTTTTTCTTAGGGGACAAATGTTTGTGCTTCAGGTTGAACCCGATTCCGAACTTCAAACTGAAGTTCCTCCTCCTCGCCCAAGCCTCGGTATTCAGATCGTTGAAGGTAGGCAAAGAGTTGGGGAAGAAGTTATTGAAGGTAAGGGGAAACGAAAATTGGTTTTCCCTGAGAAGAAGAAAAAAACCCAAAAAAGACCGTTGTACCCTTCTGAAGTAGAAGAAAGAGGAGATTAGAGATTGCTTCGTTGAAGGGAATAACAATTCCGCTCTTATCTTAGCTGCGGGACAGAACGTTAAAGGTTCGGTCCAAGCAGAAGTTTCGGGACAGCGCGTCATCATTGATGTTGTTCCTGTTAGCGTGGGGGAGCCAATTATTTCTTCGGACCAGCCTCCAATAGCTCAATCTATTTCTGAAGTTGTTCTTACTACTGCTGCTCCTACCGGCTTCTATGATTCCTTTTCTCCCCTTCCTTTTAACTTCGACATAGAGCCAATCGCTTCAAATAGTGGTGCAATGACAGTTTTTACTGGATTACCTCAAGAAGAAACATATGATATTGTTGTTGAAGAGGAAAATATTGAAGAAGTGAATGATGCTGTTATTGTTGAAGAAAATATTAAAGAAGAAAATGTTATTGTTGATGTTAAAATGATATTGTAGAAGAAAAGACAAATGAAGTTTCTAAAGAAGCGAATGTTTAAAACATAGCTCATAGTACTTCAGTTACAGATGTCCCTAATGTCCCGAACCTCCTTGTAGATAAAAATGCTTCTGGAGTCATTCATGAATCAAATGCACCCATCGGGACATTGGTTCGTTCTTCCACTAATGCTGATAGGGCCGATGTTGACATGCCTGATGCTGAACCTTCTGCTCAAAGGTCCTTCTCTGAAGTGGATCTAAATATGAGAATGAATGAAGGAATCAACCTTGTTGGTGATGAGGACGAAGCTTTCAAGTGGTTTCTTTCTAAAGGAATTCTGAATACTTCCACATGTCCCGATTCATTGAAATCTGATAGTTCTTCGATGTCTAGGCTGCGGAATTCACTTGGTGCTGTTCCACTGGAGGAGGCTCGGGACGCCTGGTTCGATAGCAAATGCTACGATCAATCGTTCCCGCTAAATCCTCCTTCTCCTTTAAATAAAGCTCTGGCTATTGCAGAGGGTCCATCATATTCATTCCCGCAGTAAGCTCTTGCTCAGCTTAAATATGGCACCGATTGCCTATTCGCTTCGTATAAGTTTTATAAAGCTCGGGCCACAATGATGGAGCTATTGTTCAAGAACGAAGCAGGGATGCTGAAGCGCGGAAATGATGATTTGCAGCAAGAAAATGAAAATCTCAAGCAGCAAAACAACTATCAACAACAACAACAACAACAACAACAACAACAACAACAACAACTTCAAAATTTTGAGGATCAAAATCAAGGGCTTCAAAGTTAGAATCAAGGTTCGTTCCTTGCCCCTTAGTTCGTACCTATTTTGGGTTCATACCTCTATAGGTTCGTACCATTATTTATTTATTTTTTATTTTTTTTTAAGCTTTGAATTTCATTTATGGGATCAGTGGGAGACTTGGAATCCCTATTTAGGTTCGAGCGTAGGATGATTCAGTTGAACAATCATGCAAAAGAAGTAAATATAAAAATGGAATTGGTTAAAGGGAAATTAGCACAGTTGTCCGATAGTATTGAGTTGAATACTTGGAGACGCAATAGAGCTGAATCGAAGTATCAGGAAGCTCTGAAAACTTTAACTCTTAAAGAAACAGAGTTTAAGTCTATATCTAAAGGTATATGCTTGAGTTATATGCTTGTTTTTTTTAGGGTATTATATGGTTTATCTGATACTTATTCTGGTTTTCAGGGCTAGAAAGAAGGTCAATGAAGCTAATGCACGAGTAACAATAGCAGAGGCTGAACTCAATGTTGCGAAAAGCACAATAACAGATATTACTGAAGAGTTGAAGACTTTGGAAAAGAACGTAGCTCTTAGTGTACTAAAGCTTCGGGATTTGCAAACTCGTTTGAATGTTGAGACTTCTAAGCTCGAAGCTCGTGAACAGGAAATTGTAAAAGCGCAATCAAAATCTGAGGAGCTATTAAAGGAATTAAATGCTGAAAAAGATCAAAGATCCTGCTTGGGTAAACAAGTAGAAAAATATCACCAAAAAATTAAAGATCTCCAATCAGAAATTGATTACGGGCGTGCTTATACAAGTTGGGTGAGACAAGATGCCAATGCAAAAATTGCAATGTCATTTAATGCTGCCTTGGATCGTGCTCAAGCCGATCCTTCTGTATTGAATGGTCGCGCTCCTGTCCCGAAGGTTCCTTCTCAACCGTCCCGACACACCAATTCCGAAGCCTAGTTGTACTTGTTCTTTGTTCTAATGCTCATAGCTTCATCTTTTGATATTTTTTTCTTATGTCCCGATCTTTTTGTATCTTGAGTTTTGACATACTTTAGTTGGAAACTTCATTTTGTGACTTTCTTCTATTGTGCTTGGATATGCTTTTAATATTGTTCCTGCATAAGAGATGACATTTACGAAATCTTTAGGTTAATCATATTGTTCCATGAGTACAATGGATCGAAGTATATATACCTCAAAACATGTAATTCGAGATCCCACACATACGAAACAAACCCGGGCCAGGGGTAAGATACAGGGTTGGTCCCGAACGTACTCTGAAAATGATAACCATAAATTAGGTATTCCTTCTTTATTAGAATCTCACAATTATTAAAATTCTATAAGGACATTTACATTTTTGTTTATATTAAGATTGTATCGCTAATCATAAGCGTTTTCCAGAATATGATGTTCCTAAAGTAATTGAATCATAATTGTGTCGCCAATCGAAGCGTTTTCCAGAATAAGGTGTTCATGGAATTGAATTTTGATTATGTCGCCAATCGTAGCGTTTTCCAGAATAAGGTGTTCCTGGAGTAATTGAATTTTGATTATGTCGCCAATCGTAGCGTTTTCCAGAATGAGGTGTTCCTGGAATTGACTGTTATTTTAAGTATAACTTCATAAAAAATCTTATCATTAGATAAATTATTGAATAAAAGTTTGTATACCTGTATTGGTCACCATAGTTGTACTGTTAATCATGGATAATAAATTTTTAAGTATTGTGCGTTCCATGGATGTTGTAAGATTTCTCCTTACATATTCCGAAGATAGTATGATCCTTGTCTTGCTGGTGCTTGTATTATGTATGGACCATCCCAGGTTGGTGCGAGCTTCCCTGCACTTTTGTCCCGATGGTATTCCGTGATTTTTCGTAAAACATATTGTCCTTGGACAAAGTTTCGTGACTTGACCTTTTTGTGGTAATTCCGTGCCAACTTTCTTTGATAATTTTCCATTTTCTGGAGTGCCACCTCTCTTTTTTCTTCTAAATCACCTAACTTTTGTAACATTAAATCTGAATTTAGATTTTTCTCCCATGCTTCTGTTCTAGTTGTAGGTAGAATGACTTCTGTTGGTATAACTGCTTCTGTCCCGTAGGTAAGTGACTTTCCAGTGGATTCTTTTCTTGTGGTACGATACGCCCATAATGTGTTATGCAATTGTTCACACCATTGTTTGTAATGTCCATCCAATGTTTTCTTCAAATTTGTTGCGATTGTTTTATTTGTGGATTCAGCTTGTCCATTACTCTGGGGATAGAATGGTGTGAATTTGTGTTTCTGAATGTTAAATGCTTCAAATAGCATATCAATGTTCTTTCCTTGAAATTGCTTTCCATTATCAGAAACTATGGCTGCTGGAATCCCAAATCTGCAGATGATATTTTTAAATAAAAATGTGAACACATCGATGTCTCTGATTCGAGCTAATGCTTTAGCTTCTACCCACTTGGTAAAATAATCGGTGGCCACAATTAAATATTTTCTCTTTTTGGTCCCTTCAACTAACGGACCAACAATATCTACCCCCCATTTCGCAAATGGCCATGGACCGAGTATAGAATTAAGCTCGGTGGCAGGTGCTTTGATTTTCTTTGCGAATCGTTGACATTCTTCACACCCTCGTACCATGTTTTCTGAGTCCTTAAGCATGGATATCCAATAATAACCTTGGGTTTTAGCTTTTAATGCGATTGAACGTCTTCCACTGTGGTTTCCTGCATCTCCATAATGTATTTCTTTGAGTATCCTTAATCCTTCCTTTTGTGATAAGCATCGGAATAATGGCCCGAGGAATGGTTTACGATACAAAATACCATCCCGAAGCTGGTAATTATCCGATTTGAGTTGAATTTTTCTCGCTTCTTTAGAATTTGAAGGCAATATTTTATCTTGTAGATATTGATGAATCGGAATCCTCCAATCTGGTTCATTTGGTTGATCATCTACTTGTTGAGGCATAGGTGCGGTATTTTGTATTGCTGGATCACTAATTTCTTCTATCACATCTTCTTCTATGTTATTAAGTGCTTGTATATGTATTGATGGTTCATATATTCTTCCGACTTTTATAGCTGTGATATTAGGATCGTTTACCATGGAGGAAATGAATGCAGTGCATCAACGTGTCGATTTTTATCTCGGGACAGGTGCCGAAAAATAATGTTTGGGATTTGATTTGCTAAGGTTTGAACAAGGTTTTTATATTGTACTAAATCTTCATCAAGTGTTTGATATTTTAATTCGACTTGTCGAATTACCAATTGTGAATCACTTGTGAGTCGAACATTGCTGATTCCTAGCTCGATGATGAGTTTTAGAGCATGAACCACAGCTTCATATTCTACTATGTTATTTGTATGTTCTTCAAACTCAAGACGAAATGAATGTGTCATTCGTCCTCCCATTGGTGCAGTAATCACAATGCCAATTCCCTCTCCTTCCTTATTTCGGGACCCATCAACAAAGACTTCCCACCTTTGAGAATTTGTTGAGTTCAGAATATCTTGTGGGTCCTCTTCCTCGTATCCTGGTAATCCTTTAAAGTAGATATATAAATAAAAAATGAATTATTAAAGTGATGAAAATTTTAGTGAAATTTTTTTAAATAAGTTATTTTTTTTTTGTTTCACCTATCGGACCTTGAATTTCATATTCTTCTTCAATCGGGAAATCCGCAAGGAAGTCAGCTAAAACTTGAGATTTTTGTGCGGTTTGCAACTCATAAATGATGTTGAATTGTTCTAGCTGGGCTTTCCATTTTGCGATCCTTCCTACTTTTCCTGTATTCTTTAATACTGATTGTAACAGTGCCTTGCTCGGGACACGAACATAATGTGTGAGAAAATAGGTACGTAACTTCTGAGTGGCAAAGACCAATGATAAAATGAGTTGTTCGATTTTAGTGTGATTTCTTTCTGCTGAATTAAGGGTTTTGCTGGTGTAATATATTGGTTTTTCTATTTTCTCATTAGTACGTACCATCACTGCGCTGATTGCATCTTCCGTTGCCGCTATGTACAAAGTTAATATTTCTTCAGGTTGCGGTTTCTGTAATGCTGGTAATGTAGCCAGATGTATTTTTATGTTTTGGAAACCTTGTTCACATCGATCGTTCCAATCAAATTTATTTTTCTTCTTAAGTATATCAAAAAAGGGTTTGCACCGTTCTGATGATCTAGCAATAAATCTGCTTAATGAGGCCAAACATCCATTTAATTTCTGTACACTTTTAATGCTGTTGGGTGATGGCATATCTGTTATTGCTTGAATCTTTGATGGATCAACTTCAATTCCATTTTTTGTAACCAAATAACCCAAACAACGTCCCGAAGTAACACCAAAAATACACTTCTCCGGATTAACTTTCATCTTGTATTTTCGTAATGCACCAAAAACTTCAGTGAGGTCTTGTAGATGATTGATAGATAATTTACTTTTTACCAACATATCATCCACATAAACTTCTAGAATTTTCCCGATCCAAGGTTTGAATATTGCATCAACCAGTCGTTGATATGTTGCTCCCGCGTTTCGTAATACAAATGGCATCCTGGTATAGCAATACAACCCCCGTGGAGTGAAGAATGCCGTATGTTCTTGATCAGCTTATGCAAGTGCAATCTGGTTATATCCCGACTGACCATCCATAAAAGATAATGCCTCATGGCCTTCTACAACATCTACCAACTGATCAATGTTGGGAAGTGGATAACTATCTTTCGGACATGCCTTATTTAAATTGGTGAAGTCTATACAGATTCTTACTCCACCGTTCTTTTTTGGAACGATCACCATATTAGAAATCCACGTTGGATATCGTACTTCACGAATGAATCCTGCATTTAAAAGCTTTGCTAACTCTTTTTCTACTGGATCGTGATATTCCGGTGCAACCTTACGTATCCGTTGTCGAAATGGTATAACATCGGGACGTATTTGTAATTCATGTTGTACAATATTTGGATCTATCCCGGGCATGTCTTCCATGTTTCATGCAAATATATCTACAAAATCACGAAGTAGCTTGATCAAACTTTGCTCCATGTCTTCTTTCATCAATGTTCCAATTCGCACTTCTTTGGGCAATTCTGTAGTTCCAATATTTAAAATTTTAGTTTCTTGTACAGAAGTGAAAATTGGTTTAGGATTCCCGATCGAAGTTGGAGTTCCCTTTAATTGCTTTGGGGATCCTTCGAATTGCCGATTTGTTGAATTTTCTTGATTCTTACTGCTTTCTCCTAATTCATTTGTTGCTTTTTGTTCGATGTTTCTTTTCAAGTATTGATTTATCTCCTATTCCTTTGCTTTGATTTTGCGGTCTTTCTTTCTTTCCCGCTGTTGTTGTTCCCGTTCTTCATTCATTCTTACTTCTGCCATTATACAAAACTTTGCATCACCCCTTTATCTCCATTTTTCCTTGCGGTGTTGGAAACCGCAAATATTGATGATAAGTTGAAATTACACCTTTCAGTTGGTGTACCATCGTCTCCCGATTATTGCATTGTACGGGGATGGAGCATCCACTACGCTGAATCTTGTCAAGATGTTAATTGGTCCAGCAGATACTTCCAAATCAATATCTCCTTCGGGTCTTGAAGCCATTCCATTGAACCCATAAATAACATATCGGGACGGGATTAACTGATCTTTTTTGAGTCCCATTTTGCAAAATGTGTCATGAAACAACACATTTAAAGAACTGCCCCCATCCAAAAGAATTTTTCTAACGTTCCACCCTGACATTAGCAATGTAAGAACCAAAGGATCATTATGCATCTCAATTTCTTGATTTACTTCCTGTGCCGAGAAAGTTAAAGGGGATGCCATCCAATCTTCCCAAGCTTCCGTTATCCTTCTTGATACTTTAAAAATTTCATGGTCCCGAATCCTCTTGCATAACTTTATATTGATTGCAGTGTTCATATCTGTATCACTTTCTTCTGAAAATGATATCATATTATGGTTTGTTTGTTATACGGAATATGCACTGCCTTGCCTTTGTCTGGTCTTGCTATTAGTTCGGGCCTTTGAATGAATTCTTTCAACTCTCCTGCATCAATCATTCTTTGTACCAGTATAATAAAATTCCTGCAATTATCTGTTGTGTGCCCTTTATAACTGCGGTACTCACAATAATCTTTTGAATGTTGTGTGAACTCAGGATGATTGTCTCTTGATGGTGGCCACTGAAAATATGGTTTATTTTTTATGATTTCGAACAATTCAGAATATGATATATTGAATTTTGTGAACACTCTTTCTTGAAATCGCTGAACAAAATTTTTGTTATCCCCTTGCCGTGGGCGTTTTGATTCTCTTGGTTCATATTTAAGAGGGAATTTCTTTTTTTATTCTGGTGATACTTCGATTGAATTTGTCCTTTTTATGTTTCTTTGATTTCGCGAATTACTTCTCGGACCTTGTTCTTGCACATCTTGCAATCTTGCACATGTTTCTATTATTTCCCTGAGCTATCCCTCACTTTTGGGATTGTTACGATGAATTTCAATAAAAAGCTGACATCTCCGATCAGCGATTCCCCACTTATAATGATTGATCGCTGTACTTGAATCTACATCTCCAATTGCTTGGCAAATTGCATGCCATCGGGCCGTATATGATCGAATCGACTCTTCTGGCCATGAAGTAAGGGAATATAGTCTGTCCATTCCCGAATCAACAGGCTTGTTGTACATATATGCCTCGAGAAATTTCCTCACTAATTGTGAGTAACTAATAGAATTTTCTGGCAATCTGTCATACCATAACAATGCTGAACCTTTCAAACTTGATGGGAAACACATTATTGCTTCGTGTCCGTCCCATCGTGACATCACTCGATTATAATATTTTAAGTGTGAGGTCGGGTCCTTTGTACCATCATAACATTCAAATACATGGATATTGTATTCTCTTGGCAATGGAACACATGTCAACTGTTGAGCCAGCGGTGTTCGTTTGGCTTCCTTCAGCACCTCTTCAATTCTTCATCCTTCTTTATTTTTTAACCCTTTTATTTCTTCTTTCATTTGCTCCATAGCTTCAATACATTTTTGCCATTGTGCACGTTGAATTTCTTGATTTTCCCGTTGCCTCCTAGCCCGGGATGATGATCCTGCTAATACCATTCTCTGATCTTGATTTTCCCTTTCATTTCTGGGTGCATGCCTTCCTGAAATTGCTTCTTGACTTCGTGACCCTGTTGCTGCTAGTCTTTCCTCACATTGAATCGCATTTTTCAAAGCTTGATTTTATTTGGTTAATAATGCAATTTGATCATTACTGGCTCTTTGTTCTCTTCTTATTTCATTCATTTCTTCCAACAGATTTTGAAGATGATTTACTTCATTTCGTGAATTCTCATGATGTGACGATTTATTTTGTATAATGGTATTTGGTGTCAATTCCTGAATAGGTGTATGATTTCCTAAATCACTCTGTTGTTGTTCTGGTTCACTCTCTTCTTCCCTTTGTCTGTAATTTTGTCTGACGTCACTGTCTTGATTTCCAGAGCCTGCTTCTTGAGACATATTTCTTCTGGATTCTTTGTTTCTTGATTGTTTCTTTTCTCTCTTGAATTCTAATGATCTTTCAAAAGTTAGCCACATAATATCTAATAGATTATTTAATAAAGAAAGAATCAGACACTAATTTACTGACCTTCTAATTCTTTTCTTTTTTAAATCTATCTATACTTTTAGTAAAATAATTTCTATCATCTACCATGGATATTTTAAAATTCATATAAAAGGAAATCAATCATTTAAACAGATTCATTCAAACTTAAAACTTTTTCTTTTCAATGACACACAGTTTCCATTTTGCATATCACATATAGGTTATTATGCAATAAAAATCACTTGTTGGCAAAGATTAAATTAAGCCAGAATGTTGCATAGAACTATCAAATTCTTTATACTAAATTTCTTTACTTTTTGAAATACATATATAACAGAAAAATCCATTTTTCTTGAACAGGTAGGATAAATCCTTTGACACAGTCCCTGTTTCTAGTGCCAAATTGTTTGTGCCAAAATTCCCATTGACATGAACAACCAATAATTTGATAAAATACAGTAAATAGAAAGATTTTAACTAACATTTTGATACACAGAATCCTCTTTAAAATCAATTAATTAGAAAGGTTTCAATAAACCATTTATTTACTTATCAAACATTTGATCAAATTACAGTCTCTAATTCAATATCTAATTCATAATCTTTATAAGTATAGAAGATGAATCATGATAGTGAAACTTTTAAATAGTATCTTACTCAAAAAATACATACCTAATGATCTTTTCTTTCTTCTCTGGTTACTCTTCCTTAGCATATTCTTCTTTCAATTGACCGACCCCCTCTCTGTTGAATGATCTCTTCTTTTTATAGATTATCTAATGGGTCACTCTTGTCCCGATACCTTCTTTCATTCTCCTTATTATCTTTAGATCGGGATGATTGTATGGTTGACAGGTCATGCTCTTCACATTTTTTGTCCGTTACCTTGTATGATTAACACGTACTCTTCGTTATTTGAGAATCATCTTTGTCCCGATCATAGATGTCAATCATGTGGTTAAAGTAATAAAAGTAATTATTGCCTTTACTTTCCCGTTCCATGTTCATTTATTACTCTTACTTTCCCGTTCAATAAGCATTTAATGCTATCTATTTCGATCAGTGTGATACTACTTTCCCGATCTTATGTGTCAATAATGCAGGGATTTATTCAGTCTTTCACATCTTTCATTTACTCGATCCTTTCATACGGCTTTGATTGTGTGCTTCTCGTTCTTCTTAGAACCACTGCTTCTTTCCTTAATCATCTTACACGTGTCGTCCTCCTTTTATTTCCTAACACTAGATTTGCAAAATAAAATAAAATTGAGTTTGTCTTGCGTTAGTTTCAAGTCTCAGCTACTACAATCTTATTCACTGCTACAGAAACTAATTGGAGTTGGACAAGTTGTTTTTCTTGTGATTATGTAACAAAACAAATTCACTATATTTTGAAAGGTTAACAAATAATTTGGTTTTCCTTGCACATGATTTCTATCTCGCGAGCCGTGCTTTTGGAGATGAGTTTGGCGAAGCCAAGTCAATTTCGAGCCACCAAACCCTGCAACAAATGAGAAGAAGGACCGGCGAAAAATTTACGTTGTCACACTTTCTATCTTCCAATGATGCCAAAAGAGTGGGCCAGACGCAGCAAAGCTATAGTAGTCTTTTGTGATTTATCTTCCAATGATGCCAAGAGAGTGGGCCAGACGCAGCAAAGATATAGTAGTCTTTTGTGATTTTGTAGGTATGTGACTATTTCTCATGTTACAACGAGTAGAAAAGGAGTAGAAAAGGGGAGAAAAGAAACTCATGTTCCTGTCATAAGGTGTTTGTTATCCATTGTTTGGAAACATTAAAATAAGAATGTTTTGATATATAATTGTTCAAATAATTGAAAGAGCGAAATTAAATAAAGCAGCGTTAAAACTAGTTGATCTTTAAGGAGAGAATGTAAAATATAAAGGGATAGATAGGTAGCCTGTACTCTATTGGTTCTAAAAAGTTTTTGACTATCGATAAACTATTAACATTCAAATTTCATTACGTTAAAATAAAAAAATAATAATAAAAAAAAGAAAATCAGGCTTCGAGCAAATGACCTATAATTACGAATCAAAATTAATATTATTTTTAATTAGCACAACATAATCTCAATTATTAAAAGGCCCTAAAATTTTTCGTATTTTAAGCTCCTCATATAGATAACATTCTAAAAATAAATTCTAAATTTGTCAAAGAAAAAAAATTGATTCCTAATGTATCTGATAGTGGATAATCTTCGTTAACCGATAGAATAATAATATAATTCTAGTATTATTTCCGCCTTTTGTTAAAACTTTGTAACAATGGTCTTCGTCTATGTATTACTACTCCTTTATTACTTAATTATCAAAATTTCAAAACAATAAAAGGAATTCTGAAAGATGGTCAATTTAAAAATATTTTAAACAAAACTTATTTGAACCGAGAGGGTTACAATTTTCCCCTAAGACATTATTCACCATGTATATATGTTGTAAGTTGTAACAGTTTGATAGCAACATGTGGTTGATACTTGAATATCCCAAACCTACTAAAGAGATTGTGAGTCGCTTGTCAAGCCCTTGATCAAGTCTATAATTAAGGACTTGGCCCATCAAAGGGGATGCTCAGGGGCAGAAAAAGGAACGACGAAATCAATAAAGAATAAGAGATGTTTGATTAATAAATCAAAGATGACTTGAGAGGAAAGGAATGACATCAAGGTAATAACTTAATAAGGATAGTTATTGTCATGAGATAAGAGAGATAATAGTATAAATATTAAAAGGATGGTACTTTGGAAAAAAATATTTTTTGGTTCCTTTTCTTGGTATCTTGGCGCAAGTATTGATTTGATTACGATCGGATCCTCTCATAATTTTTACCCATAAACAGTTGCCAACTTTACTGAGGACTTGGTTTCTTGTCAGAAGATGTACTCAGACGTGACCATTGGCTCAGCAGCTGAGGGTCTTTCCGAAAATCAAAGACGTTCGACAAGATAGTGACGAAGAGCGAAAATATACCCTCTCATATTAGAGCGATTGCTCGGTTAAACCCACAGGTGCTGGTATGTCAAGTTTGTTATCAAACATAGATGCCAAAACTATTTTTTAATACATAACTTACTAAAGTCACCATCGGTCTAGATTATATTAGGTAGTAAAAGTCTTAGAAATCATCCAAGTTACTCTTGAAGATCGAAGATTGAAGATCACACACAGATATAATTTTGAATAACTTCATCAAAGGTTAGTAGCGAAGATTGATATTCCTTTTATATTATTTTACTTTATATCTATTTATCTATTTATCTATCTATCTTTCATAGCAAAGTCAAAAGACTAATTAATGAATCAATTACAAAGAATATTCTTGTGAAATTTTTTAATCTAAGTTATGCTCGATCTGATTCGAAATGAAAAAGAGAAAAATCTGGTGAGATATGGAAGTTTGAACTATCTAACCCAAGTTATATAGTCTACTACTGATAAAATCATGGCTCACTAAGTTCACAAACTCATAATCTGAGTTCGTCAACCTAAAGCCTATAAAGTCTTACATGACCACTTTTTCTATAAGGAGTTTGCGAACCTAGATTAAAACAAGTTCTCATGTAGAGTTTTTATAACCTGAGTTTGGAAACTTAACATAGTAGGTTCGTGAATCCAAGTTATCAGGAACTCTTCTGTAAACATTTTATATATTGATTTCACGAACTTACTATGTTGAGTTCGCGAACCTAGTATAAGCGGAATTTCTCATGGATTATTTTTTCACAATTGAGTTCACGAACTCATCTTGCAAGTTCGCGAACCTAATGGGCCAACCTAATAACTTGGTTTTGGTTTATTCTTTCTTCTTTGTTTTCAAGGAAAACTTTTCACGTACTTACGAATTGTTAATTGTTAGCAAATTCCTTAGCAAGGAAAGTTTGAGTTTTTTTTCCAAGAATTGATCTAACATGAGAACCAAGTTCAAGATATTGTTTTAGGCAGTTGCCACAAAGTGTGCACATTGTCCAATCTTAGTAGTTTGAAGTTATCTTTGGAAGTAATTTCTCTTATGGAATTTACTCGACCTTAAATATGTCTACTACTGCAAACTATGAAAGGAACCTCAAAAGCAAGTTTAGTTCTAACTAAAAGAACATGTTATATGTATCTTAGAAAGGAACCTAGACATAGCAGTTTTAGAAATAACTTAGATTCCAAGAAATCACTGCTTACATCTTAAGCAACCTATCCTTGATTTATAATTATATATTTGAGACACCACCAACATAGAAAGCTCAATCATCTACATGTTGTGTATCTTGTAGCAAAGTTTTTCTTCTAATATCGAAGGTTCTTCAAGAACTAAAGTAAGACTTTAAAAGGCTCCACTTTCGGATTCTTGAAGCATATGTTCACCTATCTTCTCTAAGATAGTTTGGTAACATGTATCTCGATTTGATATGTTTATATTTTTTGTTTATTCTAAGGTCTTTATCTTCTACCATAAGGTCATTCAAGAATTACTGATCAAATCCATATTTGGTTTATAAAACTTCAAACTCGATTAAGTATAATATTTATCAATTGAAATCCAGTCTTGAAGTTTATCACAAGAATTCATCTTACACAAAGATCTGGTTTGATATTCTTATGAGATAGATTGATTAGGTATTTCTACAAGTTTTGAAGAGTGGGAACCCTAATCTTGTGATTTAGATTTGTCTAGACCAAAGGAAATCTATCAATAACATTGATTCATGATCCAAGAAAAAATAAACATGCATCATGTTTGAGTCAGGGTAGCGCTAGTATTCATGAATGACTGTAGAGAAACTCTCTGACCTGTAAATGACATCAGCCAGGAAAATCAAGTGCGTAGGTTCCATCGGGATCAAGAGATGTAGGGGCACAACTGCAGCAGAGTAACTTGCAGGGTTTATTATGTATCAACTACATTACAGACCAGTCATTATAGTAAGCGAGTGTTTTTAGCAGCTTAATACAATGTGTATTTAAAATAGACGAACTCTCGGGGTTTTTCAGTTTTGAATTTTCCTAGTTAACAAAATTTGGGTGTGTTGTTTTACTTTTATTTTCTATATTGTACTGATTTTTATCTTAATAATTACAAGTATAGGCAGGTTCTACTTTAGTCATCCATGTGATTCAAAATTTTATTTAGAATCCAAAGATATTTCTTGTCTTTTTTAATATTTTATTAGAGTTTATGTAAGGAATAAGTCTATAGTTTTTGGAACAAAAAAAGTTGGTGGTTTGCTAGGTATCCTCCTCTTTTTAGTTCCCATCACTACGCTCGAGGTCCAAGGCACACCTTTGTCAAAGCTTGAAGTCGTATCTGGAAAGGGCATGACATCGGCGATTAAGGGTGTCAAATGATCCAATTAGATTCAACTAGACATGAAAAAGGAATTTGAAGGTCACACTTGTTAGAGCAAATACTTGGTTGAACCTACATATCTTGGTATGTCAAGTATGTTGTCAAATTTAGATGCCAAAACTATTTCTTGATTTAGCCTTCTAAAGAAAACTTCGGTTTGGAATAAATTAGGTAGTAGAGTCTTAGGATATTTCTAGATACTCAAGACGAATGAAGAATTAAAAATCACACGAAAACATCAATTTGAAGAACTTCATCGAGGTAAGTAACGAAGAACGATATTACTTTTCGAAGTCGTTTCCATCTATCTGTCTATAAATCCATCATAGAAAAAGTCGAGAACTTTAGAAAATAATCATATTCAAAGAATATCATTTCACAAATTAGCTTCTTGCTAAGTCTAGTGATGTTTCGACTTCCAAGTACTTGTTTGTCTAGAACTTGAAATTAAGCTTGAGAGAAAATCACAAGTGTTAATGAAAATCTCAAGGCTAGAAAATTCATTATTGAGTTTGTAAGGTTTTTTTTTGGTAGTTTACTACTAATGATTTTCAATCACTTGATTTCATAAACCTAAGAAATGAGTTTGTGAATCGGTAAGCTTGTAGAACTCAAATAAAGTGTTGAGTTAGCGAACCTAATATGGTGAGCTCGCAAGCATATTGTAGAGAATTTTTCTGATAACTTTTGTCCTTTGAGTTTGCAAACCTATAGAAGAAAAACTTCTCCTGGGCTTTAACATCATCCGAGTTCACGAACCTATATAATTGAGTTCACAAATCTAGTACAAAAGAATTCTCCTGAGACTTTTAAGCATTTGAGTTCGCGAACCTAACAAGAATAAGTGTTCTCTATAGCATTTTTGTGTTTGAGTTGACAAACCTACCTATTTGAGTTTGTGAACCTACCAAGGCAAAGTTCTATTTTCTCTCTTTTAGTTCGTGGACTTAACTCTTGTTGGTCATGAACCTAAAATCTTAATGAGTTGGTCCATAACTCTAATTGCTTTTCATCATTCTTCTTTGGATTTCAAGGACAACTTTTCACACACTTACAAATTGCTATTCTTTTGCTAATTGAATTTGGTTGGAAAGTCTAGTTTTTTTCTTTCTTAGAGGTTTGTAGTTATCTTATGTAGTAATCTTCTTCATAGAATTTGGTTAACCACGAACTACTCATCCAGGTCCAGAACCACCACTTGTGTTCTCGACTCACCACCACTACCATATATATGATAATTGGCACATAAAACTTGGAATGACTGCCGGTATGAGGACAACCATCAATAGGATTTTGCTGCATGTACAAAAAAATATTCGAAAAAATTTCGTCTCTATTTTTCATCTTCAACTTATATTTGCTCGGTTTTAGATATGAGAATTCGGATTTACTCAGTAGATCTAGGTAATGTGATTGGTGTTTTTTTAATATTACATAATTATTTTCTTGAATAGAGTTCAATTGAGCTAACAATTATCTACAAATTCAAACCATGGGGAACCTCATTGCAAGTCAAGTTCTTTATAAATAATTTATTTTTTTTTATCTTAGGTTACGACTCTGATTTAGCAATTGAGAATTAACTTGGGTTGCAAAAAATTTATTGCTTAAATCCTAAACAACTCAGCCTTGATTGATTACAATAAATTAAAACATCATCGGCACAAAAAACTTAGTCCCCACACTTTTGTGTATCTTGTTGCAAAGTCTGTCCTCCAAAGACCTAAGGATCTTCGAGATCTAAGGTTTGACTTTGAAAGACTTAACTTGGGATTTGTGAAGCACATGTTCACCTATCTTGAAGAAAGATAGTTTTGCAAACCTATATATGTATTTGTGATTTGTATAATTCTTGTCTATTTTAAGCTCATTGTCTTCTGATATAAAGTCATTCAATAATTACATATCCAATCCATATTTTATAGAAATCTACAAAAACGATTGAGTATAACTTTTATCTATTTAAATTTTGCTTGGTACCCTCCCTTTTCAACACTCAAAAGCAACCAACTACAGAAGATGATGAAACAAATGCAAGAGAAGGATATGGTTACAGTCACATTGAAACCCAGTTCACTAAGTAAGGAAAATGCTGAAAAATAGGGTCCAGGGAAAATCCGCTTACATGGGGTATCATAGGACGAGATCGCAGGGAAGAACGACAACTACGTGCCCATGGACCTTTTGTACCCCGTGGAGGTCGCTAATTATCCATTCCCCTAAGATTATACTCCACCTAAGTTTAATATATATTGCGTACAAAGGAACACACGGGAACATCTCAGTCGTTTTCTGTTATCAATGAACTCACATTCCACAGACGGTATCCTCTGTTTGAAAGAATTTCCCAAGTCATTGTATGACACCGCTTTTACATGATAATCTCAAGCTAGGAAACATACCTTATTGGCCACCCATGGAACAATTAATTCTAAAGAAATTCTTTTACATGAAAAATAAGGTTACTACGACTGATTTTTGAAAATTTACCCAAAAAGTTGGGGGGGAAATAGGAAAGTATATCACACGCTTTCGCAACCTCTCTTTGGAATTCCATGAGGAAGTTGAAGAATAGATCTTAGTGAAAAAATGTGTTAGAGGGATGCCGACTGCCTTTTGCTGGAACTTGGCGAACTTCGGATTTCCCATTTTCATGGAGTTGGAATAAGCGGTTGTAAATATCACACTGCGTATATATTCTTAACCCTGAAAGCATTAAACAAGTATGGAAACACTCGGTCAAAGCAATGACAGTTCCTGTATTCAATAATCGCCAAATGACCAATATAGACGGAAGGAGACAGCCAGTGTACTGCCCATAACGGCCCAACAATCAGACCCGGTGTGAGGGAATAAAATCCAAGCTACACGTGTCCAAAAACTATTGGAGAAAGAGCGAGTTACGGTGGGACGAGAAACACTGAAACAAAACCTTTGGAGAAGTACTGAACTGACATCTGAAAAGTCGATGAGATTTGAACCTGACAGCGTTAATGCATGATCGACATGTGGGTTACGGGAAAGCGAGGCACACTGCTCAAAACAGATAACCTTGCTGCCTGACTGACACCAGGTTGTGGGAAAGCCTGGCACAATAAAGAGTAATGATGAGTGTTGATGCATGAGAAACACGTATCAACTTTATAAGTTGCAGATCAAAAGAACTAAAACATGATAAGTCACTTTGAAGAACCACGTGTCAGACATGCTATGATTCTTGTAAGACCGCAACGTTCATCCAAATCCAAAAACAGTAACTTAAATACAAGACCGCAGAAGAGTTGCGGGATAACCAGTGAGAAATTACGGGAAACAAGCAATACGCATGATAAGACTTGCGGGAGGCATGATCAAGTCTTGCAGAAAGTGCAAATAAGTTTTGCGGGACTATATTTCATACCAAGGATGGATAAGAATAAATAGGTGGAATGGAAAATTGGAGGGACCCATCAAATTGGCTATAAATACCAAGCTCATAAACAGGAAAATGGACTAGAAATTCTGGAGAAAAACTGGACCTAAGGCATAGAATCATAGCAAGAGTTTAGGTATGAGACTTGTGTAAATTTTTAGTTCAATTGATCCTTGATTAATATGATTATGATTTAATAGTATACTTTTCTTATGTAATGTATGATGATGAATAATATATATGATACAAATCTTTTTACCCGTGGATGTAGACAACTTGATTTTCGAACCACGTTAAATGTTTGAGTCAATTCATTTCTAGTTGTGATTGATTACCATCTACTAAATGTTAATATGAGTTGATTTTATGATAAGGAATCGAGTTTTACTACGCTTCAAATTCTATTTGTTGTGATCCAAAGACACCAGATTTTTGGTAATCACAATTTGGCGCTAGAAACAGGGAGGTAGTAAAGAATTTATTCTACCTGTCAAAATTTTCATCTTTAAAATCTTGAATCGTATTATGATGGAAAATCCTTTTCCTTAAAATGCAATGATTAAGAGCCATATTGAAATTTTTTTGCATAAAGTTTTACTCTAAACTAATCAGTTGATGTATATATAGATTTGGTCATTATGTTCATACACAATATTTCATTATTTCATACCTATTATACATGTTTAATTGACTAGGATAATCTTTAAATCATAGATTTGAAAATTTAGTTCACAAATCTTCATCAAAAAATTATGTAATGTATATCTAGTTCATGATTTTTACGTTTAACTAAATTTTTGATTCTTACAAAAACAATGAAATAAGTTTTGTATTGAATTTTCGAACCTGATATTAACTTGTTTGCACTTGAACTTATAAAACCTGTAGTCAATTAGAAAGTTACCCAGTGTATGTGTGATGTGTTAAATCTAAGTTGAATATTTTTTGTCAATCAAATTGCATTATATATTTATTACGAATGTTAAAACCTTTTGAAACACAACTTATTATCTGAACTCTTTTAGAATATCGGCAAAGAAATTCCTACAACAACATAAGACTGAGCTAAGAAGAAATCACAACATCTCAAAAGAGACCACATAAATGGAAACAGTGACACATAGAACCATGCAGGATCAAGATGTCAATGCAGGAAATTTGGGGAGTCAGGCAATAGAGGTTCCTCAAGAAAGGGAGATGATGGGAGAATCACAAGGGCAACAACCCATGAATGATCAAGTAAACAATTTTGGAAATCAAACAACTAGTCATTCATCTGAAGAAACTTCACAAAATAGTATTGACCATATTCAACAATTAATGGAAGAAATGGATGAGATGTGCAAGGTGCAACAGACTTGTGCGAAACAAATTGCACTTTTGACCCAAGAAAACCAAATGCTCAAAGAAAAAGCCCAGCATGATGCGGAACCATCCACAACTAGAATACATGAGCAAGAAGTAAGTTCCAATAGACCCGCAAGAAGAAAAGCAAAAGTCAATAAAGATCAGAGAGTGATGATTGTGGAACCCGCACGTCATCGGAATGAACTAGATAGATTGGATTTTGATGATTCAGAGTTGCAAAATAACAGATGGCAAAAATATTGTGAGGACATGGAGCAAATGCGAGAAGAAATTAAGATTTTAAAAATAAAGAGGGTGGGCGATTAGAAGAAGTGTTAAAAGAAGCAAGAAGAATGCCGTTGGCACCACACCTTGCGTATGCGTCAATACCGCATAAGTGTAACATTCTCATTTTTGAATGCTATGATGGGACAAAAGATCCAACAAACTCACCTGAAGTATTACAACCGCATCATGACCCGGTGGGAACAAGATGATGTTGTTATGTGCAGGTATTTTCCGTCAAGCTTGAAAGGGATAGCTTTAGCATGGTATGATAATCTTTCAGAGAGGTCAATGCATTCCTACACACAATTGACCAGCAAGTTCCTAGAGACCTACATGTATAACAAGCCAGCGGATGCAGGGATGGACAAACTATTTTCTCTTGCATCATGGACAAAGGAGACCATCCGAGATTATATAGATCGTTGGCAGACGATCTGTCAAGCAGTAGGGGATGTAACCCCAGAAGTTGCTATCAACTGTTATAAATGGGGGATAGCCAACCGAGAAAGCCAACTTTTTGTTGATATTCATGATAAAAACCCGAAAAACAAAGGGGATCTCAGAGATATTAAAAATGTGTAAGATTGTATGACATACAAAGGAAGCATCCCAGAATAATATCTCAGCATCAGGGGAATGCCAACATGGCAAATTTTGTAGAACCGTCAACCAGTTTCGGAAAGAGGGTTGCGGAAGAAACTCCTGACATTGAATCAAAGCGAGGAAAGTCTGAAGATAGAAGAAAGTTTATCCGCCAATTTGAGGAGCGAATTTTCACTAAACTCAACACCTCTTACTCAGAAATCCTAAATGCAATAAAGAACAGACAAGATTTTCAATGGCCATGGACAAAAGAAAACAACCTTCACACATGCAGAATTCGAAGGAGTATTGTGAATATCATTGCTATCAGGGCCACTCCACAAGCCGATGCAGGAATCTAAAGATGCAAGTGCAAAACTTGATCGATGCGGGGGAACTAAAGGAATTTATTTATTTACCTGATCCTCCACCAAGACTCAATAAGGGGAAAACTGTAAATATTCCGTAAAACGATCAAACTATTAATATGATTTCCTATTTTGAATCTGGTCAATCATCCATGAGTGCAGCTATTGATAAGAAACTGCATAAAAGGGTTCACAGTCATGAAGTCTTCAAGGTTGCGGGAAGAGTTACTGAAGCATGGGAAGAATGGATGGTATCCCCGCTAACATTTTCTACGGGCGAGGTTGACCAGGAGACTGAAATGCACAATGATCCGCTAGTGCTTACATTGCCAGTATCTGGTTGGAATGTGAGAAAGATTTTTATGGATGGGGGCATCTCTCTTAACGTACTGTTTTATGATACCTTCCAGAAGATGGGATTAAAAGATGATCAGTTACACCTTCTTGCTACACAATCTATGTGTTTAATGGATTAGCTTCGAAACCAAAAGGGGAAATCTTATTTGATGTTGCAGGGACCGATAAGTATTCTGACTAAAGTTAGTGTAGTGGAGGCCCCATCTCCATACAACGCCATCATTGGTAGATATTGGGTCCATCAATTGAAAGGGGTAACTTCAACGTATCACCAATACTTGCGATTCCCGACACCGCAAGGAAAGATGGAGATAAAAGGAGATCAGAATGAAGCAAAATCTTGTATTCTAGCAGAAATCCGCATGAATGAAGAGCGACAATAACAACAACGAAATAAGAAAAAAGAACGAAAGATGAAGGCTAAAGAAGAAGCCCTAAGCCAATATATGATTAAGACTGCTGGAAGTAAGGAAGTAAATGAAACAAATGAAGGTATTTCAATAAAGGAAAGCATGCCAAAAATTGATGAAGGCAGTCTTCCAGCATAGCAGTTAAAGGGGGCTCCCACACTACTAGGAGCTCCCAAATCCACTTTTACATCCATTGAAGAAACCAAAATTGTCAACATAGGAACAGAGGAACTCCCAGAATGATTAATATTGGAACGCTGATGGAAACAGAAAGAGAGCATAATTTGGTCACTCTACTTAGAAACTATGTGGCATTTTCGCATGGAAGATGGAGGATATGCCAGGTATCGATCCAAGTATTGTTCAACATGAGTTGCACATACATCCAGGAACTACACCTTTTCGACAACGCATACGCAAGGTAGCACCTGAATATCATTTGTCAGTTGAAAAGGAGTTGAAAAATATTATGGATGCAGGGTTTATTCGAGAGGTGCAATACCCAACTTGGATTTCAAACATGGTGATTGTACCAAAGAAGAATGGCGGAGTAAGAATTTGCATAGACTTCACCAACTTAAACAAATCATGCCCAAAAGATAGTTATCCACTTCCCAGCATTGATCAGTTGGTGGACGCTGTTGAAGGAAATGAGGCTTTATCCTTCATAGATGGGCATTCCGGGTACAATCAGATTGCACTAGCTGAAGAAGATCAAGAACACACTGCATTTTTCACTTCACACGGTTTGTAGTGTTATACCAGAATGCCATTTGGGCTAAGAAATGCAGGAGTAACTTATCAGCGGTTGGTAGACACAATTTTTAAACCATGGATAGGACGCACTCTCGAAGTTTATGTAGATGACATGCTGATAAAAAGTAAATTTTCAAATGATCATTTACAAGATTTGCAAGAGATATTTGAAGCCTTGCGGAAATTCAGAATGAAAGTTAATCCCGATAAATGCATTTTTGGGGTTACGTCAGGAAAGTTTTTGGGGTACTTAGTTACCAAAAAAGGGATTGAAGTTGATCCGGCAAAAATTCAGGCGATTGTTGATATGCCGTCTCCAAGGAATGTTAAAGAAGTACAGAACTCAAATGGTTGTTTGGCCGCACTCGACAGATTTATTTCTAGATCATCGGACAAATACAAGCCCCTTTTTGACGCTTTGAAAAAGAAAAATAAATTTGAATGGAACGAGAATTGTGAGCAAGCCTTCCTAAGTATTAAATCTTATCTCGCCACATTGCCTGCATTACAAAAACCAGAACCTGAAGAAGTGTTCGCCTTGTACATAGCCGCAACAGAAGATGTTGTAAGTGCAGTATTGGTACGAAGAAATGACAAAGTAGAAAAACCAGTATATTACATCAGCAAAACTCTTAACCTTGCAGAAAGAAACTATACCAAAATTGAACAATTAATTTTAGCACTGGTTTTTGCTACTCAGAAATTACGCACGTATTTTCTGACGCATTATGTGCGGGTACCAAGCAAAGCTCCGCTGGAGTCTGTACTGAAGAATGTGGGAAAAGTAGGAAGAATAGCAAAATGGAATGCACAACTGGAACAGTACCACATCATATTTGAAATACAAACCGCGCAAAAGTCACAAGTCCTAGCAGATTTCCTTGCGGATTTACCAATAGATGATGATTTTGAAATCCAAGGTTTTCCCGGAATAGAAGACGATGATTCCCAAGATATTCTAAGCTTTGTAAATTCCCGTATATGGGAAGTATTTGTTGATGGGGCACGAAATAAAGAAGGTGCAGGAATTGGAATTGTGATTACAACTCCTACAGGATACCGAATGGTACATGCATTTCGTCTTGAGTTTGGCGAACATACAAATAATATAGTGGAATATGAAGCTGTGGTACATGCTCTACGACTCATCATTGAATTGCGAATTTGTCATGTGCGGCTCACAAGTGATTCACAATTAATAATTTGGCAGGTTGAGTTGAAATATCAAGCACTTGATGAAGACCTGATAGAATACAAGAATCTTGTACAAAAATTAGCGCTTCAAATCCCAAATATAACCTTTCGGCATTTATCCAGGGATAATAATCGCCATGCTAATGCACTAGCATTTATTTATTCAATGATAAAGGATCAAAACACTTCAGTAGTCAAAATTGGGCGCATTTATGAGCAGTCAATTAAGTTGTGGGCAGTTAAAAACATGGAAGAAGAAGTTGAAGAATATATTGAAGATGCAGCTGATAAAGATGATACAGATTTTCCAAAAAAAATCAGAAAAGAAATTATCCGGAGAAGATTGGAGGGTTTCAATACATCAAAATTTACAGGATGTGATCTTTCCCGCAAACACTAAAGAGGCAAGAAAGGTGGAATCAAAATCTGTGAATTATCAGTTGCGGGATAAAATTCTATATCGCAGGTCTTTTTTGGGACCATTACCTCGATGTTTATCATAAGAATAAGGGCAACGAATTTTCAAGGATACACATTATGGAGATGCGGGAAATCATAGTGGAAGACAGTCACTTGCATTAAAAGCAAAAACACAACGATATTACTGTCCGTTTATGCATAAAGATGCCGAAAATATCGTAAAAATATGTGAAGAATGTCAGCGTTACGCGAAAAGAATAAAAGCACCCGCAACAGAACTTAATTCTGTGCTCAGTCCCTGGCCATTTGCAAAATGGAGGATAGACATTGTTGGAGCATTAGTGGAAGGTACTCAAAAAAGAAAATATTTGATTGTAGCCACAGATTATTTCACCAAATGGGTTGAGGCCAAAGCTCTTGCACATATTAGAGATACCGATGTTTTCAAATTTTTATTTGAGAATATAATCTGTAGATTTGGGATTCTGGTAGCCATAGTCTCGGATAATGGACAACAGTTACAAGGGAAAAATATTGACATGCTTTTCGAAGCATTTAATATTCAAAAGAATAAGTCTACTCCACTCTATCCACAAAGCAATGGACAAGCTGAAGCAACAAATAAAACAATTGACATGAATTTAAAGAAAACTCTAGATGCCCATCATAAACGATGGTGTGAACAGCTTCATAATACATTATGGGCATATCGCACAACAAGAAGTGAGTCCACTGGAGAGTCACCATTTCTTCTCACATATGGAGCAGAAGCAGTTATTCCAACGAAAGTCATTTTACCCACAACAAGAACAGAAGCATGGGAGAAGAAATTGAATTCAGACTTAATGCTTGAAAAGTTGGATGACTTAGAAGAAAGAAGAGAGGTTACACTTCAAAGAATGGAAAATTATCAAAGAAGATTGGCAAAAGAATATAATAAAAAAGTGAAATTGCGGAACTTTGTGGAAGGACAGTACGTTTTACGGCAAATCCCGGAATACCAAAGGGATAAAAAAGCAGGAAAGTTTGCACCTACATGGGGAGGACCTTATGTTATACGAGATATTGCAGGACAAGGATCATACCATCTGCGAATATGGATGGGGAAATTCTAAAACATCCTTGGAACGCACAATATCTCAAACCATATTATCCATGACCAACAATGCAATTCTACAATAGTTTGCGCTCATAATAGGTAAAGAAAATCAAATGCAATCTCTCTAGAAAGTCCAAATGAATATTTATGACTGTTGGATTTTTCGCCACAGAGATGCCTAACATGACTAACTATTGTATCAGGTACTCTCCACTTCAGGAAGTGCTCACAACCAGCAATGCAATTATACAACAATTTGGCTTCATAATAGGTAAAGCAGCAGAATGTAATCTCTGTAGAAAGTCCATGTAAATGTTTATGAGTGTATGACTATTGGGTCTTTCGCTACAGAGATGCATAACATGACATTAATTGTTGTATCACTCTGCGTTTCAGGAGACACACTAGGGACCGCATCCTAATTTCCTCCTGGCCAGAGAGAAGTTAGATATGCGCTTCAACCCTTAATGTAACTCAAGGTACAAAATCTCCTTGTGGTTAATAAATTCACACTCATAAAATGAACTAACAATCAATATATATATTCTTGAATTGTTTTACAGGGATAAAAATACAAAGCAAAATAAAAGTGCAAATACAATTTGGAAGTAAAGAAAAATAAAGCAACATCAAAGAAAGCTAAGGAGCGGGAACATCAGCTTCAAAAGGAGGATTATCCGGGACATCTTTGCGCTTGTAAATTTTAGGAAATCCATCAGCTTGTACTTGGTCAACAGTATTGTTGACTGCTTTTGCAATTAAAACTCGAGCTTCGGCTCTTAACCATGAAACATAAGCTTTTCTATTTTCAATTTCCATTTTGTACTGATTTACTTCGGTTTCGCAATTTTAGACTTTTGTTTTCCAAAATTTTATTTTCCCTCTCTCAGAAGATAAGTCCCGAACAAGGCTTTCATTCTTCGCAGCTTCATGTCTTAAGTTATCTTCAACTCCTTTAACTTTAGAAGATAAAAGATCAAGTTGAGCGAGCGCTTCATTGGCCTTGCTAGAGGAAAGCTCTAGCTGAGTTTGCGTTTCATTAGCCTTGATAGAAGCTAGATCTAGTTAATTATTGAGTTCTTCTACCCTAGTATTAGCCGCACCAAGCTCTCCCTCAGCCTTAGCATCTCTTGCGGCTGCATCCTTAAACTTTTCTTCAAAACCTGAAACAAAAGCAACGGGTTCATCAATGCGGGAATAATATTAAAATTCAAATATACGGTAAAATAGGATACTTCTTGCGAGGGATTCAAACTCTGCTAATTCGCGACCCATTGCATCTTTAATAACATCGAGAAAATCGTATTCTCCTGAAAGCTTATTATAATTGGCATTGAGTTGTTGAAGATTTTGATGACGCTGATTTAATTTTACTTCATTATCCTGCAATTGATTCAATTTAGATGTACACCTGGCTACTTCTTTGTGCAAACGGAAAATGTCGCTCTCACGATGAAGAATAGAATTAGATAAATTACGGATCTTAGCTTGAGCATCCGTAAGGGCTTTTCCATTAGCATGAGCTTTTGAAGCCGAGTTGTCTCTGTCCTTAATGAGCTGAGCTATGTACAAAGAAAGTTGTGAATTGTGATACGATCTGGGACGGGAAAATCCCGCAAGGATATTCTGGCGTTCTACACAAAGCTTGCGTTCTCTTCTTCCAATCTATTATATCTTGCCCGCGCTTCAAGAATGCAATCTTTAGTCCATGATAAAGTAACATCAAACTCCACTTTCTTGCGGATTTTCTCCCCAAATAAAAGTCGATGCTGCGATTCCAATTCATTATACTTTTGTGAAACCAGCTTATGGCTATCAACAAGTTTGTTAAATCTGGTCTTGACTTCCACATTCTCATTGTTAACCCTCACTACATGATCTCTCAACTGCGTATTTCTACGCTGCATCCTAGATATAAGTTCTGAATGCCCCGCTGATCCCATGAAGTAATTCAGAAAACAAGTAAAAAATTTAAGAAAACTTGACGACATAGAAAGAATTAAACCTCGATTTTGAAGGTCAAGCAATTGTTGGCGAAGCATGTCATTCTCCCGCTTCAAGCCTGTAGCTTCCTCTTCTACAGTCCTAAATTGGGACTCCATCATTGTGGACCGCGCCTTGAAGAATTTGTACGCGGTATGTGCGGCGTTTTGACCCCGTGCAAGCTGTAGAATTAAAGTTATAAATAGAACTAAAAATAAGAAGAAATCAAAGGGTATAAAAATAATAAGAATTCATGTAGAAGAGCTTGTTGCGGGAAAGAATATGCTTGTCCGTCCGCAAGCGCACTTGTTTTCGCAAGAGAAGAAGGTTTGTTAATGCGGAATATGGGGTCAACAACTTTACCTTGATCTTTTAGCCAAGCATCTTTAACCATTTCGTATGGTACAGCCCGCATGCACTTTCGCAAGCGTGAAACCGAAGCACTATCCAATTTCACTGGCAAAGAATTGCTTTAAACAGATAAAATCTCCATTTACATGAACCAATGGAAGGCTTCTTCTTCTTTTTCCAAGAGATTTGAATCTTCTGCAATCCCCTTCCCTTTACTCATTTGCGGGATCTCTTTGTTTGGATGTTCTACATCAGCAACAGCCACACTCGCAATATTAACCATGGTAGGTTCAGTTTCTGCCATGGTATTTATGGGCACACTACCCGTTGCTTTGGAATCCGTTAACTCATCCGCTTCCGCAACATGTGCTTACGTATCCACTTCCGTTGAAGTAATTTTAGGATCACCTTGAGTGATGTGATCCTCTTCATCAGTTAAATCATCTTCACTTGTGGCAGCTTCAAGTGGCTCATCAACGACCAAAGGAGAGAATTGAAGGAAAAAAGGATCGGGAACGACAGTTTGGTGCGAGAAATTGATGGCAGCATTTGAAATTTCTTCTGCAGCACCAACTTGTTCCGCAGACTCAAAGTTTGTTATTTGAAGAGGTATATTCTGCTCTTCTTCTTGTCTCTCTGGAGCGGAGCTTCCTTCACGACGAAGGGTAGAATCTTGAATTTCTCCCTCTTCCCTGTCCGTGGAAGCACGGGGTGCGCCCTTCACCTTCTTCCGACCCTACTAATGAACCACAATAATTCATTGAATGAAATTCCTAAGGAATATTAGAATTCATCAGATTAAAAAAATACCTTTTCTACAAGGGTTGCAGCCTTGCGCTTCACTCCCGCGTCACCTTTTGCGCTTTCATCAGCTTGCGGATCATCTTGCGGCTAAAAAAAAAAAAAAACTCCCAGGGAGAATTTTTTACCACTAAGCAATACATAAAAAGAATGAGAGAACCTTTACGTACCACGGTGACAAGTGCAAACTTGAAATCATTGAAATTTAACCTCCAGGGGAAGTAACCATCGAAACGAGTAAGGAGGTTGTAGGCCACGTTATCGGGACAGACACAAAGACCCACAGACCTTCAATAACCAAAGGAGTACGGTACCATTTAAAATCATGATCTACGCGGAGTCTTTCCTTTAAAGGAGTCGGCGTTCCGGGAACAAATTTTAATTTGGAATTATCAATCTCATGAAGCAAGAGGAATCTCTCACCGCCTTTGCGGCCCGGACCAATGCTCCACTTCTTATAATTTTTTACAACAATATTTTCCGAATACGTAGCATGAAAGTTTTCGACTGTGTAATGCTTACGTTCCGCAGGGTCAGGAACGTAACATGTAAAGTTGGTTCTTCCTTGGTTTCGCATGCTGCATTCATCTAATATACGCCACCAATTTCCATTATATTGAGTAATGGATCGAGATAAACCGTGTGGGGATTCGCTGCGGGATGCAAGAACCTCAAACTGAAAAGGATTTTGCTCTGGTACAAAGGAAGCTGTAGACCCGCATCCAACGCTCCCGAAGGAATTAATAACTTAGTGTTACTATATTTAAATCCTTCCATCATCTCCAACGAAATTTCATCTTCAGCATGGCCGAAGAAGGAAGCTCTGAATTGATGAAGATAATGTTTCCTTTTAAAATATTCAAGATTTATTGATCTAAAGCTCGAGCTTTCATGAGCCCGTTTATTCTTAGGAGCTGGATTATAGACCGCAACAGGAACATTCGCGGGCCTTGCTACAACAGAAGGCTGACCTCTTGAGCTACCAGATTCATTCACTCCAATCTTTTTCGATGTAGCATAGCGGGATGATTTCCTGATTAAAGACTGGTCATCATGGTGAGAAGCATCACTAGTAACTTTGGCATTATTCTTTCCAGCCATGATGAATTTCTATCTACACAGGAAAGCAAGAAAAAATAAGTTTATTACGATCAAAAGCAAGAACAAAGTAGGAGAGTTGCAAAGCAAAAGAACGACAAGATGATCATCATATCAAAATGCAAATGAGCCAATAATTTTCTGATCAGGAGAAAGAAGGGATCATGATAAAAAAACCAATCATCAAAAAGAGAGAACATCATCATCATCATTATCAATGATTAATCCAAAAAGATTCAGATACAGAGATTTATAAACAAACAAGTACGAAAAGGAAAAAGTAAAAAGATTACTTACAATGAAGTGAAAGACATGAGAAAAATTTGTTGATTGAAAAGAGAAAAAACTTGATCCCGATGCAAGAATCCTTGATCACAGAAGTTCAGGAGAATGAAAAGGTGTTGAAGAATCTTTGAAAAGTTCAAAAGAATGAAAAGCACTAAAACTTTAAGAAGGAGAAGACAAAAGGTGTAAAGAATGGAATGAGGGAAATAATCGGCATTAAATAGGAGAAAGCTGAAACGAACAAAACTGTCGAAAACTGAAAAGGGAGAAATTTATCACAAAATTAATTGCCTCGAAACCGCCAACTGACAAGAACGTGAGAAAAGATGTTACTGCTAGCGAGAAAATCGAAAAAAAAAAAGTGAAACTAAGCGTGGGAAGAGAAGTTATTGCAGGTGTAAAAGTAATAATTAATATTTTTCCTTTTCTAAATTCTTGCCATGTATCAAAATTTGAAAGAAAAAAGGGGGGAAATTGTGAGGGAATAAAATCCAAGCTACACGTTTCCAAAAACTGTTGGAGAAAGAGCGAGTTACGGTGGGACGAGAAACACTGAAACAAAACCTTTGGAGAAGTACTGAACTGACATCTGAAAAGTCGATGAGATTTGAACCTTACTCTTTAATGCATGATCGACACGTGGGTTGCGGAAAAGCGAGGCACACTGCTCAAAACAGATAGCCTGCTTGCTGCCTGACTGACACCAGGTTGCGGGAAAGCCTGGCACAATAAAGAGTAATGATGGGTGTTGATGTATGAGAAACATGTATCAACTTTATAAGTTGCGGATCAAAAAGAACTAAAGCATGACAAGTCACTTTTAAGAACCACATGTCAGACATGCTATGATTCTTGTAAGACCGCAACGTTCATCCAAATTCAAAAACAATAACTTAAATAAAAGACCGCAGAAGAGTTGCGGGATAACCAGTGAGAAATTACGGAAAACAAGCAATACGCATGATAAGACTTGCGGGAGGCATGATCAAGTCTTGCGGAAAGTGCAAATAAGTTTTGCGGGACTACATTTCACACCAAGGATGGATAAGAATAAATATGTGGAAAGGTAAATTGGAGGGACCCATCAAGTTGACTATAAATACCAAGCTCATAAACAGGAAAAGGGACTGGAAATTCTGGAGAAAAATTAGACCTAAAGCATAGAATCATAGCAAGAGTTTAGGTATGAGACTTGTGTAAATTTTTAGTTCAATTGATCCTTGATTAATATGATTATGATTTAATAGTATATTTTTCTTCTGTAATGTATGATGGTGAATAATATATATGATACAAATCTTTTCACCCGTGGATGTAGACAACTTGATTGTCGAACCACGTTAAATGTTTGAGTCAATTCATTTCTAGTTATGATTGATTACCATCTACTAAATATTAATATGAGTTGATTTTATGACAAGGAATCGAGTTTTATTACGCTTCAAATTTTATTGGTTTTGATCCAAAAACACCAGATTTTTAATAATCACACCAGGTATGTTTTAGGACAAAAGTTAGACTTCGGAAAGTTACCGACACTACCCTGCACCAAAGACCAGATTGTGGGTCTACTTGATCGATTGGTGGCGAATCGGAAATTATACTGCCTCCCCAAATAGTAGATTTGGAGACGGTGAAAAAGAATCATGACAGGTGCTGCCACTACTATGTCATAGTATCTCACCCTACGCTAGCATATTATAGCATTAAAAACATCTTCCAGCGTAAACACAATACAAGGGAAGTCGATCTGGGTAATCAGAAAATCAACAAAAACTCGCTTCCTCATCACTAGGTAATGTTGTTTTCACATGACCCCAGAAATGAAGCATATGAAAGTTGGGAGGATACAAACGAATTAGATAAAGCCTGCGAGGCGATGGAAGAGGATGAAGCGTTCAGCAAAATCGAAAGCATAGCGACGAAGTTCTCACAATAACAATAATGAGTTTGTCTGAGCCACTTATATATTTATTGTGCTGAAGCTACTGATTGGGATAATTATATGGTTGTCAAAGATATTTTGTAGGTGGATGATAGAAGTTGGAATAAATAACAAATTACAGGTTATTTGATAGTGCTACTGTTGGGCGTATTCTCCCAATTAAAGCATATCCTAACTGTAATGATAAGATTATATGGACTCTTACCAGAAATGGGAAGTTAATTTACTTTGAAAAGTACTTACAACAAGCTTTATGAAATCAAGACATGAATAATAATGGTAATAAGAACTAGAAAACCTCGTGGGAGATAGATATTTATCTTAGAATTAAACACTTTATTATGTGGAAGTGTATGCATGACATTGTTTTTGTAAGGAAGGGACTTGTTTGGTTCATTCAAGGCAGAATTCAGATATGTTGTGTATGTGAACATCATGAGGAGAGTTTGCGGCACCTGTGATTCAATTTTAGTTTTGCAAAGGCAATTCAGCAGAGTCTTAATTTCAATTCAAGTTAATGTTCATAACAATTTTGATGAATAGATTGGAGTAAGCGATCAAGATGATGACATTGAGGTCCAAATTGGTTAAGGCTTGCTCTAACAACCGTCTGGTTCATATGGAGAGTGAGACTTAATCTATTTTTTCAAGAAAAAAACCTGAACCAGTTCCAATTGTCAAGCATACTCTAACTTTTGCATCTTATTTGCATTAGTTGTATAACTCAAGCTTTGAGTCATGTCAGAATACTAGTGTACATACTCGTAACACATACCACGTTGGAATCCATATGAACAACCATACATTACAATGTGACTTAACGACATTACTAGCGTGGTTGCCCGTGAATATAAGGGAGGCAGAACTAGATTATGCAAGGATGCTTAAGTGCAAAGCAAGCTGAGATTTTTTGTTGACTTGTGGACTAATGAACATATCAACCCAATGGCTAACCTGAAAAATATCACTTGTTTTATGAATGGTGCAAGGAATCCATCTTTGTAGCAGAATTGCAACATTATAGATGAAACTTTACTTATTTTTAATTGTTCTATAGACTGGAAAATTAGTTTTGCTAGTTGGAAGGAGAACAAAATGACAGATAAATTAGCCAAATTTAGTAGAAAACATGGGATCGTGAAGGATTGGGATACAAGCCTTCCTAATGTTATTATGTCCAAATAGTTGGACGATAAAATTTATGTAACTATTTGTTTGGCTTAATTAATACTACATCCGTTTCAGGAAAAGAGTTCCTATCACTTTTCCAAATTGGTCTATTTTTAGGTTAAAATAAAAAAATGATAGTAACACTTTTCAGAAAGTCTAGAATTTTGTTGAATAAGTGTATCTAGGGAATAGTCGCTTCAAAGTGGAGGGAGTATTTTTTTTATTTAATTGCATCATAGATAAAAGAGTCATGCCTAGACACTTAAAACGCGTTTGGTTCGAAGAATTGGCAATCCAAGAATTCGATTACACTATAATCAAGTCAATTTTCCGAACCAAACATATGAATGTTTTCCATAATCCAATTCTCAATTAATTGGATTACCTCAAAATCCACGTTTTCAATAACAGTCTTCAAAGAGAGGAGTTGAAACGGATTGCAGGAAATAGAGTGAAAAAGATGCTATTGTCCCTTAAAAATACAAAAAAAAACGGGGAGAAATTCTCTGAATTTCGTGAGAAAGAATGGTAAAATTCATCATCAAGATTGATGATAAACTTTTCTGATTTTTATTTTTGGATTCCTTATTAATATCATTGCATTTTTATCTAATTTGAAACTAAAACTTTATCATCAAGCTTCTACTACCACCTATTTACAAAGTTGTCCTCTGTCTCTTTCCTTATCAAATAAGATTTTCATGGAGATTCTGTTTATTTCTTAATAAAAACAAAATTTTCATGGAATGATATTCATCTTGGTCTTCATATCAAACCAAAATGAAAATAAAAATTCTTTTCTTATATTCAACATCGAATGCGTAAGCTTGACATAGCCAGAAGGTGAAGCAGTTAGAGAATATTAGAAGAAATTGGAAGATAAAATTTGGAGGTATTAAGGAAATTTTATGTTATAACACTTCTACTTCTTAATCATTCAAATGAACTACGTGAACAAAACACCTCCTCATTATCCAATTACTGGGATTAAATTCCTAGTAATCTGATTGTTGAGATTTCAATTATCCCAATCAAACATGCCGTTAGTGTGTTATAGAGAGTCACCACTCAACATGATGAATCACCTACATAGGAAAAGAAATCTCATATAGTCACCACTAACTCTACATAAACTCATCATTTTTTTTATAATTTTGTATTAGCTGAATAGGATTTTAAAAATAGTCTTATTAAGAGTTCGTGTAGTGTCAATAAATCGTTTGTGAAAAAAACAATATCCGTCAGTTTATTAGCCTAATAAAACTGCAGTGCTACTTTTATAAGGTGGGATCGTTCTATCCTGGGAAATAAAGTCCATAAAACCGCCAACACTGTCTGCAAAGACAAAATTATATGGAGACTTAGAACAACTGCAACGGACGAGGGTACCAAAGAGTAAAGATTAAATTTACTCTTTGGTCGCCTAAAATCAAGCGCAACGGGAGAGTAAATTTGGGTTTGAGGCGATTATAACTACTGTTCCAGAGAAGTTTTTCTCCGAAACTTATATATACTCGCACGCTCTTGTAAGTGGGCGTTAACAAAAAACGCTTCCTTATGAAAGCGTTTAGAAACACGGACGCTTGGGCAGAGAAGCGTTTGATGAGACGCTCATTATAGAATGCGTATGAAGTAACGCTTGATTAGGAGAACGCTGGTAGGAGAAACGCAAGCTAAGAAGAGCGTCTGGTTGAGACGTCCATTTACGAAAACGCCTATATATCAAACGTCCATTTAAGAAGACGCGTTGCTTAATTAAATTCTTAAGTGAGCGTTAGTTTTGTTCTTAGTGCTTTTTAGTGCAACTGCAGTGAGCGTCTTTTGTGAAGTGAGCGTTAACAAGTGAGCGTTTAGTGAACTTAGTGCTTTAGCAATTGCAGTGATCGTTTAGTTTAGTTCTTGTGAGCGTTTAGTGAACTTAGTGCGTTTAGTGAACTTAGTGCTTTAGCAACTGCCTGCAGTGAGCGTTTAATGGAACTTAGGTGAGCGTTTAGTTTAGTTCTTGTCCTAACTAGGTGAGCGTTTAAGGGAACTTAGTGCGTTTAGCAACTGCAGTGAGCGTTTAGTTTAGTTCTTGTCCTAACTAGGTGAGCGTTATTGTCCTAACTAGGTGAGCGTTTAATTAAACTAGGTGAGCATTTAGTGCACTAGGTGAGCGCCTGGTTAGGCTTAAGTGAGTGTTAGTAATACGTTCATGTAAAGGAACGTTTCATATATGGGCGTTCTTATAAAACAGCGTTTGTGATTTCGGCGTTTGATTAGAAGGACGTCTGTGAGTAAACGTCCACACACGACAATGCTCAATTTACATACGTTCTCCTATGACTACGCTTTGATAGCAGACGCTACCTTGTGTGGACGTTAAACACTCATTTATAAGTGCGTCTGGTTCCAGAATATGAAATGCTCACATAGATGTGCGTCCAACAACATACGTCCCACTAGAGAAACGTCTGTGTCACCTAACGTTCTTCTACAATAGCGTTTTATAACAGACGTCTAATTAAAATGATGTGCGATCATATTTACTCACAAAACCGTTGTGGAAAAAATGAAAAACGACCAAATTTTTTTACTCTTTGGTATTTGGTATACTCGTACCGTTGCAGTTGCCCTTAGCACCCAATACTCAACTCAATCAATTAAATTCAACAAATATTTGTATCTTTTCTACCGATCGATTAGAGAACCCCAACTAAACATTTTCCAACAAACAAAAATATTTGTGAAAACATGCGTAAAAATATATTCAACATATGAGCCAAATCCTATGTGTAAGACTTAAAAGGCCCAGAACAACCGAAGTTGGACATGATACTAATCGATGGGCATGTAACTACAAAACGGACATCAGTTGGTTGTTATTGGTGGTGTTGGCTTGTAAAATAGATAGTTGGATTTTGACTATATATTGATTGTGCTTGTGAATTGCATTTTCATCCAAAATTAACAGGAATGAAACGACATGGATTGGTACAATCCATTTAAGAAAAAAAAATATTTAAGAAACAATCTGTTTCAAAGGTGAAGGGGAAGAGTGAGCTACAGAGCTGTTATTGCCCTGGAGTTGGGAGGTTATTACAAAACCCGGGCTGATTCAACATACTAGGGATGTCAACCTATACATATATATAATACACACATCTGAAACAGTCACAGTATCCGTATCAGATTCGTGGTTAACATTTGGATACACATCATATGCATATATCATTCATTATTTTAATATAAATATATATTAAAAATACATGAATTATATAAATAGATATATTATTTTATTGATGTGTATGTTTATTTTTATATAAATGCCTGATTTAACAAAAATTATCACTTATCTTATAATGTATTCGTTTTCTAGTTTCTTGGGAATCTATTTATGTCGCTACTCATTCAACGAGGCATAAGGAAATATATCCAAGATCATATATTTGAAATCCGAGATATTGTTGCACCTGATAATTACGTGACATATAATCAAAGCTCATATCCGCATCCGCTCTGCTAAGCATATTAAAAAGAAAATGTCCAAGCACAAGGAGCATTGGAGCAGTCTACAAAAAAAACTGTTGTTCGCGTGAGCTGCTGTGTATATCCAAAACGTGTTGTGCATGGAAAGAATACATTTTGGAATGAGATTTTCATTACTGAAATTAGTGATGACTCTTAATCCTGAAATGTTTACACTAAGAGTCAGAATGCCTGTGGGGATGAACTAGTTATGTAACCAGTTATCAGTTGTAAGTTGGAACCCCACTAAATCCCAATTTTCGGCAGCGTGGCTTTTTGAGAAAGTGGGTTTCCAACAAACAATTTTTCCAATTTTACTTCTAACAAGTTCGGTGAGGATCCGCTTTCTCTTTAGCTTCTAGTCGTAGGTTGATCTTTAAGTAAGTAAAGCATGGAACAACCAACTTTTTAGTCCAAATAATGGAAGGGTAACTAGATCTCTACTTATCTTGCTACTACTTGCTAATTCTTCTTCTTTTATGGTCTCAAAATTATTAAAACTAGATTTATGCCGGTATTACGTATCGGGCATAATTAGGTTGGGTGTATGTTAGCTTTTTTAAATTTGTTTAGGGTGGCCGTTAGTGGAAACGTTAGTGATAGAAGCATATTCTGTCTGGAAAGGATAGAAAAAAAAATGGTTATCTCAAAACTATCCATATTAAATACTAAGTTATTATTATAATTAAAGTTAAAAAAAAAAGAATAAAGATAAATACGAAAACAAATGTATAACTCCTTAGGAATTTCAATTGCGCTGATATTAAATAAATTTATTTTCTGTTTCTAAAAATATTATTTAATATCTATAAAAATTAACGGTATATTTGATAGTTTAATAAAAAATATAACTATAAATAAAAACTCAGAACTATTTTAAAACAAACGAAAATAGAATAAAGGACTAATAAAAAAAGACGGAGGGATCAATATAATTCCTTTGTTTCCTCCAAATTCCCAATTCACAAAAACCTAATTTTATTTCTTTCATCCAAACTCGTGTAGCTCTCGGTTCAAATCCCTAATTCACATAAACCTAATTTTATTTCTTTCATCCAAAGTTCAAATGCCTAATTCACATAAACCTAACTCCATTTCTTTCATCCAAACTCGTGTTTCGATAATTCTCTGATTCTTTTTTCACCATCAGTCGATCATCATTTCTTTCATTCGGTAAATAATTGTGAAATTATTTTCGTAGGATTGTTTTAGATTTTAGATTGCAAATTTAAGAACTTGAACTCATATATTCCTTTCTGATTATGAGCTCTTTCTGCTGTTATGGGAACTTTCTCAATTGCATTTGGCTATTGTTTTTGTTACAGAAATTTGGTTATTGTTTTTGTTACAGAAGCCCCTTGAGCCAACTGAAGCTGGTTAGTTAATAAAGTGCAGAAGATCAGGTCATGGCAACTCCAGTACACAGGTTAGAATTTTTGAATTTCACATTCCAAGTTTTCAATCATAGCATCTGAAATTTGTTTTTGTACTTGTTGGTTGATTGTGCTCTCCTGAGGTGCTTCTTATCAATCTTTTTCAACACTATAAGGACAGTCTCCTTCCTTTATGGTCAACAGTTATACCACGAAGCAAATTGTCATAGCAAAAGATGTAGCACCATGTACCTGGACTGTTGGTGTTACTTATCAAGCTAAGGATTTTTTTTATTAATTACTTACTTGGCTTAGCTATTGGGTTCATTTATGCATTCCTAATTATATACTGACTACTATTTATTATTAGTACTATATTTGTTAATCTGATTCTCTCTCTCTCTCATGGAGAGTTGTATGCTCTTTCTCTGTATAGATCTCCCGGGTATCAATTTTATGGAGATTAGATCACAGTTGTTTACTGATCTTGTAGTTTGCTTCATAAAGAAACATTTGCAAATCCCAATCAGAGAGTTCAAGGGCCGGGCAATTCTTCTCGCCCGACTCTTTCCACTCTACCCTGCCACGTGTCAGAGTTAGAAAGACATAACGAATCAAACTAAGTGTTTATGTCAAAATTCCCGTTCACATTAACAACCAATGATTTAATGACAATACAGTAAACATAAGGATTCTAACTTACAGTTTGATTCATAGAATCTCTTTTAAAACCAATGATTTGATAAACATTTTAACAATCCATTCAATTACAGATCATAAATTTGATCAAATTACAGTTACAAATCCATCATCTTTAAAAATCAAGAAAATGAATCATGAAGTTCCCGTCTCTCAATTCTAATCTTACACAGTATATACATACCTAATGATCTTTTTTCCTCTGCTTTGATAAATCTTCCTTAGCCTTTCTTCCTTCAATTTTCCGACCCCTTCTCTGTTGAATGCTCTCTACTATTTATAGATTTATTAGTGGGTCCCTCTTATCCCGATGCCCTCTTTCGTTCTCCTTATTATCTTTGGATCGGGATGATTATACGATTGACAGGTCATGCCTTTTGCTTTTTGGTCCGTTACCTTGTATGATTTACACGTGTTCTTCGTTTCTTGAAAATCAGCTTTGTCCCGATCATATGTGTCAGACGTATGATTCAAAGTAATTATCGTCTTACTTTTCCGCTCCTCGTTCATCATTACTCCTACTTTCCCGTTCAACGTTCATTATTATTCTTACTTTTCCGCTCCATATCCATCATTACTTCTACTTTCCCGTTCCACGTTCATTATTATTCTTACTTTCCCGCTCCACATACATCATTACTTCTACTTTCTCGTTCCATAAGCATTTAATGCTATCTGTTTCGATCAGTGTGATATTACTTTCCCGATCTTACGTGTCGATCATGCAGAGATTTACTCAGTATTTCACATCTGTCCTTGTTCGATCCTTCGATTTGGCTTTGATTGTGTGCTTCTCATTCTTCTTAGTTTCATTGTCTCTTTCGTTAATCGTTTTACACGTGTCGTCCTTCTTTTATTTCCTAACAACTTGCCCCCTTCTTCTTCTTTTTTCAAAAACTTTTAACGGTCGATCCAAGGTTTTGAAAAAAGTGGAAGAACAGTTATTACCTTCTGTTTTATCGTTGCTTCTTTTCACACGTTACGCGAACTTTTCGCAAGCAGTAACTTCTATTATCACGTTTGTGTCAGTTACCTTTTTTTCGAGGAAATCAAATCTTTGCCTTAATTAATGCCTTTTCAAATTGTGACGGTTTCTATTCTTCGCTTTAAATACGATGCGGTCTTTTTCACTTTTGTTTTTACCTCTTAAAGTTGCTGCTCTTTATCTGCCTTGAATTTTTCAAATACTTTCGTTCTCCCAACTGTTCAGGAGCTTTTTGCATCAATCACATTTATTCTACCTTTGATTAAGTAATTGTTTATCTTCTTTCTCCAGGTATGTTTGAGGATTTTTTACCTTTTGTATCCTACTTTAATATTTAATCATGATTAGCTTTTAACAGATATGATTGAACTGATTCCTACATATATTGATCCTTTGAAATTCCTTTTCAGATAAAACGATATGTCTTCCAGAAATCCCAATGCTGCTGGTGATCACCAAGAGTCTGGAAGATCTTCAAGAGTTCCTTCTTCTAGGTATGCCGTGTCTCGACCTGCTCGTAATCCAGCTCCTGAAGCTTCTATAGCCGCTAATCCAGCCCCTAGAAATAAGCGCTCTCAAGCGACTTACAGTTACCGGTCGATGAATATTGAAACTTTTAAGAGAAGACATGATCTTGAAGATTTTAAAGTCTCGGTATTTGACAGAAATACTGATGTATTAACTTTAGGTGCGATGCAAAGCTTTAACTATTCTTCCAATAGTTTACTGATTTCTGCTGGTGCTTTGGAGGCCGGGCTTCATATCCCTTTGTATGAAGAAGAAAATCCTTTTCAATATGAAGTCCTTGCTACTCGCGGTGATTCTCCTCATGGACTAACTCGATCCATTACTCAATATAATGGAAATTGGTGGCGTATCCTTGATGAGTGTAGTCTCCGAAGCGAAGGGCGGACTAACCTTACTTGCTACGTTCCAGATTTTACAGGACGTAGCAGTTATACCGTTGAAAATTTTCAAACTACATATGGAGATTGCATTACTAAGAAGAATTACGTGAAATGGAGCGTTAGCTCCGTTCGCAAATGTCTTTCGGGATTTCCCTTATTATATGAAGTCGACGATCCCAAAATCAAATATGTTCCCCACACCAAACTTGATTTTCCCACAAAAGAAAGAATTCGTCAGGATCATGACTATAAGTGGTACCGTACTCCAATTGTAATTGAAGGTCCTTGGATTTACGGTAACATCTCCAAAGATCGTAATCGTTTCCCAAGCTATTGTCCTTGGCGGTTAAATTTTGAGGACTATAAGTTTGATTATAAGGTTCGTATTATCCTTTATTTCAATATTGTCCCGAACTACCATTGAATTTTTTCTTACGGGACAAATGTTTGTGTTTCAGGTTGAACCCGATTCTGAACTTCACAACGATGTTCCTCCTTCTCCTCGCCCAAGTCTTGGTATTCAAATCGTTGAAGGTAGGCAAAGAGTTGAGGAAGAAGTTGTTGAAGGTAAGGGAAAACGAAAATTAGTTTTCCCTGAAGAAAAGAAGAAGAAAAAGTTGAGAATACCAACGTATCCTTCCGAAGTAGAGGAAGGGGAAATTAGAGATTATTCAGTTGGGGGGTCCAGCAGTTCCGCTCTTATCACTGCTACGGGACAGGACACTGAAGGTTCGGTCCGTACAGTAGTATCGGGATAGCATGTTATCGTCAATGATGTTCCTGTCAGCGTGGGGGAACCAATTCTTTCCTCGGAGCAGCCTTCAATAACCCAATCCATTTATGAAGTTGTTCCTACCACCACTGCTCCCACCATCATCTATGATTCCTTTTCTCCCCTTCATATTACCTTTGACATAGAGTCCACTGCTCCATGTAGCGGTTCAATAACAGTCTTTACTGGATTACCTCAAGAAGAAGCAGACGATATTGCTATTGAGGAAGAAAATATGGAGGAAGTGAACGAAGCTGTTGCCGTTGAAGAAAATATTAAAAACGAAAATGTTGTTGTGGAGGAACAAGGAAATGAGATTTCTGAATGGGCAAATGTTGAAAACATAGTTCCAAGCGCTTCAACTTTAGTTGTTCCTAATGCCCTGTTGGGGATGAAAATGCTCCTGGGGTCATTCATACATCAAATGCCCCCATCGGGACATTAGTTCAATCTGCCGCTCCTGCTGATGATAACGATGACGAGATGCTTGATGCTGAACCCTCCATTCAATGGCCCTTCTCTGAAGAGGATGAGGGAATCACTCTTGCAGGCGAAGAAGATGAAGCCTTTCAATGGTTTGTTTCTAAAGGGTTTCTGAATACTTCCGCTCAACACGATTCATCGAAATCCGATAGTGCTTCAATGGCTAGGCTGCGGACTTCATTCGGTGCTGCTTCACTGGATAGTACTCGGGACGCTTGGTTCGAAAGCGAGTATTTCGATCAATCATACTCGCTCAGACTTCCTTCTTCTTTAAATGAAGTTCTGACTGTTGCAGAGGGTCCGTCGTATTCTTTTCCACAGCAAGCTCTCGCTCAGCTTAAATATGGTACCGATTGTACATTTGCAGCGTACAAATTTTATAAGGCTCGGGCCGTAATGATGGAGCTGATGCTCAAGAATGAAGTAACAAAAGCAAAAAGCGGAAATGAAAATTTGCAGCGAGAAATTGAAAATCTCAAGTAGCAAAACAACAATCTTCAACAACAACAAGAACAACAACAAG
This sequence comes from Papaver californicum, assembly GCA_023531435.1. NCBI lineage: Eukaryota > Viridiplantae > Streptophyta > Magnoliopsida > Ranunculales > Papaveraceae > Papaver > Papaver californicum. The sequence goes on from JAJJMC010005091.1 coordinate 3,856,940, forward strand.
AACAACAACAACAGCAACAGCAACAACTTCAAAATTTTGAGGATCAAAATCAAAAGCTTCAAGATCAGAATCAAGGTTCTCTCCTTGCCTCTTAGTTTGTATTACATTTTGGGTTCGTACCTCTATAGGTTAGATCGTACTTATATTGGGCACGAACCTATAGTTCGTTCCAGTATTGGATACGAACCTATAGATCATACTTTTTTTTTTTTTGAAGTTTTGCAATTCATTTATTGGTTCAGAGGGTGACTTGGAATCCCTGTTTAGGTTCCAGCGTAGGATGACTCAGTTGAACAATCATGCAAGAGAAGTGAATATGGATATGGAACTGGTTAAGGAGAAATTAGCACAGTTGTCCGATAGTATTGAGTTGAATACTTGGAGACGTAATAGAGCTGAATCCAAATATCAGGAAGTTCTGAAAACTTTAACCTTTAAAGAAGCAGAGTTTAAGTCTGTAGCTAGAGGTATATGCTTGAGTTATATGCTTGTTTTATTGAAGATATTGTATGGTTTATCTGATATTCATTCTGGTTTTCAGTGCTAGAGAGAAAGATTAATGAAGCCAATGGACGAGCAACAGTGGCAGGAGCTGAACTCAACATTGTAAATAACACCATAGCAAATATTACAGAAGAGCTGAAAACTTCAGAGAAAAATGTGGCTCTGTATACAATCCAACTTCGAGATTCTCAATCTCAGTTGAGTGCTCAAGAACAGGAAATTATAAAAGTACAATCAAGATCAGATGAGCTGTTTAAGGAATTAAATGCTGAAAAAGAGAAAGTAGAGAAGGATCAGCAAAAGATTAAAGATCTTCAAGCAAAAATTTATTATAGGAACGCTTATATCTTCTGGGTGAGACAAGATGCCAAGGCAAAAACTGCGATGTCATTCAATTCTGCCTTGGAGCGTGCTCAAGCCGATCCTTCTGTTTTGAATGGTCGTGCTACCGTCCCGATAGTTCCTCCTCAATCATCCCGACGGTCTAACTATGAAGCCTAGTTGTACTTATTTTTGGCTCTAATGTTCATAACTGCATCTTTTGATATTCTGTTCTTGTGTCCCGATGCTTTGTTATTTTGAAGTTTGACTTATTGTAGGTGAAAACATCATTTTGTGATCTTCCACTTTTTTACTTGAATGTGCTCTGAATATTGTCCCTGCACAAAATATGATATTTATGAAATCTTTAGGTTAATCATATTGTTTCATGAGTACAATGGATTGAAGTGTATATACCTCAAAACATATAATTCGAGATCCCACACATACGAAACAAACCCGGGCCAGGGGTAAGATACAGGGTTGGTCCCGAACGTACTCTGAAAATGATAACCATAAATTAGGAATTCCTTCTTTATTAGAACTTTTGAATTATAAAAATTCTAAAAGGATATTTACCTCTTTGGTATTAGGATTGAATTTTAATTATGTCGCCAATCAGAGCGTTTTCCAGAATATGTTGTTCCTGGATTTGAATTTTGATTATGTCGCCAATCGAAGCGTTTTCCAGAATAAGATGTTCCTGGATTTGAATTTTGATTATGTCGCCAATCGTAGCGTTTTCCAGAATAAGATGTTCCTGGATTTGAATTTGATTGTAAGTATAAACTCACAAAGAATTTTATTGTTAGATAAAGGATTGGATAAAGACTTTAATACCTGTGTTGGCCACCATAGTTGTGCTGTTCATTATAGATAATAAAGCTTTAAGTATTGTGCATTCCAAGGATGTTGTAAGGTGTATCCTTGCATATTTCGGAGATAATACGATCCTTGTCCCGCTGATGCTTGTATCATATATGGTCCGTCCCAAGTTGGTGCGAACTTTCCAGCACTTTTGTCCCGATGGTATTCTGGGATTTGTCGTAAAACATATTGTCCTTGGACAAAGTTTCGTGACTTGACCCTTTTGTGATAATCGCGTGCCAACCTTCTTTGACAATTCTCCATTTTATGGAGTGCCACTTCTCGTTTTTCTTCTAAATCATCCAACTTTTGTAACATTAAATCCGTATTTAAATTTTTCTCCCATGCTTCTGTTCTAGTCGTGGGTAGAATGACTTCTGTTGGTATGACTGCTTCTGTTCCGTATGTGAGAATGAAGGGTGACTCTCCAGTGGACTCTTTTCTTGTGGTGCGATACGCCCATAATGTATTATGCAATTGTTCACACCAACGCTTGTGATATCCATCCAATGTCTTCTTCAGATTTATTGCAATTGTTTTATTTGTGGATTCAGCTTGTCCATTACTTTGGGGATAGAATGGTGTGGACTTGTATTGCTGAATGTTATATGCTTCAAACAACATATCGATGTTCTTTCCTTGAAATTGTTGTCCATTATCAGAAACTATGGCTGCTGGGATCCCAAATCTGCATATGATATTTTCAAATAAAAATGTGAACACATCGGAATCTCTGATCCGAGCCTCTACGGTAGCCACTATTAAATATTTTCTCTTTTTGGTTCCTTCTGCTAACGGACCAACAATATCTACCCCCCATTTTGCGAATGGCCACGGACTGAGTATGGAATTTAGCTCTGTGGCAGGTGCTTTGATTTTCTTTGCGAATCGTTGGCATTCTTCATACCTTCGTACCATGTTTTCTTAATCCTTTTGCATGGATATCCAGTAATAGCCTTGGGTTTTGGCTTTCAATGCAAGTGATCCCGCATCCCCATAATGTATTTCTTTGAGCATCCGAATTCCTTCCTTTTGTGATAGGCATCGGGATAATGGCCCGAGGATTGATTTTCGATACAAAATTTCATCCCGAAGCTGGTAATTATCTGATTTGAGTTGAATTTTTCTTACTTCTTGAGAATTGGAAGGTAATATGTTATCTTGTAGATATTGATGGATCGGAATCCTCCAATCTGATTCACTTGGTTGAACATGTATTTATTGAGGCATAGATGGAGCATTTCGTATCGCGGGATTATTAATTTCTTCTGTCATATTTTCTTCTATGTTATGAAGTGCTCTTATCTGGATGGATGGTTCATATATCCTTCCGACTCTTATTGTCGTAATATTAGGGTCGTTTACCATGGAGGAAATGAATGCCAGAGCATCAGCATGTCGGTTTTTGTCTCGGGATAGATGCCGAAAAATAATGTTTGGGATTTGATTTGCTAGAATTTGAACAAGATCTTTATATTGTGTTAAATCTGCATCAAGTTTTTGATAATTTAATTCGACCTGTCGAATTACTAACTGTGAATCACTTGTGAGTCGAACATTGCTGATTCCTAGTTCAATGATGAGTTTTAAAGCATGAACTACAGCTTCATATTCTACTATGTTATTTGTATGTTCTTCAAATTCAAGACGAAACGAATGCGTCATTCACCCTCCCATTGGTGCAGTTATCACAATGCCAATTCATGCTCCTTCTTTGTTTCGGGACCCATCAACAAAGACTTCCCACCTTTGAGAGTTTGTTGAGTTCAGAATATCTTGTGGGTCCTCTTCCTCGCACCCTGGTAATCCTTTAATCATAGATAAAAAATAAAATATTAATGTGATAAAAAATAAAATATTAAATTTTTTAAATAAGTTAACTGCCTTTTTCCCAGCTATCGGACCTTGAATTTCATATTCTTCTTCAATCGGGAAATCTGCAAGGAAGTCAGCTAAAACTTGAGATTTTTGCGCGGTTTGCAACTCATAAATGATGTTGAATTGTTCTAGCTGGGCGTTCCATTTAGCGATCCTTCCCACTTTTCCTGTATTCTTCAATACTGATTGTAACGGTGCCTTGCTCGGGACACGAACATAATGTGTGAGGAAATAGGTACTTAACTTTTGAGTGGCAAAGACCAATGATAAGATGAGTTGTTCAATTTTAGTGTAATTTCTTTCTGGCGAATTAAGGGTTTTACTGATATAGTATATCGGTTTTTCTGTCTTCTCATTAGTTCGTACCATCACTGCACTGATTGCATCTTCCGTTGCCGCTGTATATAAAGTTAATATCTCTTCTGGTTCCGGTTTCTGTAACGCTAGCAATGTAGCTAGATATTTTTTTATGCTTTGGAAAGCTTGTTCACATTGATCATTCCATTCAAATTTATTTTTCTTCTTGAGTATATCAAAGAAGGGTTTGCACCGTTCTGATGATCTGGCAATAAATCTGCTTAAAGCAGCCAGACATCCATTTAATTTCTGTACACTTTTAATACTGTTGGGTGATGGTATATCTGTTATTTCTTGGATCTTTGCTGGATCAACTTCAATTCCATTTTTTGTAACCAAGTAACCCAAGAAACGTCCAGAAGTAACACCAAAAGTGCACTTATCCAGATTAACTTTCATCTTGTATTTCCGTAATGCACCAAAAATTTCAGCGAGGTCTTGAAGATGGTCGATAGATAATTTGCTTTTTACCAACATATCATCCACATAAACTTCTAATATTTGTCCTCACCAATCGTTGATATGTTGCTCCCGCGTTTCGTAATCCAAACGGCATCCTGGTATAGCAATACAACCCCCGGGGAGTGAAGACCGCTGTGTGTTCCTGATTTGCTTCAGCAAGTGCAATCTGGTTGTATCCCGACTGACCATCCATAAAAGATAATGCCTCATGGCCTTCTACAGCATCTACCAATTGATCAATGTTAGGAAGTGGATAACTATCTTTTGGGCATGCTTTATTCAAGTTGGTGAAGTCTATACAGATTCTTACTCCACCGTTCTTTTTTGGAACGATCACCATGTTAGAAATCCACGTTGGGTATCGCACTTCTCGAATGAATCCTGCACTCAGAAGCTTTGCTAATTCCTTTTCGACTGGATCGTGATACTCCGGTGCAACCTTTCGTATTCGTTGTCGAAATGGTATATGATGTAGTTTTAAAAGTGGTAAATAAAGTGTTCGATTCTCGGAATTGTGAAGGTAATGATTTTAGAAAATAATAAAAACAAAGCAAAATAAACTAGAGATGTTTTTAGAAAATATGGAGAAAACCAGGAATCAGGATTCAGTTATTTCCCACAACTATGTGATTAATCATGTAATTCTTTTTAAATAAATTAAGCTCAGATATTGCCAAAATAGGTTTTTATGCAAACAAGTAGAGGTAAATCATAAGCATGGAACATCAATGGTCGTCAACCCAGCATGATCCATCAAACAAAAACATCACTACTGAATGAAAACCGTTTTTT
>JAJJMC010005091.1:3869328-3894741 GCA_023531435.1 Papaver californicum
TAGGTATGAAATTATGTAATTATTTTAGTTCATTTGATTCAGGATTAGCATGATTATGATAAACACGAAGTCATCTTATTAATATAGATTATTTTCTCTTTTCTTTTCTTCTATATAAATGTAAATTTGATCTTTCCAATGGATCCAAACTATTTATTTTGAAATAGTTTCGTTGATTGAATCATATGAAATGAATCACATGAAATCTTGTGTCTTCTCGATTTTACTTTCAAAATGTTATGGTGAAGCGATTCAGGATAAGAAAATGTATTTTGTTGGAGTTTATATACTTTTAGTTGTGATCCCCATGATACCAAAAATTTGGTTATCACACCCATCTTACGACAGCAATATTTCTTCAACTGAGTTTCACGGCCATGAAGTGCTTCTCTCTTTTCTGTATTTCAAGCTCATTCAAACTGATTTAAAACCACAGCTCCTTCTCCTTTCACTGCCACTCTCATATTTACCTGCGAACCCATTTATCTTCTTCTATTTTCTTCAGATCTAAGTCCTACAAAATATAACAGGAAGCCAATCAAAACATTGATGCATAACAATTGATTTCACTACATGACTACAAAAGTAATTCTGGATTTCAAAACAATGAGCTATTCATTTTATTGTTATTCAAATTTCCTCCATTTTATAGAATGATTTATAAAATGTAAGTGAATAATTATTATTATCTTGTCAGTTCATCAATTAGTTTTGTACAACTCTTCACATTAATTGTTTGCTTGCTCCCAATTTGTAGTTTTTGATCTTACGTATAAAGCCCAGTAGAAGGTTTAGCGTGTCCCATGTAAAATGTTAGAAGAAACTAAATTTGTTGACATGAGTGTCTCTAAGATGATGCATAACATGAATGTCCAACAAAACACCCCTTATTTCTAACCAAATCAGTCGTTAAACATTCTCAAAATTGGGTAAATAACTAACCTTTTTCCTGACTTCTTGAATAGGAATCTGAGAATCTTCAACATCCGGTATGAAAGAAGGAACACCATCTGGATCATAATATTTAGGGGAAATTTGGGTAAATATTTACCTGTTACTTTATTACAAAAAAAATAAAAAATAAAATCTCAATTATCGAAAATCTAAATTGTGATAAATTAACTACCTGGACTAATCTGAAATGCAAAAATCTCTAATGCCTTTTTGTTGAAGCAGATAAAAGCAATGCAACAGAAACAAAATCAAAATAAATACACAATTGCCTCATTGAAAATTCAAAATTCAAACTCTACAAAATAGACAGATTTCAAATTTTAGATATCCACTTTTAACTTGGTGCAAATTAGAACCTTTTTCTATGTATATATATTCCCTTGGTGAAGATCAAAGCTCTGCAATAGAAACAAAATCAAAATAAATATCCAATTGCATTATAAAAAATTCAATAAACAATAACTCTACAATGGTGGCAGATATGAACTATCTTTTTTCTTTTTTTGATTTGCGGGAACTAACCCATAAGGCCAAAAGGTACAAAATTATACCTCTGATGGTAGAAATCCTTTTGAGTAAACCTATGGTTGAAAATAAATCAGTAGCCTGGAAAAATATTTTGCACCCATGAATCAAAAAACAAAAAATAAATTGGATTTTTGATTAAGCTAGCACCAAGAAGAAATCAAAATATGTAAGCTTCAAACTGTTACAACTAACAAAAACGATGCATGGCGGAGAAAACCTAGTTTATTAAACGCTTCAGATATCACCTTGGAGCCAGTTTCTTTTAGTTTTTCTTAAAGCTCACGTACACTTCTAAGGCTCGGAGAGTAGCAGCTCTTGCTCCTCCAGTAGAAAACTCAACCATTCAAGAAAAACTTACATGCGGCAACTTCTTGTATCACATAAAAGTAAAATAATACCTCTTGATTTGAGGCAGCATTCTACAAATCATTGATTTGGGCACTGTGATGATTTGTAATCCAACAATGAACTAAGCTCTCAAATCAAACATCTGGTTTAATCAGAAGTTTTACTTGGCCATCTACATTATTGAGTTTTCACATCAAACTCTCCTCATCTTACTTCCATTTGCTACAACAATGTTATGCTCAAGTATTAGATTTGTTATTGAAACAAATATATCTAGGGAGTAATACCCTATTCCTATTTATATAAACTGGTTGCGTATGTTTAAGAACTTAACAAAACAGACTATTATGAATAGAAAATGCTAATGTGTCATGTACCGGATATTTCCATGTATAACAATTAATTGTAGTTATTTTGCACCTTGATAATAAAAGATCTGAAGTTTCTAAAAGACAAAAAAACAAAAACTAATCAAAAGAGTGATCGGTAATAACTAAAAAGAAATCAAAAGAGTGACCAATGATAACAAAAATAATAATCAAAAGTCGAGTTTGCGCATCAACATTTGTTCTGTTAACTTTTATCTGCTACAACAATTTTCTGCTCAAGTTTTAGAATCCACCTATTCATCCTCTTAAATCAAAACTAATATACCCAGGGAGTAATACCATAGACTTTATAACAAACTATTTTAGATAGAAAATGCTAATTGTCATGTACGTGACTTCTCTATCTAAAACAACGAACTCTAGTTATTGTAGTTATTTTGTACTGTTATCCTGATTTCAATAGTAACTAAAAAGAAACCAAATTCCGATCCTTGATTAGTAAGAACCGAGAAGAAATCAAATTTGCAAAAATAAAAAATAATACCTTAAGATCTATTTTCAGCGGTTCGATGGTTAATAATTGTAGTTCATCTTCATTGTAATACCCAAAGTACTGATATATTTTTCAACCCATGTGATCATTAGTCATCATTGGAACACCTACCTAGAGTATCATCCAAAAATATAAGAGATAACCCAATTCAAGAAACCTAAAAAATAGCAGAACAATCCAATAAAGACAAAAACCATTTGAGTAATGACTTCAAACCATAACCAATTAATAAAACAACCCGCATAGTTTAACGGACTATTGTTTGATTACCTTTATGCAACAGTGAGACTTGCAACAAAGCACAAAAGAAACATCTCAGATTAAAAGTTGGATTAATACAACTCAGTGCTAAATATTTGGAAATCACAAATTCATAGTGATAAAAAGTAAAATGTTTAAAATAATACCTTAAGATCTTTTTTCATAAATAGAATACATCTTGTTAGATTTCTGAATTGTACACAATGTCAGATCCAACAATGAACCATGCTCCCAACTGAACCAAAATAATAATTTTGAGCACCTATTTAAAGTATAAACCAAGAATGTAAGATAAAATCCAAAACAACAGTGGAACAATTCATTAACCCAATTCAAGAAACCCAAAAAATAGCAGAACAATTCAAAAATCAATGAGAAGAGTGATTAATAACAACCAAAAAGATATCAAACCGGCAAAAAAATACATAATACCAATGAATCATGTTCCATGTTTAGGTCTTTGCACTGTGATGAACTTCAAATCCACTAATGAACCATACTCCCAACTGAACCAAAGTGATCATTTTGAGGTATGTACAAAAACATGTAAGATAAAAAACAAAAAAAAGCAGAACAATTCATAAACCTTCAAGAAACCCAAAAAATAAAATAACTCAATAAACACAAAAAAACATATCACTAATATAAAGCTGATAGTGGAGTAAATACCACTAACCACAACAAAGAAAAAAACAACTCACATAATGTAATGGAATTTTGTATGAAGATTTGATGGAGGTGAGGCCTGAATTTAAGCATGGAAGAAATAGTACAGATAAAAAAGTTAGGTTAAAACAAATTGATGGTAGATATCTGAAAATCACAAAATGGTAATGATAAAAAGTATTATGATCTAATGTTGCTCAGTTGAACAGAATTTTGAAACGTATAGCTTTCCTTATTTCCATGTTGCATGTAAGCTCTTCTTAGGGCATCCACAGTGGCTGGATCAAAACCAAAGAGTAAAGAGTAAATTTTTTACTCTTTGGTCCGGCCCAAAAACAACGGCTCAAAGACTAAAAATGATCAGGCGGTGCTCCAGTATAACGCGTGTTGTTGGGAGGTTGTCCAGTGTAACGTTTGTTGAGACGGGCGGTTGTCTAGCGTAACGCTTTCGTGAGGCGGACGTCTAGCTGAACACTTGAATTGGGACGGTAACAAAAGATAACGCCTGATGATAGACGGACTCCTAGAAGCATGCCCAAGAGACGGGCGCACCACTAGACAAACGCCTGATGGAGCGGTTCCCTAGCCTTACGCCTTATCAACTGTGTACACGTGCGAGAGAAAGTGTGGGGGGAAAACACGGGGCGGGTCCTTAATGTTCCACCTAATTCACAAGCGGACTATTAACACACCGCATTGATTTCCAGGCAGTCTTCTTCTCTGTTCGTAACAGGTCGAGCCACAAATTAGGTATCTAATTGTTAGATTTTAATTGTGTTTATTGAATGGTTTGATAATTGTGGGTTGTTGTCACAATTGAATGGAACAGATGAGGAATGGATCTGTGATGGTGTTCAAGTTTGAAAAGCTTTAGAACTCAGGGTAATGAATGGGTTTGTGTTGAGAACAATATTGAGATGGAACTGCTGCTGCGAATTTGAATAGAACAAATTGTTGAAAAGGGTTCGAATTAATATTGTTGTACGAGTATGATGTCTTGAATGAATGGGGTGTGACCGAAACTGTCAATCGAGGGTTTAGTCTTGAATCGAGTTTGAAGATGAAGTTGTGGTCGTGATCCTGTTGGTGGTTATTTGAATGGTTTGATTGAATGAATGGTTATATGGTGTTTTGTATGATTATATGGAATGGGTTTGTCTTAGTTGCAGGGAAGGAGAGTGTGTACGTCTGAAACTACCAACAATTTATGCCGGAATTACCTATAAGAATTGCACCCCAAGTGCTCGATGAAACGCCTAAGTGAATAACCATGAAGATGGTTTGAATTTACCCTGTCAGTTTTGTGAAACTGACAGGCTTGGTTGGAGAATTAAACTTTGTTTAGTAAAGAATGAGGTAATTTTTTGGAGCGGTACCATAACCTCCCGCTTGTAATGGGGCGGAGCCTTAACCTTCCGCTTGAAGTGGGGCGAATCTCTAGCGTTACGCTTAAATGGGCGGGGATTTGGTTACCGCCTGTTAGTGGGCGTGATCCTAGACGCACGCTCCATCAGGCGTAGTCTTAGGTGAGCGCTTGATCAGGCGGAGACTTGGCTACCGCCAGTGTTTTCAAGCGTTACGCTAGAATAATGCCTGGCATCAAGCGGTTCACTACAGATCCGCTTACCATCAGGCGGACACCTACACCACCGCTCGACTAAACCTTGTTTAGTCCAGAAAAATTCCCAGATTTACTCCGCAACAGTTTTTTTCCGGACTAAAGACTACTTTCAATCGTCTTGTTATGGCTGCTTTTTTCGGACTAAAGACTATTTCTACTTTTTAGTCCGTGATTCCCTCTGACCATTGTGGACGCTCTTAGAATATAAGCAACAACTCAAATAGTTACCTTGTCTGGTTCTCTGCTCAATTTTGACTCTGTAAACCTCAAAAGTGCATGCTGAGTGGTGGACATGAGTATTAACTTGCCTAACATTGTAAATGAGACAAAGAACAATGTCAAAAGCTTGATCATTACCTAAAATGCAAAAGAATATAAGGATTACAGAAAGTTCATATCCATAAGAATCAAAGCAGCACTTGTTCTTTATCGGATTAAGTTAAGGAGAGAACGTTCAGGTGGGTCCAAATGTGACACCAAATCATTTAAGTTTAAACTAAGAACAAATTTGTATAATGAGTGAGCATGGATTATATTTCTCGTGACCGAGACAGATATAATGTTTGGAAACTGATTATCTGGGATTTGTAAAATGAATCGAGTGTTTATTCTTTCGGGGCCATTGGTAGCAGCAGGGATGGTTGGAGCATCACCTTCAATGATGACTTGTGTAGCTAACACCGTCATGACTGAAGACGCATAGAAGCAAGTAGAAATAAAACCTATGTATGAACCATTTGACTTTCTATCAACTGTGGCTGCTTCCCCACGATTATATTAATTTTTATTCGTTAAGTCATACTAAAGCTAGCTCTTATGAAGACTCATAAGCTGACATGGAGAGAAAATTCACAGCGTGATTCAAATTCAACTTGAATCTTTCTGTGAATCATATCACCGAACACATAACTATTATAAGTTAAAAACACAAAAAACGCATAATATATATGCATTTCTGAAAAATATTTGTTCAACTTTTCTATTAACTTTTATTACACCTTGTTACTCTTGTATTACACCGAATATAATAACTTTTGTATTAATTGGGTATTCTAAAATTTAATTGATATGATCAATTATTTTGGAATCTATCTAGTCTTTAGAATTTATTAATAACAGGTACTCTCAAATACTATTCATATTTATTAATTTAAAAAGATTAGGGAAAAAACTAAGACATTTATTGAACAACAGTTAAACTTAAAGATTTTTTTTATTTTTTATTATAATTCACCTTCGTAGGAATCGCACTTAGCATGCAACAAACCTTTGACTTCCAAGGGATCCTAATGGACGAGTTAAGTCTCGTGAGGGTTTACAGAAGATATGCCCATAAAATCTAGTCTATATATGCCCACTTCTCTTAATTTTTGTCATTGTTTGGGGAGGATCACTGGGACTATACGCCAGGTTTAGCTCTGGAAAGTTGTGTATACATATTTGATAGCTTTGATAAAATTTGAAAGGTTTACCAGTCTGTAGAAAGTAAAGTAAATTTGTATACTCATCCTGATAAAATAAATTAAACAAGTTTAGCGTTTAATGCGGACGATAATATTTTAAGATATGTTAGTAAATGAAAACCACTCACAATTCTTTCCATTGTCATTTGAGGATGTTTGTCTCCATAAATTCTTTTTCGAATTGAAACATCATTTCTTACTGCTATTTTGATTACTAATACCCTATTCTCAAATTGTTGTACATAATTCTAAAACCTGGTTCCAAAAGTTAATGGTCGGAACTAGGTGTCGTTCGATCTCGGGCAGAACCACACCAACAACTCAAGTTGTAGTTATTGCTACATTTTTTTCTGAAGAATATAAAACCATCATTATAAAGATATTGTAAGATACCTAACGAGGATCTGCAATGAGATTTGAGTTGACGGCGATAACTTTTAACATAGGGTGATGAGTGAAAAATAATGAGTTTTGGTGTGTCTTGTGTTGGAATAATTGCTGATTTTACAGCTACAAAACAAAAATCACCCATAAAAAGAAGGTGATGGATGAGTCATGACCAGATCGGGCTCTTTACGAGGTTTCGGGCTCTGCCCTAAGTTTTGTTCAAGCAACTCTTTATTTGTCACGACTTCCCCAGGATAAAACAACCGAGAAAAACTTTTTTCAATCTTCCACACATACTATTAGAGATCACGCACTTTCACTCTTTCTAATCTTGCTCGGAAACTAGTCTCTTATTTCACAGTAAAAACTATGGAACAAAACTTGTATATCTCTTTTATTTCTCAAAAACTAATTTTATTGCCCAAACATTAAAAATGAAACTAATGAAAAATATATTAATTATTTGCTACCATAAAAATTACAATAAAGCAGATCACACCATAATTAGTAGAATTAAAAACGTAATTATGGGCAGTAAAAACGTTTTAAAAAATCTTTTTAAAAAAAGTAAAAGATAATTTTTAAATTCAGGAGACCTTCCAAGACCCACTGCTGGACTAATATTATATAAACGTATTTAGACACGCATATACACCCAATCAATATGGGAGATATGATCCTAAGACCTGACCCTCGGAGCCCAAAATACTTAACCACTGGGCCAAGCTCTAATTTTTGATATAAATATACAAAAACAGTATTTTAAAACATATATCCCAACAATTCCCCACTTATATTTTAAAAAAAAACATTGAACAAGATTTGTATAATGATGTGCATAAGTAAAGGTATTTCTCGATTTTAAATCTTTACATAGTGTTAGATTCCTTGAACTCTGACATAGAATGAACACATTTCTTTGAACTCTATGGAAAGAACATATTACTTAACACACAACTATACTAAGAGTAAAATCCTAATACCAGCACATTACCGCCTTGTGCTTATTCCAGTTTTAATAAATGATCTAGAGAACTTCCCACGTTCTCACAAAAAGCGGCCACACTTTCACATTCACATAGATGAGTCTATCGAAGGTACAGAAATAAACGTACATTCGAAGAAGGTTATCTTTTCAAAACATACTTGGACTTGGAAATGGAAGCTTGCACTCTTCTGCTTTCTTGGGAAGACGTAGCTGTATGTAGATTTCATATAAATTTATTTCAATCTTTGTAGGTATCCGTATTCTTTCAAATTAGTTTTGTTAGCTTTTCTGTTTTTTTTTTTTACTTTCTTGCTAAGATTAATCTCTAAGTTTCAAGATCTTTTGTATTATGTGCATTTTTCTCTTTTAATATATCTTTCCTTCCGATAAAAATGAAGAAGCTTCGTCCAAATGTCCTTGTTATTCTCACTAGCAAAGTTTAAAAGATAACCGTTATAATACACTTGTACGGCCATTTTAACGCCCGTTGATAACCGTGAACGCCTATGTAATACTCCCTCCGTTTCAGAAAAAGAGTTACTTTTCCTATTTGCACAATTGTTAAGGCAAGATGAGAGAGAATAACTTTTGTAATTTATTTCCAAATTTACCCTAATAAAAAGTTTAATACTACATATATCTTTATAATGAGAATAATAACATTTTTTAAAATAATAAGGGTAGTTTTGAAAGTTTATTATATTTAAAATAAAAGTAACTCTTTTGTTGGAACAAAAATTTAAAAAGAAAGTAACTCTTTTCCTGAAACGGAGGGAGTATTATTTTATATAACAACGATGATATAAAAACAATTAAATATTTGTCTTATTTAATTATTCTCCTTTCACCATTTTATTCGATATCCAATTTCACGTGATGTAAGAAGTAAATATATCGGTTCAAGACTGTTTATCCAGGATCCACTAATGACCTAAAAGGTTTTCCATTTCCAAAATCTAGGGCTTAGATGTGATTGAGTGGTGAAAGAAAATGGGAATAACATCTTCGTATTTGTTTTAGTGTTATCATTAACATTTTTATATAAACATTATTTTATCCAAATCGTTAATATGCATGAAATATGGCGATGACAATAGCTTTTGATGATTTGACCAATGTTCAAATCCGATTTTCAAACCTTGCTAACGAGTCCCGACTAAGAACATCTACGTAAAAGTGTTTATTGTGTATATAATACGTATTGCTATGGTTAACTTTTACAATTACCACAGGATACACAAACTTCCAGATTATATTCTAAACAATATTCACTATATGAAAAATAATATTTTTCAAAATAGAAATTTTACTCTGAGTGAAAAAGGAAAATTTGGAATTACTATTAGAGTCTGTACTCTAAAACGCCTAGTTTACCTTAATATCTGATGTGACGGACAATAAAGAAAAAAAAGAAAAAAGAGGTTTTGTTCAGACTTCAAATATTTTTAGGAATATCGATTATGAATAACGATAATTATTTAGACTTCGGATTCCCGACTTTAAATAATAATCAATTAAATGAACAAGTTTAAGAAAATAATTCTTATTAATCAAATTCAACTGCTTAAAACAATATATGGAGGACTCTTTTATAGACTTGGGAAAAAACCCTAACTTGCTAGTCAATAAGGGATGAAAAAAAACCTAAACCGACTCAAACCCTAATTTGCTATTTTTGGCAAATTTTGGTCGACCAAAAATAATGAAAGTACTCATAAAATAAAACTATTTTCCGCAAACGGCGACCAAAACGGACTCATAACGAAGAAGTTATTAACAAAACAAAAACTTTCCTAAAATATCAAAAACGCCTATTTGAAGCCCTAAACGATGGAATTTGGCTAAAATCTGAAGACCGTGCGACAAAGTGGCATGTCTTGATCGTTGGCCCGTTTCCAATCAAAATGGACCCCTCTTGAGCTAAATTACGACACTCGGGTCTTTAGCCTCCAAATAGGCTATAGCCTGCTCATCTGCATCATTCTACCGGGGTTGAGAGAAATTCGCCCTCGAATTTTCTTGGTCATCATCAAAATTATCACTATTATATGGCACCAAGTGTTTGACATTAAAAACATCAGAAGTCCGGATGTGACTTGGAAGCTTTAACTTGTAGGCATTAGGATTAATCTTCGCGGTAATTTCCAAGGGACCAATCTTGCGCGCCTTCAGTTTGTTATACTCGCCAACTGGAAAACGATCATTTGTCAATATTTCCCACACGAAATCTCCTACTGCAAAATCCACAACTCTGCGTTTCTTATTTGCCACCTCCTTATACCTCTCATTAGCTCGAAGCAACTGTTCTTCATCCAACTTGTGAACCTGTTGGATACATTCTTCAGCACAAACTTCAATTCTCTTCAGATCAGGAACATGTGGATTGAATCCATAAACAACCTCGAACAGACTCATACCCAGACTACGGTTTACTGAACGATTAAAATGAAAATTCAGCTTGGCAAAGTTTCTGATCCCAACTCTTTGGATTATCTCCAACCGTACACCCAGCGAATGATTCACAGCTTCTGTTTGGCCATCACTTTGAGGATGATACGCACTACTGAAGTTAAGCCTTGTATTAGCTAATTTCCACAAGGTTTTCCAGAAATAACTAAGGAATCTTGTGTCTCGATCACTAACAATTTAACATGGCAATCCATGTAGATGATACACTTCACATAAGAACAATTCAGCTACCTTCAGTGCATTAGTAGTCTTCTTGCAAGCAATAAAATGAGATATTTTTGAAAAACGGTCAACAACTACAAATACTGAATCATGTCCCCTCTGAGTTCGAGGTAAACCCAATACGAAATCCATGCTCAAATCTTTCCAGGGTTGACTTGGAACTTTCAATGGCATGTACAACCCTGCATTAGTTGTTTTTCCTTTTGAAACTTGACAGATTCGACATTTATCCACGAATTTAGCAACTTCACGCCTCATTGTTGGCCAGTAATATGACTTCGAAACAAGTTGCAAAGTCTTATCCATTCCCATGTGCCCCTCGTCATGTAACCCCTTAATAATCTTCAATCGGAGACTAGAATCAGGAATACACAATTGGTTACCTTTGAAGAGAAATCCTTCATGCATAAGGTAATCACTTCGTCTGCCTGAACTGATATCATCCACAATCTCCGCAAAGTTTGTATCGGTTAGAATATGGTCAGAATATGAATCAAAATCTATTACCTCGGTTCGCATGGTGTTGAGTATCATACTCCTTCTTCTTAAGGCATCAGGAACTTGATTATACGACCTAGCTTTGTGCTTCAGTACAAAAGTGAACTCTTGCAAATAACCAGCCCACTTACCATGTCTAGAAGAAAGCTTCTCGTGACTGTTGATGTGCTTTAAAGAATCATGATCAAAAAACATAATGAACTTGTTATTCACGAAGAATGGAATATGGAAAATCCTGTTATAGAAGAGTAGGAGCGGAAACATAAAGAAGCCAGGATCACTCTCTTCTCGTACATTGTGACTTCTGGAGAGAGATAAATAGCGACGAGCGCTCGTCTTCAAGTTCCTCTGATTTTCCTGCGTGAATGGTATGGTAGCAAGAAGCACTTTCTCGGGAAGAATTTTTAGAAGTTCCAACCATAATCTTCAAGGTACTCTAACATAGGCCTCCGACTGTTCTTCCAAGGATTTCATAATTGGACGTTGAACCCATTTCATATGATGGGAGTTGCCGGCGTATTGGGTGATAGTGACGCCAATGCTTCAAGGCTTGAACTATAGCATAAAACTCCGTATCATAAGTACTATAGTTGAGCTTAGCACCATTCAACTTCTCACTGAAATACGCTACAGGCCGTCCTTCCTGTCTCAAAACATCTCCAATTCCCACCTTCGATGCATCACAATGTAGTTCAAACGGATTGCTGAAATCAGGTAATACCAACAGTGGTGCAGTTATCAGCTTTATCTTGACAACTTCAAAAGCTTCGTCGGCTTCCTCAGACCATGAAAACTTTCCTCCTTTCATGCATTAAGTAATGGGTGCCATAATGGTGCTGAAGTGGGGAATAAAGCGCTCGTAAAAAGAAGAGAAAGCATGGAAACTCCTAACCTCATGTAATGTAGTAGGTGTAGTCCAATTTCTCACAGCTTCAACCTTGGACTCATCTACCTTGATTCCATCGTTGCTGACAACATAACCGATAAATAGAACCCGATCTATCATAAATGAACACTTTTTGATGGCCGCAAATAATTTTTCCCTGCATAGAACTGAGAGCACTTCTTGAAGATGCTGAACATGCAAGTCCATGTTAGAACTATAAGAAGAATATCATCGAAATAAAAAACCAAAAAGTACTGATAAAGGGTATGAGTACTTGATTCATGATACGCATGAATGTACTTGGCGCATTGGTCAACCCGAATGGCATAACCAGCCACTCATATAATCCTTCTCGAGTTTTGAAAGCAGTCTTCCACTCATCACCTTCACGAATTCTGATCTGATGATACCCACTCTTCAAGTCGAGTTTGCTAAACACCTTCGCTCCACACAACTGATCTAACAAGTCATCCAATCTGGGAACTGGAAAATGGTATTTGACTGTGATTTTGTTGATGGCTTGACTGTCAACACACATTCTCCACGTTCCATCTTTCTTTAGAATCAGCAAGGCTGGTACTGCACAAGGACTTAGACTCTGTCGGATCAATCCTTTATGTAGCAAATCTTCCACTTGACGACGAAGTTCTTTATGCTCCTTAGGAATCATTTTGTAATGCGCTTTATTTGGCAAACTTGATCCAGGAACGAGATCAATACGATATTGTATATCCCGGAGAGGTGGTAGCTCATCCGGCAACTCGTTAGGAAAAACATCCATAAATTCCTTAATTAAAGGTTGAGATGCAATGGGGATACTACTTTCATCCTTTTGTTCTTATTTTCCAATCAACATATATAATTCACCTGCAGCTTATACCTCATCTTCAAACTGCTTAAACAACAAGAGATTGGTAGCTTCTCCAGTAGATGGTGTACGTGCAATCTCTTTAATGGGTACAAGTATTATACGTATGTCGTTTCATAAAAAATTGTAGTATTCTTATACCCGTCATGACTACTTTTCCTGTCAAACTCCCATGGACGACCCAATAACAATTGACAAGCATCCATACTAGCAACGTCACACCATATGTTATCTATATTTGTTACCAATTGAAAAAGAAATCAACAAACGTTTGTTTACTTTTACCCCATTCCCTTTCTTAAGAAAAGAAAGCTTGTATGGATGTGGATGTGCCTTGGTATCTAGATTGAATCGTTTCACGACCTATTCGTCAACAATGTTCTCGCAACTTCCAGGATCAATAACTAGACGACAAACTTTTCCTTCGATCGTACATGTCGACTGAAATATATTGTTACGCAACCAGTTGTCGCCCTCATCTTTACGTGAAGTGAGACAACTTCTTCTTACTACAAAGTTCACTCCTTTATCTCCAACAACTACTTCATCGTCAGGTTCAGATCATCCTCATGATCCTCTTCATAATCAGTTACCCAATCATCTTCTTCACGGTCGTTTTCAGTGAAAAATACCTTGTTTGCTCGTTCTATTTTTTGACAGTCACTGGCTTTGTGCCCAGATTCTCCGCACTTATTACACATACCTCCAAAAGTGGTAACTGGGGTTTTATTTGGTGTTGACGAAGAATTAAGTTTACTAGCAGTACTATGTGTTGAAGTACTACGGTTACTTGCTGGAGATGCTGGCACATTGATACCCCAATTTAAGCTTCTACGCCCTACTTGTTTCTCTATATGCCTTGCTCTATGATGTGCATCCGAAATAGAACAGCAATCAAACATGTTGAGTGCATCTTGATATTGTTGAGGGAGACCACCTATATAGCGAGCGACTTTTGTTCATCTGACTCTGACAAGTCGTTAAGAAAAAGTAGTCGGTAAAACTCCATGGTGTAATCGTCTATTGAACGTACTCCCTTGCGTAGGTTTTGCAGCTGCTGGTACATCAATCCAATGTAGTTATATGGTAATTTGTTCTCATGTGTAACTTCTCCCATGATACTAACTTTTGTTTTCCTTACGAATGCGGAACAGCTTGTGTTGTTGCCACCACGAATTAGCCCTCCCACGAAACATAGTCGCTACCAAGAAAACTCGTTTGTTATCTGGTACTTCTTTGAATTCCAATACTTCCTCAACCGTATTCACTTAGGAGAGAAACTCTTCTGGTTCCAAACCACCATGAAATTCTGGGATCTCTACTTTTATTCCTGCCTTCCAGCGATCAGAATCCTCTTGTTGATTTATTCTACCTTCGCGATGCCCTCTAGCAAAAGGGTTGGCGTTATTATCTTCTTCTTCCTGCCGAAGGTTATACCGACCCAGCAAATCTTGGACGTCTTCAATGAATTCTTCTCTAGATCTCCATGGAATGCAACCTTTTGGACCTCCTCCTCGACCTCGACCTCGATCCTGACCGATTGCTACTCTTGGTGGCATCTTATCAACCCCAGAATCGACTTTGCTCTAATACCAACTGATGCATCGGATAATAAAGAAAAGAAAGAAAATAGAGGTTTTGTTCTGACTTCAAATATTCTTAGGAATATCGACTATGAACAACGATAATTATTTGGATTTCGGGTTTCCCGACTTTAAATAATAATCAATTGAACTTGAGCAAGTTTAAGAAAATAATTCTTATTAATCAAATTCAACTGCTTAAAACAATATATGGAGGACTCTTTTATAGACTTGGGGGAAAACCCTAACTTGCTAATCAAGAAAGGATGAAAATAAACCCTAAGCCGACTCAAACCTAATTAGTTATTTTTGGCAAATTTTGGTCGACCAAAAATAATAAAAGTACTCATAAAATAAAACTATTTCCCGCAAACGGCGACCCAAACAGACTCCTAACGAAGAAGTTATTAACAAAACAAAAAAATTCCTAAAAAAGCAAAAACGCCTGTTTGAAGCCCTAAACGATGGAATTTGGCTAAAATTTGAAGACCATGCGACAAAGTGGCATGTCTTAATCGTTGGTCCGTTTTCAATCAAAATGGACCCCTCTTGAGCTAAATTACGACACTCGGGTCTTTAGGCTCCAAATAGGTCATAGACTGCTCATCTGCATCAATACCTATACTGCTCCAATTGATTTCGACTTTACAGGAATCTGCATTGAGACTGGAGGATATCCCGGACACCATGGGTAGAATGAATACCGGATATGAGCGAATCTAGCTTTTCATTAGGCAAGAGAGATGAAGCAGACAAACTTGGCCATAGAAGCCGAAGAAATCTTGATAAGTAGTTTATTAAAACAAAAGAAAAGAAACTTTGTTGGAGCTATTATCATCATTATTGTCTTGATAAGTGGCATGGTAGTATATTGGAAATCTTCTTTGGACTGCATCCTGAATTCTGATACAAAGATTTAAAATTTGATAGGGTTGCCATGTCTTCAGCTTCTATGGCCACATTTGTCTGCTTCATCTATTTTGCCTAATGAAAAGTTAGACTTGCTCCTATCCAGTATTCATTCTGCCCATGGTGTCCGGGATATCCTCCAGTCTCAATGCAGATTCCTGTAAAGTCAAAATCAATTAGAGAAGTATAGATATTGAGGCAAGCTAGGCGTTTTAGAGTACAAACTGTAATAATAATTCCAAAATTTCCTTTTTCATTCAGAGTAAAATTTTTATTTTGAAAAATATTATTTTTCATATAGTGAACATTATAACTTTGTTAGTAGTACACCAACTGGATTTTTTAATTTTAATTAGTACCCACAAAAGAAGACTCATTATGAGGAAAATGAGGAGCTTTACATTAAGCCAGTCATCTCAAGACTCTCAACCACCTAACAACCAGCAATAAAACCTTTGGTAAGTAAGAAGATTAATAACCTGGCGAATTTGAGAGCGACCAAAAACTAATTAGGGGCGACTTTTTTAACCCAATCCCATGGGTGTGGCTAAGGGGTAACCTAGGGGGTATGTAAAAATACTAAATTACTCTTTCACTAATCGAATAATTACCAAAAAACATTTCACTAATAAAACCTAAACCTATTTCACACTACCCACTTCAAACTACCGATTTCCAATTTCTGTTTTCTCTTCTGTTTCTATCCACTTCAAACAACCGATTGCGGCATATCAAATTCATCTTCAACCGATTAATCGTAAACCAATTCATCGTGTAATCGTAAACCAATTCATCGTCGTTATTACAATCTAAAGATGGTTTGAAAAAAGCAAACAAATCGTCAACCTCCTAATACAAGGTGGTCGGATTTTGCCACAAGAATAAGATATCGAGAGATTGTTGAAGAACAACGCGAAGAATGCGAAGAGGATGATCTATAAACGGAGACCGGTTCCGACAATCAGACTCTCCAGAACTTTATAATGGCTCCAATAAGGTAAGGGTTTATCATTATTTGTGTTTATATTGATTCAATCGAATGAATTAGTCACTAGAATATCAAGGGTTTTAGGTTAGATTTGACAATCGGTAGTTTCATGGTTGTATTAAACTACCGATTATGTAAGTGTTCTTCATTGCTCATGAACATCATGCACAATCGGTAGTTATGTTTAGGTTATAAACTACCGATTGTATTACTGGACCAAAATTTAGTGATAATCGGTAGTTTCGTATAGGGTTAAACTTCCGATTATGCAAGTTAGTGATCCTCAAAAACATCATGCACAATCGGTAGTTATTTTTACACTTAAACTACCGATTATATTCTTGTCTCCAAATTTACACATAATCGGTAGTTTAGTATAGGGTTAAACTTCCGATTGTGAAATTTAGTGGTTCCTCAAACATCGACCATAATTGGTAGTTATAATTTGGTCATAAACTACCGATTATATTCCTGTAGCCCAATTTACACATAATCGGTAATTTTTTTTATGTAACTACCGATTGTACGTGTGTCCATAGACTTTTCTGTTCCATTTTTTATGCACAATCGGTAGATTATGTAGATCCCGAGCTACCGATTCTAAAAATCAACTTAACTACCGATTGTGCACAATCGGTAGTTAAGTTGATTTTTAGACTACCGATTAAACACAATCGGTAGTTACGTTGTTTTTTTAACTATCGATTATGAACAATTGGGTGAGTTTAATGTACTTTGTCTACCGATTATGTACTGATTAAATGGTGTCTTGTTGGAAATAATTGTTCTTTATTTATCTTGTCAATCGTAGAAGGGAAAGGCGATCGAAGCATTCCCACGATACAATTCTATCGAGGCCTCGTCGTGAAGGGGGGAAGAAGGTAACTGCTAGTGCAAGAAGACAAAAGAGCGCTAGCGGAATTGTTATCACTGAACTCAACCAAGTGTTCCAAGAAGTACAAACCTAGAAGAAGGAGGACCAAGTTCTCCACAAGATAGATACTTTGATGAAGGAGGACCAAGTGGTGGACAAGAAGAAGCAAGCTAGGAAGAAAGGAGGACACAAGGTCCCCGACTCTTTGAAGATGAAGGGTCTTCAAGAATGCCAAATGCCTGGCCTCCCAAGAGATGGAAGAGATCTATTATTTGGGTACAAGGATTCTTGGGACAAAGAAATCTACTCTACTGAGGTATTAATTATAAAACACCATTCTTAACATATTATCTTTTTATTCGTAGAAGTGTTAACTGTTATTCTAATTGTTTTTTAATCCGTCGTGTATATTAGGACCATTCTAATACGGTCCATCTACTCAAACCTACGGCTGCACCAACAAAGAAGAACGATTGGCCGTTGGAAGGTGAGTGTCAACGGTTCCAGCAAATTATACTGCAATCGGGGCTATCTACGTATGCCGAGAATTCCATGTTACCTCACGACCGGGTGTCAATATCGACCTTCATGGAGGTTGTATCCTGAGACCGATACCTTCCACATGCCGTGGGGAGATATGACCATCACCCCCGATGATGTGGTGCAGATTCTAGCTCTCACTGACCATGGTACGATGGTGAAGTTTGATTATGTGAAGCAGTTAAGCTGGGACCAACTTTATGTTTACACTGAGAGGTGCTTTGGTTGGGACCGAGCGAATTCTGATGTAGAGCGGCCTGTGTGCTTCTTACAAAACCAGGTAATTCAGCATGGTGCAACTGATGAAAATGTTCAGAGGCACCAAGGCTAAGGAAGAGCTGAACCCAGAGTTTAGCGATGACCAGGTCAATGTTCCAGCCACTGCATATCTTCTCTGTGTTTTGGGATGTGTAATTTTCCCCAATGCTAGTGGCAACCGGGTCGACGCCAACCTCTTACAACTTTTGCAACCCCTCCACAAAGTTCAAGACTATTCGTGGGGCACCGCATGTCTTGCGTTCTTGAAGGAAGAGATGAGAAAGGCATCCAGGGAACAGACTAGCCAAATAGCCGGGAAAGTGAGCTTACTACAGGTATTTTGGTAACTCCATTGATGGTTTGATTGTTATTTATTTTTTCCTCTTTTAAGAATCAATTTTCTCATACTTGGTTTGATATCTACACTAGACGTGGATCTATGACCACTTCCCGTCCCTCGAGTTGGCCAGAGAGAACCCGACATGGGAGAATGGCACACCCCGAGGCACAAAATACATCTTTGATGGCAACCATTCAAGGATCAAGGAGCAGGAGTTGATTTCTTTGAGGAGGAAATTAGATTCCATGGCGTCCAAAGATGTATGCTTTGATCCTTACAGGGAAGACCGAGCTAATGGGCATATAGCGCGAAGGTCTGGGTTGGCGTTCTACTATGGACCCTTGTGGCATCCAACTAGATATGTAATGTACAATGCCACAAGGGTGATGCGTCAACTAGGTTTTGTCCAAGAAGAACCTTGGAGTCGTTTCAGGGCCAGGTTCGAGCTGGACATGGAGAATTGTGTTTGTGGTAAGGACTCGATCACAATTGTTTACTCTGGTAACCATCGGTTGAACATTGGGACAACAGGATGCAATCTATGATCAACGAGGGGAGACCTGTCACCCGAGCTAATGAAGCAGATCCTGGCTATATGGTATGGTACTGGGAGCATTCTGATCTTTACGTGATCCGTGAAGATAAAGGAAAGAGCACCAGGGTGCCCGAATATAGGTGCATCATCAAAGACAAACCCTCGGGCTATGAAAGGCTGGTACGTAATGTTATTTCCTTTTGATTTTAGTATTACGGGTCAATATTTTAGATAATAATCGTTTGATTGTTATTGCCTAAAAACAGAAAAAAAATGTTTGCTTTGTCGAAGAAGATAGCTAGGTGCATCAATACGGGAGTGCCTCCAGCGAGTGAGCATAAAGACCTCATTGACAACATCGATCATGAAGACTATGCTGTCAAGTTTGGAGAGAAATCTGCGAATAAGCTGAAAAGGGTAACATCAAAGCACAGTAAAAGATCTCGCGGTTCCACGAGTACTGCTCCTGAAGCAAATGTCCCTGAGGGTGAAGCCAATGCCATTGATGCTGAAAGAATGTTAGCCTCTGGTGCTCGTGCTCCTCGTACCAAAACCAAAAGAGTTAGAAATTAGATTGTGGTTGTTAACTTGATGGATATTACTATAGTGTTTAACATTACTGGTTTTAATGTCTAACATTTGAAAGGATTTAATTTTCTTATTGTGAGTTATCAAATGAATTGCAATCAATTTATTTTTTAAAAATTATTTTCTTCAAATTTTACATTATAGTCGGTAGTTAAGTGGTTTGAAACCACTACCGATTGTGTATATTCATCAACAATCGATAGATAACAAACTGTCGATTGTGTTAGCTTAATACAAATCGGTAGATAAATATCTACCGATTGTATTTACGACAGGAACTGCCTGTTCCTGGCCACTTTTTTTATGATAATCGGTAGTTTAAGAATTTCTTAAGCTACCGATTATGCTTTTACAAAATGTTGAAACATTTTTAAAAAAATGGATTTCCAATTTGGGGCTACTTATGATAACCGGTAGTTTAAGAATTTCTTAAACTACCGATTATGCTTGTACAAAATGTTGAAATTTTTTTAAAAAAATCGAATTCCAATTTGGGGCTACTTATGATAATCGGTAGTTTAAGAATTTCTTAACCTACCGATTATGCTTGTACAAAATGTTGAAATTTTTTTAAAAAAAATCGAATTCCAATTTGGGGCTACTTATGATAATCGGTAGTTTAAGAATTTCTTAAACTACCAATTATGCCTGTACAAAATGCTGAATTTTTTTAAAAAAATCGAATTCTAATTTGGGGCTACTTATGATAATCGGTAGTTTAAGAATTTCTTAAACTACCGATTATGCCTGTACAAAATGTTGAAATTTTTCTAAAAAATCGAATTCGAATTTGGGGCTACTTATGATAATCGGTAGTTTAAGAATTTCTTAAACTACCGATTATGCTTGTACAAAATGTTGAAATTTTTAAGAAAATTTCGATTTCTAATTTGGGACTGCTTTCTTAAACTACCGATTATGCATGTACAAAATGTTAAATTTTTTTAAAAAATTCGATTTCCAATTTGGGGCTACTTATGATAATCGCTGGTACAAAATTTTGATTTTTTTTTTAAATTCGAATTCGAATTTGGAGCTACTTATTATAATCGGTTGTTTAAGAATTTCTTAAACTACCGATTATGCTTGTACAGAATGTTGAAATTAAAAAAAAAAAAACGAATTCCAATTTGGAGCAGCTTATGATAATCGGTAGTTTAAGAATTTCTTAAACTACCGATTATACTTGTATAAAATATTGAAATTAAAAAAAAAAAACGATTTCCAATTTGGGGCTACTTATGATAATCGGTAGTTTAAGAATTTCTTAAGCTACCCATTATGCTTGTACAAAATGTTGATTTTTTAAAAAAAAAAATCGATTTCCAATTTGGGGCTACTTATGATAACCGGTAGTTTAAGAATTTCTTAAACTACCGATTATGCTTGTGAAAAATGTTGAATATTTTTTTTAAAAATCGATTTCCAATTTGGAGCTACTTATGATATCAGTAGTTTAGAATTTCTTAAACTACCGATTATGTTTGTACAAAATGTCTAAATTTTTTTAAAAAAATCGATTTCCAATTTGGGGCTACTTATGATAATCGGTAGTTTAAGAATTTCTTAAACTACCGATTATGCTTGTACAAAATGTTGAATTTTTTTTGAAAAATTCGATTTCCATTTGGGGCTACCTATGATAATCGGTAGTTTAAGAATTTCTTAAACTACCGATTATGCTTGTACAAAATGTTGAATTTTTTAAAAAAAATTCGATTTCTAATTTGGGGCTACTTATGATAATCGGTAGTTTAACAATTTCTTAAACTACCGATTATGCTTGTACAAAATGTTGAATTTTTTTAAAAAAAATCGAATTCCAATTTGGCACTACTTATGATAATCGGCAGTTTAAGAATTTCTTAAACTACCGATTATGCTTGTACAAAATGTTAAAATTTTTAAAAAAAAATCGATTTCCAATTTGGGGCTACTTATGATAATCGGCAGTTTAAGAATTTTCTAAACTACCGATTATGCTTGTACAAAATGTTGAAATTTTTTTAAGAAAATTCGAATTCCAATTTGGGGTTACTTATGATAATCGGTAGTTTAAGAATTTCTTAAACTACCGATTATGCTTGTACAAAATGTTAAAAAAAAATTAAAAAAAAATCGAATTCCAATTTGAGGCTACTTATGATAACCGGTAGTTTAAGAATTTCTTAAGCTACCGATTATGCTTTTACAAAATGTTGAAACATTTTTAAAAAAATCGATTTCCAATTTGGGGCTACTTATGATAACCGGTAGTTTAAGAATTTCTTAAACTACCAATTATGCTTGTACAAAATGTTGAAATTTTTTTAAAAAAATCGAATTCCAATTTGGGGCTACTTATGATAATCGGTAGTTTAAGAATTTCTTAAACTACCGATTATGCTTGTACAAAATGTTGAAATTTTGAAAAAAAATTCGATTTCTGATTTGGGACTGCTTATGAAATCGGTAGTTTAAGAATTTCTTAAACTACCGATTATGCTTGTACAAAATGTTGAAATTGTTAAAAAAAAATCGATTTCCAATTTGGGGTTACTTATGATAATCGGTAGTTTAAGAATTTCTTAACTACCGATTATGTTTGTACAAAATGTTGAATTTTTTTTTAAAATTTCGAATTCCAATTTGTGGCTACTTATTATAATCGGTTGTTTAAGAATTTCTTAAACTACCGATTATGCTTGTACAAAATGTTAAAATTTTTAAAAAATTTTGAATTCCAATTTGTGACTACTTATGATAATCGGTAGTTTAAGAGTTTATTAAACTACCGATTGTGCTTGTACAGACTGTTGAATTTTTTTTTAAAATTTCGATTTCCAATTTGGGGATACTTATTAGAATCGGTAGATAATGGTGATCCCAAAAACCTCCGATTGTTAATATTAGTTCTAACTTAGTGTACATATTTTCTGTAAACTCTTGTTACACCAGCCCTCAACAGCTTTTTTTTTTTTTGAAAAAAAGAGCCGTTAAGACTCTAATCTATATAAGGAGGGTGACATATTCTCATTTATAACCCTCCAATACATTTTAACTCTCCAACATCGAAGAAATAACCGTATAGATTAATGGCTCAAGCGTTGACGGTAGAGGAAGAATTATCGTTATGTAGGCGCTATGTTCAATTCTATCCGAAGCGAGGAGAAGAACGTATGCAAAATGGTGTAATGAGTATGAGTTATTTGGATAGTGTAATCGAACATTTTTGTGTTGACACCGGGAACCCCAATAACCGTAATAAAGCTAATTTTTTTTGTCGATTTCATTCTATAGGCAGAGAAGTTGATCCATTTGTGAATTTAACTTATTTTTTCAATCGATATCGTTTGAGGGGTGAAACTAATGATAAAGTTATAGCGAGATCTCTCGAGGAATGGCGACGATGGAAACGATCAAATTACCGTTACGAAGCTCATTTCAATATCATTAAGGTGATGGACAGATTCAACCCCTTTAAGGTTCGTCCACGCCGTTAAAGCAGAAAGGAATATTCCAAGACAACATAAAATAATAATTAATATAATAATAGTGTAAAACGGCGGGTTTAATGAACAATATGTAGTAAGTTTATTTGAACAAGTTTTTCTTCGGATGTTGAAATAGTATTACGAAGTTAGATGTTAAGTAAAATCGGCATAATCGGTAGACAATAATGTTCCTAAACTACCGATTACGTACAATCGGTAGTTATTAAATTCCCGTGCTACCGATTATCCACAATCGGTAGTTATATGTTCACTAACTACCAATTATTACAAGAAAAGTCCTGGACAAAAAAACAAGTATAATCGGTAGGTTAAATTGATCATTAAACTACCGATACAAAGTTTAAAATTTTAAAGTTTAGTTCAATTCTGGCTACAACCGGTAGATATAAGTTTTCAATTACTACCGATTGTGAAAGATGAAGAGTTAGAAATTTTGGAAGGTTTTGAGAAATTCAATTTGGGGCGACACCTATAATCGGTAGTTTAAGTACTTCATTAAACTACCGATTGTACAATCGGTAGGAACAAAAATCACGAACCTACCGATTGTACAAAAATATAACTCGAAAAATCAATCTAAAAACACTCTCGAATTCTCTTCCAAAACTAACTCAAATAATTTTCTAACACTAACTATAACCAAATTAATTAACTAATTAATCAAAATTAATACTAATTAAACAAGGATTGATTAACCATTATAGAAAATATATGGATAAAGGATGTATTGAGATTACTTTAAAATGATCTTATTTTGTTTTATTAGTCGCCCCTAATTAGTTTTTGGTCGCCCTCACATTCGTCAGGATTAATAAGCAGGACCTAAAAACTAACCCACGTAGTTTTCACCGCAAAAGACCTGACTTTGCCAACTTGAAGGTGATCGATTGTATTATTTAGAGCCACAAATGTCATGGAGGGATGACGAGAAGAATTATGTTGGAAGGATATGATGTGGGTCTTTTCCCAAGTATCCCGGAGGCTGACACTCGATGAGGGCTATTAAGAAAGTCAGTAATAGTAGTAGATTATTTTCTTATTGTAAAAGTGCATTCCGAACTGAATACACCTTTGGACTGGTGATCCTCATTTCATCCGTAAAGTACCGCCTTTGTGAAGTCGATGTTTTTACCTTACAAAAACGTTCCTAGACCTCCTTTCTTTTTTCTTTCATGCAACATGCCCACTTGCCTGCTAATTATTCACTTCAAAGATATGCAATTTGTGAACTCGACGCCGTAATAACCAACCCCCCGATCAAAGATATGCCATACGGAAGATTACAATCTCAGGAATGGAGCCAACCACAGGCAAGGATGGTCAATTACCCATCCTAGCTGTGATGATGCAATGCAGACAGGACTTGCAGATTTGATGGTGGAGCTTGGGGCTCCATAACTGAGGGAAGAGGTCCTCCTCATAAAAAGCCCAAGCCTTTCTTTTGCTCCTCCTTGAGATCTTGGCTCCGCCGCACCATATCACCATAGTATGGAAGCAAGTAATATGTGACGCCTAGTAGCACGGTGGTGTTCTTTCTCATCACGTCATACATGGATAAGTCGGTCACTCGAGTCGGCAATGAAATAACTCATCTTCACCGATTTTGCTCTTTCTCATCAAATTCCCCATGAACATCCTAGAACACGCTCCAAGCTACAATATTCAAAGCCATATTCAAAGCCACCGCAAGTCTGTACCGCTTAATAAATTTTCCACCGCAAAAACCAACTTTGGAGGTTTCCGGTATTTTTGCTTCTTTCCTTATTCAGTTCTTCTAACTTCTAACTTTGTTTCCTTTCCTGCCTATATATAAACACTTCCCCTTGGCTCTGTCTCTCTAAAAAAAATAATTGTTTCTTGCAGTTGGATCAAACATGGGTTTTCTTTCGTTTCTTTGGAGAAAAAAGAAATCCAATTCTTCGACACCAAGCATTCTATCACCACCTTCACTTGCAACTAAAACAGGTAAAGAAGAATTTGAAGAGGTTTTTCATAAATTTGATATTGATGGTGATGGAAAAATTTCATGGGTGGAGTTAGGATTAATTTTTAGTAGTTTGGGTTATAATTCTTCTTCAACTGAAGAATTACGGATAATGGTGAAAGAAGTTGATTCAGATGGAGATGGGTTTATCAGTTTGAATGAATTTCTTGAATTAAATAGAATTGATACAGAGAAACAGATTAAGGATATTGAAAGTGCTTTTACAATAGTGGATTCTAATGGAGATGGTTTGATTTCTCCAATAGAAGTTCAGAAACT